>JAYRBT010000028.1:3740769-3751996 GCA_036023395.1 Myiotriccus ornatus | reverse complement strand
GTAGCAGGGATTATTTTTCAGTCTTTTCCCTGCTGAAGGGAGAGAGCGAAAGGGAGAAGAAGCAGCTCTCCCCCCTTTGCACCTTCCTTCTCTCTCCGGCAGCAGCTTCGACCTTGGACACTTTGTTATCTCTGCTGGAATTCTTCTGCAGTGGTTTTCGTCCAAGCAGTCAGTCCTTTAAGTGTTTTTTTTCTCCACTCTCTTACAGGGAGAAGGGGGGCTTCAGTGCCACACCTGCCCCCGGCCCAGGCCGGGGGAGGAAAAGCCTGGCCCTCCTCGGGCCCGCTGCCGCCTCTCCTACATGGCTGCCTAATTTCAACTGCGCAATCCTCCTTCTCTTCCGTTTTTCTTAAATATGTAATTAGCAAAGGCGTCGCTAAGAGCTCTGATTGGGTTTTTGTCCGGAAATCCACCTGGACAAAACCATCCGCAGCCCCAGGGGCTGGTGGGCAAAACCACGACACACTCTTATTGTGCAGAATTCCTGCATTTTGGGTACAATGTGGGGCCAGGCAGACCTTGGATCTTACTCAACACATCTATCTCCTCACACACATACACAAGCCCAGCTATTACTCTGTCATTTCACATTCAAATAATATTGTCTCATCATCTGAAAACATCCAAGAAGACTCCATTAAAGAATACAGATCTCTCATGGAATGTCAGCAGCAAGGCTGGTATCACTCAAAAAGAAATCAGAACTGCTATCTACACCAGCTCTAGTAAAGCTCTTGGTGTTAAGTCCCTCTTGTCAATCCATTTTCTAATTGCCCTTTTTTTAGGATAAAACATGTGAAGGTCAATGCACATGTAGTGGCAGCTTCAAGAAAACAGATGTGGAAAGAATCATTTATATGGGAATAGAAACATGAATTGGACTAGAACAGTATGAGACCTCATGAAAGTGAGTTCAGATGAACTATTAAAGGGAGCTTAACTCATAACCAAGTCCTTTGCTATGTTCTAATAACAATTTAATCCAATACACGTTCTGTAGATGCTGAAGACTGAGTCACACAATGTACACACTTATTATAAACAGGGATGCTTGGAGCAACTGGAGCAAATCCTGCTTCATAGCAAGAATTCCTCTGGATTGCTTCATCTTTAATTCTTCTCTAAAGACAATCAAGTGAATTTAAGACAGACTTTTAAGTGTTTTAAAGCACCAACGTTCTCTGGAGCATGCCAGGAGTGCACAGATTTCCTCTGCTACATTACTTAAATTTCAGCTGATGATTACTCTGCTCAGCCACTCAGCTCTTCCAAAACATCCAGACACTGATCTCAGCCCCCACCCTCATCCTTGGACTGGATAAAGTTTATGATTTGAGAAGTAAATCCACTTGCCACTTCACACTTGGTGCTTCAACCTTCCAGACTCACATACCTTGGCAAATCCACACCCTCATCTTGGCCAGCTCTGAGCCTCTACTCCTCTGATGTACAAGATCAAAACTGAGTTTGACACCACATCACCCCCACAATGAACATCACGGCTCTGACAGAAGAGCCAACAACATCAGCCATCAGATGCTGAAGTCTTGCACAATCTTCAGCTCAATAATTCAGTAGTTGCACATAAATAAAAACACCTTATACAAAATTCAAATCCTTTTTTATATATGAGGATGCAAAGATTCAAACCAACACTACTAAGATGCAAAATTTTAAGACAACACCAGTAACAGAAAGTTCCTGTCATTGTCAGATGTCATTTTGCTACTTGCTGAGCCCTCTCTGTATTATAGTCTCCAAGATAATCAGAAACTTGGGCCATCATCAGAGTTAAAACTCTTGAACATCCCCAGGTGAATCCCTGGCTTAATTCCTCAGCTCTTCCAAAGGTTTGGAGTTTTCTAATCAACTGCCCATTTTGGAGCTGTCTCTGGCTGCCCAGTTAAGCCTTCCCAGGCACACAGAAGCCAAATTCAACAGTCCTTCTCAAGTATATAAACCAGTTTTCTCTCTGTAATGCTCTGGTTTTCAAGTCCCTCAGATTTGGGCACTGTAAAAGTTCACAGGTGAATAAAACACTCTCACCCTGATGTTCTTACTG
This sequence comes from Myiotriccus ornatus, assembly GCA_036023395.1. Taxonomy (NCBI): domain Eukaryota; kingdom Metazoa; phylum Chordata; class Aves; order Passeriformes; family Tyrannidae; genus Myiotriccus; species Myiotriccus ornatus. The sequence goes on along the minus strand of JAYRBT010000028.1, from coordinate 3,749,934 downwards.
CAACTGGTGTATTTGCTTTAAACAAGCTTCTACTTGGCGCATTTTTTTTTTTAAGTTACAATTTTTTTCTGGTCTGAAAAAACCATTAGACTTCAGAGCTAACGCTGTCAGCTTTTGGTCAGAAAAGGAGCTGCTTAAATTTAGTTCCCCTTTGAGAAGAAACACAATTACTGCATTTGGTTAAAGCCACTTATTATCACTAAATGTTTTAGAGCAACAAAGTTTTCCTCCATTTCAGAGAACTCTCATTCCTAACAACAAAACTGAACATCTCTGATGTCCAGTAATTTCATGGCAGCAGCTGATTCTGCATTTCAATGACAAACACAAGTCCTAGACAGGCAGTATTTCAGAAAATATTTACTAATTCCCTTTTCTTTAACTTAAGACGACATTACACAAAACAAAAATGCATACAAAGTGAAAATATCTAAGGAGAAGGAGCAGTAGAGCTCATTGAAGTCCTCAGATATTTGATTGTTTATATTAATAAAGAACTCAATGAGACCAGCATAGAAACTGTATTTAAGGAAAAATTAACAGCCATAGACTTCAAAAGACAGCTCTTACCAAGTTACACAGCACTAAGGATTCTTTCCTGTCCAACTGCTTCCCAAGTAAGGTAAATATTCATTTTGAGTCATAGAACCTCAAACGAAGTTGAGTTTCTGTTCCTGCTGAGCTTTCAAAGTGGCTGCCACACACCAGTTCAAAGCTACACACGCAGGTCACATTTGGGACAAACAAATCAGCACAGAACCCAACGCTCTGAAAGGAATCTTGATTAAACCAACACCCCCTGTAATCTACAGGGAAGGTGCATTTCTCTTCATCTCATTTTCGGTATTTTCCAAGAAGGAATGCAGAAAAGTTTTCTGTCACACACAACAATGCACTTTGAAATTAATAAAAACCTCTCTGGTCCCCTAAGAACCAACAGATCAGGATCCAACACACCAGCTAGAACTCCCATCAAAACAAACCTCACCTGGGACACAAGTCATGGAACACCCAGAAGTTCATGAAGAGCAGAAGAAAAATAATATTCCAAGAAATTTAAGAGCATCTGTTTTGAGGTTACAGCACACATTCTTTGCTCTGAATAATTTGTAATACATTCCAAGGGATTTTTCTTTAAATGGTAAATCAACATTCAAAACATTCAAGCTAAAAATTCAAGTGATAACAACTGAACCTGGATTCCTGAATTCTGAGCAGTTATTGATATTTTCCATTAGCCCAATTCCTCCACAGAACTACAGCAGCCCCTATTCTTGGGAAACAAAGCTTTTCCTGTGCCGTGACACTGTTAAAGGACTGGGACTCCGTGATCCCTGTGGGTCCATTCCAACTCAGCATATTCTGTGATTCTGTGTCTGTGTCAACCCAAACTAGCTGGAATGACAGCTGAGTCATAAGTTTTCCTGTTGGATTTGTTTTCGCAGCCCCCAGTCACCCTGCCAGGTAACCATGAACACAAACACTCAGCACCTGAGCTGGAAGAAACCTGCATTTTTCATGGGTAATGCATTTTTTTCCACCACTGACCTGGCTACCTATTGCACTCTAGAAACTTAAAGCCATAAGAAATACCCTCTTGATTTTCATGAAAGTTCCTGTGGAGCTGAAGGCAACAAGTTGTTCAGTAAAGCCTCCTCTCTTGAACGCTTTAGTTCTTAGTTTGGGAACACACCAACAACCATAACCAGGAAAAGGACAGAAATCCACTCCCATGTGTGAATGTACCCACAGAGTAGCTTTTGGCTGCCCTTTGCAGTCTCTACACACCCAGTATCTGTTTTATTATTTTAACCATTTTCCAGGATTTCTGCTATGCAGATAATTTGCCTTTAATGGCTATGGACTGCCACTAGCCTCTTAACCTTAAATGACCATATTCCCTATAGGAAGCGCTTGGCAATTTTCCTATGCCTTCAGTCCAAGAACTTCAAAGTTACTGTGATAAACTACTCAATTATATCGCTACCCTGAAGCCCTCTGGCAGCACAATCTGCATATCTTCAGATTTAACATATTTTGCAATGCAGGAAATGAATTCTTGGGACTGGATTTTATGAAATACATGATTTCCAGCAGTTTCCAAGTCACATGGGCAAGTATGAACATCACTTGTAAAGAAAGACAAAATCTTCAAAATCATATTCAGCTGAAGCAATTTCATTTTTTTTCAAAAATACATTTCACCTCTGTAAGACTTCAGTGATTTTCCTCTTCTTAAACAGTTGACTTTGCAAAGGAGTATCAGAATTTTTTTTTTTCTGAGTTCTTGAAAGACTGGCACTCCCTGAACACTGCACATCATCAATGTTCTATGGAAGTAACAGATTTAAATCCCTCCATGTAGCATGTGACATACGAACTGAGAGAGGATGAGAGAGCTGTTGAACTTCAGGAAAAGGTTAAGGGCAGATCTTAAACTACCTGGTTTGTAGGATAAAACAGACCACCCCTTGCCTGATCTGCAGTAAGGATAAGTCATAGGTGGATGAACATCAGTAGAGAAAATACAACCACCAGTACCTGAAAAGATTCCTAAATATTCTGCACAGGTTCAGCAACAACTGCACGGTGTGTCTGCACAGTTATACCGGCATCCAGCAATCTGGGGATTTTAAACCAGAATATCAGCCGGACAGCACCACATGACACCGGATCGGATCGTTTCAGCCTCCAGGAAAATTTAAATAGCAATTAAGTGGCCACACAACAGCTGGAGTGTGCAAGTCCTGTGCTGCAGTCCACTCTACTTCTGTAACACACGACACAGCTTTTAATGCAAAAAAAAAGTGAGATCGTTCATTGTGATTACAGAGGCTTTCAGGTATGACTCAGACTGTTTTCTTTCTGGCTGAACAATGGGAAAATGGATCCTAGAGGTTAAGTGCCCTAATTTTGTGAATAAGCTCTCCATTCTCAAGCCCATTACAGCAGTGCTTGGTTAATAACACACATTTACTGTCCAAATGATCTGGAACTGCTTGCAGGTGACATGCTTCTGTCCTCATCCTCATAAAATACGCTACAGATGTTAAAAAGCATCAAGAAAAAAAGAAAAAAAAACCAAAACAAAATCTACTTTTTGCAGCTTGTGCAGTGGCTGAATTTCCAGTTGAGCAGGCTCTTGTGGAAGTCATACCTAAGGCCCACGGAGAGCAGCATAATGGATTGAGTAATTCAAGTGCTCTGCTTCTTCCAAGGAAATACATGTTTGTCTCAGCCTGCAGGAATTCCTGTCTAATTATTACAGTTTGCAGGTTTGATTATATAGAAAGGAAATGTTATGCTGACAGAATAAATGCTGAACAGTACATTTTACACTCCTGTGTCCTTCACCTCTGTTCCCAAACTTCTGTAGTTACTCTTGGTGTGTTCCAGATCTCACCTGGCTGTGTCACCTGTGCCCTCGTGGAAGACAAAGAGAGTCTGCAGAGTGAATTGAACAGGTGGAGGTGGTACTGGCACTACCTCGTGTGCCACATCACACCTTGGGTAAAGGGGCATCTCATGGCAGAGCTCCAGCACAGGAAAAGGGGAGCACACAGTTCACAGCAGCACAGAAACACTGCCCAAACGTGCAGGGATGGTATGAGGGAGGTCAAAGCTCAGCTGCAGCTCAAACTGGCAAGGGACATCAAAAAAAACTTCTATCAGAGCATTAGCTATAAAATAATAACCAAGATGTGATGGTTTAGTGGCAGCCTGAGGTGCTCAATGCCCTCTCTGAGCTGAGTCTTCACTGACACAGAGGACCAAGTCAAGCATCACCTAAGAAATCCTGACCCACATGAGCCTGTGGGAAGGCAGGATCCATCTGCTGGTGCAGAGATCTGGCTGATACGGCACAGCCTTGCTGTGACATCTCTGATACAGACAAATCCTACCTTTGCCTTGGAAAAAGTTTAAAGGCAGGACATGGCAAAGTGCAAACTGGGCAGCAGCAGCCTGTTGTTAGTGGGAAGGTCAGTGTAAATGCCACTGGGAGAAGTTTCTGGGCCAACAGAAGAGAAGATGACTGAGAAGAGGCAGCAGATCCACCAAATTAAATCGTGTCTGAGCAACTTGACTGCCTTCTATACTAAGTAACAGCTGTGGATTAATGGAGAAGAGTCTCTTTCTCAACCACACAGGGAATACTGAGTCCAGTTTGGAGCCCCTCTGTCCATGAAAGATCCTGATGGACTCAAGCAAGGCCAGTAAGATACCAATGAACTGCTCAAGGGGCTTGGCTACATTAGCTGGGTCTGAGGGTTAGTTTTGGGTACTGAAGAGCAGCGTCCAATACCTCCAGAGGGGTTACTCTGGAATTGGAGCAGGGCTCTCCACCGAGGTACAACACAGGGGAAGGGATACAAGGACCATAACCTGAACATTAGGAGATTCTGGCTGTTTATGACAAAACCTTATTGCTGTCAGGACAGCCAAGCTGTGGAACAGGTTTCATAAAGGTGCCGTGGTTTTCAAGACCCAACTGGACACTTTCCTGTCCAAATCCCATGCTCTGCTTTGAGCAGAGGATGGACCAGGAGACCTCCTATAGTCCCTCCCAACCTTTAAGACTCTATGATTCTGCCTTTTCTACAAAGAATAGGGCAAAACAAATATTTGTTGTTTTCTGTTTTGGGGGGAGTTGAGGGCTTAGCAGAAAGCTTTAAATCTGAAGCACAAAGAAAATGATGGAAAATACGCTAAAACACAGTTGCTACAGAAACATGGCTTAATATGAAGCCAGGATGTGCACATTATAAAGAGGAAGAAGTACAGTTCTGTGTCATATTAGCTCAAATATCATTTTAATTCATATTAAAAAAGCCCAACCAGGATTAACAACTGCATATACAAAAACTTTAAATTTTTACTTACTTCTTTTCAATTCTTGATTTTATTGAGCAATTCCTACTTAACTCCTACAGCTGTAGCTCATCCTTCAGATCCAACAGGCACCAGCTGGTTACATGGACATCGATCAGGTGGTCAGATCAGCCCAGTGCAATTCCAAAGCTCAAGCAGCCAAACAGGGAGAAATCAGACAACAAACATTCTTTGGGCCACATTTTCACTCAACTATCAAATGGACAATCCCATCAGGATATGACAAAAGCGTCTGTGCTTCAATCTTTGTCACTTTTGGACTCATCTAGGGGAAAAACACGTTTCTGCAAACTTCAGCATAATGCACATGGCTTTATTCCACAGAGGCAATATCTATGTTTGCATTTAATTCCCTATTTCACTTAATGACATGGTGTGAGACTGAGTATCTCACACTGAGGAAACTGTTGTGTGTTTAGGTGCTCTGCAGTAATACAGACAACTTGATGTTTAGGACCTGAAGTATTTCACACCTGCTTCTGAACTGCTGTAAATCCTTGATGACTTGGAAAGAAGTTCCACCAACAAACAAATGATTTTAGTGAAGTCTGGCATGAAAATCAAGCCTTGATTTCATCACCCTGCTCCCTTTCAGACATGCACAGACTAGAAACCCTTCCCAGGAGATCTTTTCCTGGAAAGGTAAGAGAGGTCTCTGTTTATGTTTGTGGTTTTTCTTTTTTGTTGCTGCTCAGGGTGGGTTTTTTCCTTTTTTTTTAATTTATAAAGGATCCAGTTTCACCAGCTCTATTCCTTCCAAATACCACCACGTTGAGTGTAACAGGTCTGCTGTGGCCACTAAGGAGCAGATGAAGCCAAGAAGTTGCAGCAAAAGACACAGGACAGTTTTAATATGGGAAATGAAATTTTGAAAGGCATTTGTACTGACTTGAATTTACCAACCAGATGTTACAACCAATTTACAAACAGTTTCCTTCACTCTCAAGCAGACTCCCACCTTCCTTGTCTCCCCATCCTCATCCCACTTTTGGTTTTCAACAGCAGACTTGCTGCAGTGAAGCTGAATTGATTTCACAATGTTTGCTAAATGAACTCAAAACTCAAGTTTTCCTAAAGAAGACTTGGCACACAAATCTGATGTTTCAAGTTACTGAAACTGCTCATGCTTATAAAACCACTTTGCACTCACCCTATTACATACCTGAAGAACAACCTTGGAAAATATCTATCCTATAAAATGAAGTTCAGATCAACAGGGAGTAATCCACTAAAAAAAAAGAAAAAAACCAAAAACACTTCATAAGCAATTAGCTGAAGAACTTTCCGGGGGGGGAAATGAACATAAAATCAAAACCAACACCAAACAACCCCTCCTCAAAGAATGGTAAACCCTCTGACAGTTCCTTATCTTCTGCTGTCTTTTCATATGTTATCTATCAAAACTCACAATTCCAAAGGATCACTGGGCTGTTTTCTACACTTTCACATTCTTATCTGAGAAACTTATATCCAGATGTGTTTTCATCTCTCTGAAGAACCAGCCTTTCCCTCAGGGCTTTATTTCTCAATATCTATTTCCACTTCTGGAAAACAAGTTTTCTTCGCCCAAGAGTTTTACTTCCAGGTTTTGTCACACCCCCTTATTCCCATCTCCAGCTTACCTCCCCTGCTGCATTTATTCAGGCATTTCAGAAACGCACATTTGCTTCCCTCTAACCATTTCCTTACAATGAGTTCTCCTTTTTGCTCCCCAGCTCTGTTCTTAAAACACCACCTCTAACAAGCTCTACCACTTCAAGAGGATGAGAGTGCCAGAGCCTCTCCTCATCCCTCTACAACTATCCCACAGCAGCCTGTGACCCGGGAGCTCCCACATTGCTCAGTGGTGCTGTAACCACTGCCCTCCCCAAGCCAAGATGTTTCACCCAGCTTTTGCCAAAAATCAGCATTTCAAAAAAAACCCTTCCTAATATAATGCCTCCCCAGTCTAAACAAAACCATCCCACAGCCAAAGGACAAACGTGGAGAAAATCCACAAATGAGGTTCCCACCAAAGTCCAGGCAAAACATGCTTTAGGACTCCCAGGAAAGGCACAAGGCATTTAAACCGCTCTCAGGACGAGGCTTTTTCTTGCTGAAGTTTCTCAGAGTCGTATTTAAACAACACAACTGCTTTAATTAAACATTGGTGTCTCCATAGCTGTGGACAACCAGCACACATATTACAGGATTACTTGTAATGGGCTGCATGTCATGCAATCCCAGCTGTTACATGAGCTTGATGTGCCACACACCATACCCTAAAACAGAGAGAACGGGCCATCACACTGCTGGTCATTGTTTCCTTCTTGTAAGGGGGGGAAATCAGTAATGTAAAGGTGAATTATATTCTCACATAGAGAATATCTGTCTTCGTTCATCTTGGAGGAGACAGCATGTCCCAAGGAACAGGATTGCAAAATTCTAGGGAAGTGTCTTCTGCTTTCGGCTGAGCTTTTTGTTATCTTCAAAGGAAAGCTGAAGTCAGGAATTTGAATCTTTTCTACTTTGGGATCAGTTGTTTGTGGAAAAAGCTTTTCCAAGTCAAGTCAAGCTTTTGCATAAGGTCAGAATTATGTAACATATGAAACCACGTTTTCTGCTAATGCTGAAAACCCTTTCTGACAGACAACCAAGCACTGCTTCAACCTCAAAAACTGCTAAAATACCTGCACAACTGCTCACTATTGCCCAGTGCACACCCAGAACGGCAGAGAAGACAATTCAGTAGGCCAGTTTGGCTGAATGATTTAAAATACTTCACTTTAACGTGACCTGAGAAGGTTCATCAGGGTCACAACTCCCTGAGTATCTCTTGAAGCTTTCAAAGTTATTTCTTAGGGTCTCATAACAACACCCACCAGTAATACCTTACAGTCTCCTAACACATGATTTTGTATCAGTTAATTAGCACATTCCTTACCTGCCTCGGGAATAAAAGAGAGAGACCAACTTATAAAACCCCCAAGGATTCAGAAATAGGCCCCTAACTATTAGCATGCACAAGCATGCACCTATGCCTCTGCTATCAAAACGTTATTTTCTTAATAGTTAAATGCTTATCTTTTGACACATTTCATGAGCAAGTTGATTTCCATACTCTTCCCTCCACTTTGTGCCTCCCTCACCCCCCCCAGAAAAGCAGCCAACCTTGACAGATTCCAGCTCCTGGGAAAAAAAAAAAAGGTTGGAGAAAGACATTAAAAGTTGCATTTGATAGTGCTGTGATTTTGAAGATCAGAACCTCAGCTTCACTAATATGCAGTTTATTACCATTTCAGTTATCAGGCCTAAAAGCACCCCTATGATAGCTCAAGATTTCTTCTGTTGAGCACTGTACAAACAAAGATTTCCCAAAGGGTTTTCTGCGAAGAAAATACAGCAAAGGGATGAAGACAGGCAGATGAAACAGCACTGATCAGTACAGCAAGCACTGTCCTCAACTCTAACTCAGCCTAACTGGCATGACATATTTTTAACTGATACAATTAAAATTACAGTAAATTTAAAACTCTGCAAAACAAACTTTCTGCTTAAAGCAAGGACTGCTCCTCCCAAGAAAACCCCAAAATGGAAAGGGAAAAAATAAGCAAAAAAATCTTTCAGAAATGGAGTTCATCCTCCCCACACCTGCTACAGGCATGTTCCCAGGTTGTTAAAATGGGTTACTGATCTCCAAATCATTAACCTTCAGTGCAGTTTATCCCTCCCCTTACATGGAGCCTTGGCTGAAGAACAATCCCCAATCCTGTGTCCTGTAGACTCAAACTACTGTTGAGGTATACAGGGAAAACATTATCAAGAATTACACGTGTCTTGTATTTTTGGGTGACTGTCTATATGCAGTCACAGCATCCCCACAGCCAGGAGAGGGTTAAAGTCTTTCCTAATAGTCTTTAAAAAAAAAAAATCTATCCTAAAATATGGTATCACTGCTAAAAACCTTGCACCTCAAAGCAGAATGACCAGGGGTCAACTTAGCAGCCAGCAAGGTATCAACAACAGGATGCTGCCCCCCAAAATCCTCAGTGTTGCCTGGACTCTGAAAACGTTTGAGAGGTGTGTTCATTAATAACCTGGGACTAATCCCACAAGGCTGATCCTTCACCACACCCCTGAGGCAGGAAGGCATAGTGGCATCCCAGCAGGAAAAACAGAGGACTCTCCCAAGGAGTCTCCTAAGGACTCTCCTTGTATCACGTGCTTTGACATAACAAGTCAAGAGTCACTTCTGCAATAGGATTGCAAATTTTCAGGAAAACACAGGTACAAGTG
>JAYRBT010000028.1:3722466-3740669 GCA_036023395.1 Myiotriccus ornatus | reverse complement strand
GTGATCAACACCAATCCTGTGAACAACTGAGCAGTAAATTTCAGACAGCTTTTCCACATTTCTGGATGCAAAGTCAAGACAAGATCAGCTCTAAAACAGTGTTTTCTGCCCCGTTTTAACTGCACTCATGTTTACTGAAAATGCTCCTTCACCGGTGACAGCAAAAATTTGAACCCACAGCGAAATTCTTATTTGCACCTGAGACACGAAATTAAGGTCTTAGAAAGAGAAGCAAGTCACTGTTGGGAAAGTCAAAATCTAATTAAGAGCTCCAAAAATCTATCAATCATAAGATTAAAAACATAGATTGCAGCCATCAAACAGATGGCGTAAAACTGGAATACACGGCAAATTTATTCTGACAGAGAAAACTGAGAGACCAGATTCAGTTGGGGGGGGAAGGCTGAAAATAACTGGCAGTGGTAAAAATCACCCTCTTAAACTCTCTTTCTGCAGAGATGGCCTTCAACTCATCTAAAATTTACTCTGAGCACAAGAGCACAGACCTGTTCCCTTTCGTAAACAGGCAAACGGATCTTTTATGTGTTTAGGACCATTAGAAAAGACTGACAATTGCTTACAAAGCCATTTCTTAATAGGGAAGAGGCAGTTCTTGTCACTGATGAGAACCATTCAAGATCTTAATGATATGTCTGACTGCACAACATTGAAAACAGATTTGGAAATAGAGCATTACAGATCTCTGGAGAAAAGACTTGGAAAATAGTGAAAACAGAATAGCTTGGGCCATATTGCAAACCAAACATGACTAGAACCCAGCCCTTTCTTATCCTGAAAATGACTTAAAAACAAACAAAAAAGTCAAATTGATGTAGCTTTACACTGGCAAACAAAACCTGTTAATGAACATAAAAGGGGATGGGAGTGACAACAGCACTCCCAGGCCAAAATCCATCTAGAATTATGCTAATGCACTTGAATCAACAAGAAGAGATTGTCACCTAAGCACCAGAAAGGAGCCAAGGACAGGATGCACATCCCACCAGCCTGTCTCAAACCTCACAAGGATGGGGAACAAAACTGACCTCTATTATGACAACATTTTTTAACACCACTGCTCCCCTGTACATCCCTGCATAGGAACATTCGGATACACAAACATCTGAAGAAATATTTGCCACACTTCTCGTCATTCTCCATGACTTTGCCAACACTGTTTTTCTTGGAAAAGCTTTGCCATTTGAGGTTCACTTCGGCTTTTCTCCCCTAACTTATCTTTAATTCCTTCCCTCCTCACCTGAAGTTGGAAACTTGCTGTGCCTCACCTTGAAGAGGACAAATATCCCTGCTTTGGCTTGCAGGAGTGCAAAAATAAGCCAGGCAGGAAAAGAGAAGCCACTTCAGAGAGCTGTGGGACTGCAGGATGTGTGTTCTGATTCCTACAGGTGCCATCATCAAGCCTCCAGCAGAATGCTGCCTCTGCTTAGAACTGACATGATCTGCTAGTCCTGGAGAGGCCACTTGCTCACAGTCACACCGTGGGAAATCAAGCACTGTGGGCACCACACAAACTGTGTCAAGAGTTCTGGAAAAATTAAGCTGCAAGTAATTTTAACTATTAGTTCCTGGGAGGGAACAGTTCCTGGTTTAAGTCTCCTGAATAGTCTCTCTAGCAAACAAGCTCAATTCTTAACACACAATCACTGAAACTCACTCACTTAATGTGAGTATTAGAGACAAGTTCTTTTTCCCTATCGTTATTCCCAAGCATCTTGTGAGATTTCTTTGGGAAAATCGTTTTCCTTCTCTTCTGTGGAAGCTAAGGAACAGCCTAATTGCAGACAGTAAATCATATCACAAGTGAACATCCACACAGGACAGGTTAATTTTGTTTTAAACGCAACTGAAAATGTTTGTTCACTTAAAAACCAAACAAAAAGCAAACCAACAAAACCCCAAACAAACAGACGCGCACACACACAGAAAAGGTATAAAAATAAAAAAAACCAAACAAACTTGGCAGTGATATTCCAAAAGATTACAGGTAGCTTTGACTATAAAGGTCAATTGACTTCTTAGCAATCAAATGACAGCACACAACCGAGTTTTATACTTTTATATAATTGCCACACCAATAAAATGTACTAGGGTTGAGTTATTTTTGGCCTCACAACCCATCCCTGCAGGTAAGCTCTACCTGTAGTCTTTGGTACACACTTCGCAAACTCATAAAAACACAAATTCCAGGGATAAAAAGCAATACTCATCATCGGTGTTTTAGGACTTCCTAAAAGAAAACAGTTGTTTTTCAGAGGGGCAATTTTCCTTTCACCTAATTCTTTTGCATGAATCAACAGTTGCTAAAGAACATGAAAATAAAATTCAGAATAATCTCAGAACAACTCATTAAAAAATTCTGCAGGAAGTAGTCTGGTCTTTCATCTCAGAATCTAATCCAAATTTCTTCAAATAAATACAGACAACACAACAATGGCCACTCTTTGCCTCTGCAGCTACCAATTTACAACTGCTAATTCCATCCTCCTTCCTGCTTCCATCACTTCAAAACGAGGGAACAGATTTAATAGTGCAAGACTGATCCTACACAAGCACAGGGCAATGTCCAGCCAAGCACACACAGTCAGCATTGCATTAATAAAGGGAAGTATCCACATTAAATTAAGCAACTCAGGCGAGTTTTCCCAGGATCAGTCCCTCTGAGAGCGAGCTTTTCCAAGCCAAAGCCATGTACATCTACTCACTGACACATGACCTAGGGAAAAAACTATCTGAGAAATGCTCCACGCAAGGTTTTGGAGACTATTACTGCACAAACAAATGAGTGGTAATCCCTAGTGGGAAGAGCTCTAGAACAACAGAATGTCAGTGTAAGAGTCACTGTAATTGTATTTGCATGTGTTTAACAGCGTGTTCTGCAGCAATATGGAAGCATTCAAGACAGGAGCTTAGAATTAATTTGGAGACAAACTTGAGGAAGTTGAAGACTTATTACAAGCCAGTGCGACTTCAGCAGCTCAATGCACCTAGGCCAAAACCACCATAATAATATATTTGTGTAACAGAAACCCCAGACCACATGAGAACTCAGGAGTAAGCACATGACTAAGCTTCTAAATTGCACCTAAATGTGGACACACTCAATTTAGCTGCTCAGACAAAGCAAAGAACAGATTAGTCTTGCAAGCTTTATCAATTCAGCAAGGTAAAGAATCCCTCAAATGAAAGGCAAAACAAAGCAATGACTAACACAGGAGAGCTATCAATTAAACAAGATTCTAAGCCACTGAACATAAACTCATCAAGAACTCAAACATGGTTAAATTCTCCAAAGAAACTTTTATACATATATAATGTGGTGCTAACAGACAGGGAGATAACCAGACACGAATGGAAGGGAAAACACAAAGGCTCAGGCTTTACAATCAAACAGAAAGCAGACACTGACCCAGAAGGCTCCTGAGCAGTTTCTCCATATCACTTGTTCCTTTCAGAGCTCAGAAATACAACTGTCAGACAGGTGGCTTTGATCTGCTCGCTGCATTTATGCATCATCTCAAACTAAACTTGACTATCAGCATTATTAAGTGTTGGAAAAGGCTACATGTATAGTACTTTACATAGATAGAAAACGTTTCCATCAAAGAAAAATTATATAAATAATCACATCCAAGAACTGAAGCACAGCTAAGCAAACTCTAAATAGGGGAGTTCGATGAGGCAATCCTAAGGAACTTTTCAGAAAGGTAAAATATTTGGGATTTTCGTGGATGTATTTACCTATCTTTAAATGGGCTGCCTTTGTAAGACAGAAGGTCTTATCGGATGCATGAAAGAATCAAGTTAACTACTAAATTATTAGTTTTCTCCTCAACACTCCTATTTTTGGTAGGATGCTAATCCACAATGGGAATGGACCAGTAAATGCTAATGACAAGCCACAAGATCAGCTCTATCATGCTGCTCAAGGGCCTCTGTGGAGCATCACATCTTGTGACTTGAGGAGGAGCCTCAGACCCAATTTCTGTCTCTCTTCCTGTGGGAGATGATGGCTATTCCAAGGCTTCCTTCTCCAGAACGAAGATAATTGGAAGCTACTCCTGGAAGTGACAAGTATTTTCTTCACCACTTACACTGTCCAGACTGAGTAATTTGGTTGTGCAACAGGACATGGTGTTCACCTCTTTTTAGCTCTTCATGAAAGTGAGCTGAGCCAAAGCTTCAATCTCTACCACACAATTAGAAGACTATCATGGAGTGTAATAACAAGGTAAACTGCAACCCAAACCTAGCAATACTTGCTATATTTGCAAAACTACCATTAAAGATGAATCTGTGTTAAAGAAAAAAAAGTATAGGATAGTTTTACAACTCTTTCTGTGATCACTGGTTAATCTGTGGATTTCCCTCAAGATAGAGATCACCGGTACAACTCCTTACAAAAAGTGCACCTTCAAAGCCTTCAGAAAAGAATGTGCATCTCATTCCTCATGAAGAATCAGTAATCAAAGCTGGTTCATTTAATAGAACTTGTCAATAAGAAATTCTTTTCCCTCTAAAGATATTTCCCATTGTTTCTTTAATGTTGTATTTTCAGTTTTCCTGGGTTTCATATTAACACAAATTTGAATAATATTTAACTTGGCTCCACTAGCCCAAACAATCTGTAACATTTGTCCAAACATAACTCTAAAAGTTTAGTGGCAAAACATTTTAAGTGGTGCCATTAGATCTCTCACTAATTAAAGCAAAAAGTTTCCGACTTGAACAGGTATGTGGAATTTTTAGCTCAAGAGAATGCAGAATGAAGTAAATACCTTTCCAGAGCACAACAGCTGAAAAAGGCACTCGGTGTGTGGCCATCAAGAAACTTGTTAAAATGATTTTCCCAACACATAAACACCTCTCCGAGATGAAAACTATTTTCATCGCTTCAGATATAATCAATTTGGTCTTATTTACAAGCTAAACATACGTAGTCAGAGACTACACACCAACCCACTGCTATGTCATAAATAGTTACAGGTTGCTGTGGACCACAGGGAAAAAGGAGATCCTCTGATATGCCCTGTGGCTGGATGATGTTCCACCCATGAGCAGAATTAGGCTCGGAGGAATTCAGTCTTTTTCTGCTTACTCTAGAAAATTCAAGTTAGTGCAATTAGTAGATCTCTAGATTTGAAAGAATTGACACAAGCTTTAACACATCGTTGTAATGAAGATGTCAGCAAACACTATAAAAACAGAGAAAGGCTCACAATGGACTGACAGGATGAAAGCTGGAGACAGTGTTTAAAAATATGAATTAACACGTTACTAGGCAATCCTCTGGATCCTATTTCCACAAGATTTCAGCCACTGAACGCTCCAGTAACACACTATTAAAAAAAAAAAAACAAAAAACAAACCAAACAAACCATGCAACACAGCTCCATTTCATATTTATCAGTGGTGGTATCTCTGAGGTTAAATATTCAAACTGAATACTGTGAAATCGCTACTATTGTTCTTTATGCAGCCATTAATCTAAAATTTAAATCTGTAAATAACACCAAAAAGAACAAGACCAAGAGCACAGCGATTACACTCTCCTTCAGTCTTTTTAACACTTAACATGCCAAGGCCAAGAGCTTTACTCTCCTGGCTCAGCTTCCTGCAGGAGGCAAGACAAGTTCGGGTCTTTATTACATCCACTGTCACCAATGAAACCTGGCAGCAACATCCATTTATTCCCCCTAACCTGAACAATAAGAAATTATCACTTCCAAATTCTTCTCAGGTGGCCAACTAACCTTGCACTCATGAATCATTTTAACCTGGAATTTAAAAGTTTAATTCTAGCCTTTGACTCTTCAGCCATCCGTGTTATCACATACTCCGCCTGCCTTGGCAATGCTTACTCTGGTAGTCGTTTATTGTGGGGTTTGTTGTTTCAGGACTTTGGGGGGGCGGGGGGGGAGGTTGGTCTAAACTGCCAAGGTTGCTACCCATCAATTTTAGAGTACACAGTTTCACGGTTTCAGGCAGAAGTTAAGGTTTCTGTAGCACAGACATCTGAAAACGATTGCTCACCCAGCTGGGGTTAAAAGAAAGGCTGATACGGCCACGAAACATCAAAGATGGTAGAAGTGTAGTGAGAAAGCTGCATATTGCTATCATTTAAGAGCTCTCAGCACTATAAAACGCATTTAGAAACAGCCAAGGATACTATAAAATTCCATTCCAGGGCAGAACTCAGCCTTTAGGAGTGCTCTCTGCACAGAAACTTTGTTTGCTTAGTAACCTCATCCAGCTTTCTTCCTCGGAGGAAAAAACTGCTTGAGAATTTGAAGTTTCCCCAACTCTACGACCCAGAAGGAAATAAAACAGGAAGTCAGGCCATACAATCTCCAGCATTTGCTTACAAGTTCAAAAACATTTTAAGTTATCGGCTAATCCACATAAAGCGCAACTGAGTGCACTTTGCTGAGGTCATGCGTGGAGCAGCGCAGAGCCAGGCTGGGGCTCTGTTTAACATTCCACTCTGGACATCTTCATATCTAGCACCGGGCACTCTCTGAAATGTGCCATCTGCTATGCATTAAGAACGTCAGAGACGCCGTCCTCTGCACCAACGGAGTGCCAGAACACTATCACAGAGCTCAAATTCGCTTTCAGCTTTCTCCTTAGAAACTTATTAAGTAAAAAGAGTCGACTAAAATACTCATAAGAACTTGTGACAGGGAGGAATTGCTAAGAACGCATTCACTATTCTCCTTGCTCCCCACAGCGTTACGTTACTATCATAAACCCTGAAGCGGATTAAAAATTAAGCAAGCAGCTTCCCCGCAGCAGTTTAAAAGATAAATTAGACGCCGTTTAATGTGACTTCTTCCACATTTGAATTAGTTTACGGCAGCAGGCGTTTTTTTCATGGTGATGAAATCGCCATACTGAGAGAGTAAGGAGAAACTGCCACCAGCCACCAGGTGAAAACATCCAGGTTTCTAATTGCATATTAAATTGGTGTTTGCACTGACAGCGATTACAGCGGGGAGCACTCCAGGTACGGCTCCCATCTCCATTACAAGCAAGTCACTGCAAAACCCAATCAAACGGTAACTGAAACTTAAAAACCGTGAAACTCTGAAACCGATCGGGTTTTTTGAAAAGGCACAGCAGCAGGATCGCTGTAACTCCTGAAAAGCTCCTCCCCTTCCCTCCTGAAAACATTAATCCGTGTTGGATTACTGAAACTCCTGTTCCTAAGTACTCTGCACTGATAGGCAGGTGTTGGGAAACTCGTCCCAGGTGTTCCTACAAGCACTCGAGAAGCCCTTAACGGTTTTACTTACAGTCTCTCCGCGTTCCTGGGAATATCCCTCGGTACAGTTCTGAGTCCCAGTCCGTGACAATCCACGTTGGAAGCAATACATGTACATTTATGCGGGCATCCTCCAACAGGCATCCAAGTCACGGAGCTCCAAACGCTCAAGATCATTCCAAGGCACAGAAACGCACTTCTTCCACCACACAACATGGTTTCTTGATGGCTTCAGTGGGTATAAAAGTCTGCGCGAGCAGCCGGCCCCTTAAAGATGAAATGCCTCTAAGAAAGGGAAAAGAAAACAAGAGGCTCTTTAGTACAGCCCAAGGGAACCCACCACTGCCATCATCGCCGGAGCACCAGCAAACCTTCAAAGGCGCCCGAGAAGGTCACGTTAGGTGGAAGAAGGTGGGGAATTGCCTTTCGGGCTCAGGTTTCTTTCTGTTATCTACGGCCGGTACCAGCAGGCAGATAGTTTTAACAGAGCTCGAGCCAGACGCGTCCTCAGATGAAAGAGAACCCGGGAGCGGAGGCAAACACACACAAAACATCCATCAGAAGCGGCGGCACGCTCCAAAACAGCCTCCTCCGCTCCGCACCGCCCCACCTGGGCCGGGCAGGTAACCCCGCGGAGGGGGCTACTGCTCGGCCACCGCCGCCGGGGGCTCCTCGGGGCGCTGCGTGCCGCGCCCGGGCGGGCCGTGCGGCGCTGTGTCCGTGCGGCGCTGTGTCCGTGCGGGAGCGGCGCGGGGCTGTGCGCGGTGCGGGGATGGCGGTGCGGGGATGGAGCGGCCGCCGCGCCCCCCCCCCCGCTCCATTGGCCGCCCGGCCTGACGTCACCGCCCGCTCAACTTCGGGGGCCGCGGCGCCGCAACTTCGGGGCCGCGCCGGGGACACCGGCCCGGGGGGGCCGGCGGCGGGACGGGGCCGGGGGGAGCCCGGGGGAGCCCCGGCCGAGCCCCGCGGCCCCGTCCCTGCCGTCCCCAGAGGCGCCCGCGCCGGGGGGACGCGGCCCGCGGAGCCCGGGCCAGCCCGCCCCCTGTCCCCCGGGATCGGGTTTCGGGATGGAAGGTGCGGGATGGAGGGCTCGGGAAGCGGCCCCGCGTTTCCCCGCTCCGGCCGCGGGGAACCAACCCGGCCGCCTTTTGTTCCCCGCGTTCGCTCGCCCCGAGTACCCCCTGGCGGCGGCAGCGGGGGCTGGGCCGGGGCTCCCCGGGCTCACCCGCGCCGGGACCGCGGCCGGGGCTCCCCGGGCTCACCCGCGCCGGGACCGCGGCCGGGGCTCCTCGGGCTCACCTGCGCCGGGACCTCCACTGCGGCCGGACCCCTCACCTGCAGCGGGACCTCCCCCAGCGGTGCTCCCACTGCTCACCTGTACCGGGACTTACATCAGCACCTCCGCCGGTGTTCCCGGGACTCTCCTGAACTGGCACCTTCCCTCCGGTGCTCCCAAGGCATCCCCACTGCGTCCAAGCCCTGCTCACCTGCCCCAGGACCTCGGCTGGTGCTCTCAGGACTCACCTGCCCCAGCCCGACCCACTCCTGCCCCGCGACCCCGCCCCAGCCACTGCTGTGCTTCGAGTGTTCAAGTTCAGCACTAAGTTAAAACTCAGACAAATTTTCTATAAATAAGACCAAACAAGGTGCCTGTGCTTGGTAAGTCCATCCTGGTTTGAGGCAGTGTGAGGCTCGGAATGTCTGACCTAAGGTGGACCAAAAAAAACTGCAGCACACCCTAAAAATGTTATAGTGGTTAGAGATTACTTGGAAAACTGCAAGTCTTGAGAGATGCACAAAAAGGTGTTTTTTTAAAAAGTCTTGGCCCATTAGCAGGAAGGGTCTCTCTGTAGTGCAGCACACACACAGCAACCTCCTGACCCAAAATAAAGCTGGTTATACACATTATGAAAACCCGCCTCTTTCAATATACCTTGTTCCTTCTTTTGCACACTCAAAAAGAGTTCAAAAGATATGTTTATGCCTAACTTACTTGACAACACAGATAATCTGTTCTTTATCTACATCACAAACTTGTGGTCCATGACTACAGGAGTCCAGGATCTGATCCTGTAGGAAGGGAAACATTTTCAACAAGGATCATGGCCAGCATGACCACGGAACCCTCACGACCCTCCAAAGATCTGACAAGGTTAAGTTACATTAACACTCAGGTTCTCAGGTTGGTTTTTTTCTACAAACATAAATATTTAGTATTTTAAGTGAAGGGCTTGTAGGAAAAACATCACTGTGAGAAGTTCACCACAAGATATGGACACAGCCTTCCAGTGTGCAGTGGCATGCCATAAATACCTGTTCATTTTTGGCAACATTTTTTTTTATGTTTTGATTAGTGAGATTTTGAATTACCTGAGGCATTCCTGCCCTCCTGGACAGCTGGCTTTGCCCAAACCAGTAGAGTGTCCTCTTCTACAGCCAGCAGAGCATCTACTTATCTATTGCCTTCTCTGAACCTGAGCTTTTCCCTGTGAAGGCAAATCTGCCAAAGAGCACAAGCAGGACCACAAGTTAACCTTCACCCCTCCTGGTCTTTGTCTGAAAAACCAACAAAGTGCTTTTTCTCATTTAAGAGTGAATTATTTACGTGAGAAATTGCATTTGTGTATAGAAACTGTTTTGATCAAGCCATAAGACTGAACCACTTCCATGACAACACAAAGCTCAGTGAAATGGTCCTTTTCTAGCAGTACACGTGGGAAGGCTCAGTGGCAAGTGACATCAGGTTTGAAAGTGCCCAGAGGGACTCAGCTGTCACCCCTTCAAGTGGCTGCTTTATGCTTCTTCAGGAAAGATTAGAAAACACTATCCCCCCCATCTTTCCCAAACCCACAGAACCCAAAAGCTTGGGGAGGTGTGTGGATCCCCGAATTAACCTCTCCTTTCCCAGAGGAAGAGGACTTTACCCACCAGTACAAACACATGAAGTTGGGGCAAAGCCACAACCCTCCAGCCCTACAGTGCCCAAAGCTGCAGTGATAACAGAGGGGCCTGAACCACATCCCTCTCCTTTAGCTCTCGAGAGGGCAGAAGCCCAGCCAGCTCCAGGCATGTCACTGACACTCAGCGCTATCTATTCCTAGGAAAGCGCCCTCCATCAAGTGTTAGTCTACAAGGGATCAGCTCTTGAACAAGGAACAGCTGGTTCAGACCAGGCAAGACAGAAACGACACTGCTTAGGGAGACAAAGTACTGCAAAAGCTCTGCAGTCTCCTCCGCACAGACTCTGGTGCACGCCCTGAGCTCAGGCGAGCAGTGAAAATACTTTTGTTGGAGCCTAACTTTCCTTGGCAGCCAGGAAACATCATTCCAAAGAAAGGCTTTTTTCCTGTTCTAGTTTACCAGAGATCATCTTCCCAGCTACAAAGATGGCCAGAAGGAGAGGAGCACACCCCTCGCCTCAGGACAGAGAGACAGAAGCAGTTGGATACTAAAGAAACATAATTACAGGTAATGCAAACATTACTGGTGGTATTTTTTCATAACTGTGATACATTTCAATTTCTAAGAAATGCTGGAAAAAAAAAACCCTAAAACCTCTTCAACACTGTCATCCAAGGCAGTCAGTATATTCCTTGCTTCACTGCTAATCCCTCAGAACAGCATTTCCCTGAAAAAGACAAGTGAACCAGACTAAATGACAGAAAAATAAGTGAAATGAAAGCCAAGCCTATCCTTGAAATATATTTGTTATAAAACTAAGAGGTACATTTTCCTACATTCCAGTTAAAACAGCTCTTAAAAGGAGATGGCTACAATCTCAACACAACCCACAGTGAAGCAGAGTATTATCTCTGGTAGTTTTTTGGGGTTTTTTGTTGTTTTGTTTTTGTTTTTTTTACACAATCACACTTGTACAATGGCTTCCAGCTCCCTGCAGTTGCCAGAAGTTGGCAAACAAGTCCCTGTTCATCTCTTTGTATGGAGCTGGCAAAGGTCAGCACAACGTGTGTTATGCCAAACTGCAGATTATCAAATCATTTGAATATATAAAGTGTTTCTTATTTGTATTTCTACCAACTTAGACAAGTTATTTTTAGGAGCCATCTAAAGCTGGACAGCTTTTATCCATACTGTTTCCTCAAGTATTCAACACTACCAACATTTCCATATATGTAAAACCCCTTACAAACGAGATGACTATCAAAGGTGTGCTGTCTGCTCAGCAGGGATTGAAATCTTGCCTGCTGCTTCTGCAATGAGAAATATAGCAGTTTCTCTTAGAAAATGGGTAGTTCACTACTTAGAAGACCTTTGCATCGATTTGGAACTATTTAATACATCAATATTTTTATTTAATCTATTGTTTCCAAGTAAGAAAAAAAAGCAGTTTTGTTTTTTCCTCTTAGCGTGGGAGAGCATTTACTAAGCAGATGTTGAGAGTGCTGTCTCCTAAGTAATTCTTTATGAACACACCACTGACATCCTCATCAACTCTACCAGTACCTCCACCTTGCCATAGCACCATCAAAACCACTCACAGTCGAGCAGAGCTGAGTTCTGGGAGTAGGGTGGGCAAAACCAAACCACCATGGCAGCTTCTTGAGGAGAGGTAAGCGAAAGAAAACCCCTTCTTCTAGACAGTTTCGAACCTCCAACACGTTCTTCACAAAGTATGCAAGCACAAGTGTCTGCAGTTCACTTCAAGCTAAATGACATGGTGTGGCATCCATAACGTCACCGCGCTGCTTGCCGGGGATTCCCGGGCAGTTCTGCATGTGCACACGCTGGGTAGGAAGTGTGACACGTCTGAGGAACACAGGACACCCTGCTCTGGTGGTGTCCATGTGGCCTGCACATGTGCAGCTCATCTGATGGCTCCCAAATGCTCATACTTTTCCAATGCACAATAGTCAGTTGGTCTAAGAGGCCTGGTGGGAACTGCAGCACAGCCTGGTCAGCTGGATGGAGTCCTGAAATCTAAAAGTTTATGGGGGAAAAAAAAAAAAAAAAATAGACCCAGCAAAAGGAATCCAAACATGTGGTACTCTGGGTTCAAGCAACAAAAGGGCATCACAGAACCCCGTGCTGCAGGACTGCCTGCAAAGCCTCCACAACTATGAGTAGGAACCAGGAGGGTGGAAGGGAAATGACTAATTTTGATCACTTCAAAGGAATCAAGCCTTGAATCTTATCATAAGTCGCAAGGCTCCCCGAACAGCTCTAAGAGGACCTCTCAAGCATATCCTGACACATCACTTAATGCTTCCTCCCGTGACCAAGCTGATGCATGCATTTCAAACACGCCGAGTTCAAACCCCGCCTCATTTTGAAGTCCCTGATGCAATCATGTGGGAAGCAATGACATATAGCAAGTTAAATAAAGTCTCTCTCAGTACATTCCCTAAAAAGGACATAAAGCCGCACTTGGGTACCCTGTCAACGCCGAGGAATCCGAGCTTGATTTTTATTAGTGGCCAGAAATAGGTTTAATACGACAGATGTCAATATTGCCGCGCCGTTTCGGAGCGCATCGCGGCTCGGCGATGCTCTGCGCGGTGCCTGCACGCTGCAGGACACCCGGGCTTGGGGCCGGAGGGGACCCGGCCGAGCCGCCACCCGCGCAGGCACAGCCCGGTGTCGCGGTGCCCTCTCGCGGCCCCGCGCAGATGCTCCCTCGCTGCCTCGGCAGGCTCCCTCACACCCAGCTCTCTCCGGGACGGTAGTGGTCTTGTTGCACACAGGTCGTTCGAAAAGGCGAAATTTGAACCGGTGAGATTTTAAAATGCACATTCATAACCCACAGCCAGTATGTCCGATAGGAAGACGACAGCGGCACGGGGAAAAATAGATCCGATTAACACCGAATCACACTGGTTTTCACTGTAAGTTTGTCTGAGCACTCAGAGGCTTAATGACAAGTTTGATAAAGATATCGGTATTACCTACTCTCATTTCAAAAGGAAAATTATTATTAAATAGTGAATAATAGCTTTTATAAAGATATTTTCATGTTAATTGTTTTTGTTAGCTAGAAAAACATTTTTGTTTTCTTTGTTAAGAGTGTGTTGAACTGAGCAAGGAATAATTTCACCCCTGTCTTTGTTTTTAAATATTAAGCTTATTGAAATAAGCATGAGCTGCTTTTAAAATAGTACAACAATAAAACAAAAGCAGCCACCAGATCTAAGGCACTACTGAAGGCTTCTATTTATTATAAAACATCCAGTGGATCAGAAAGTCTAATAATGGAAAAAAGCCTTATATGCCCCTCAACCAGGTTAAAACCATGAATATCAGCAGCCTGTACACCTTTACTTACCTATCCATTCCCACTGTGAGATGTGGTAATACCCGAGATGACTCCATGGAACAATAATTGTGGCACTGTGTCCCCTTGGCACACTGGGAATCACCACACAGTGCACAAAAAGAGAAGGAACTTTGAGCAGCAAAGACTTTAAACGGGATTTCTTTCACTTGGAGCCTGACTCCTCTGTATAGTAAGTACGTACAAGATTACAAACTTAAACCATCTTGGTTGGATTCAGAGATGGAATTGCAGTTGTCCTTGAAAATTAGAATTAGTTTGCTCTGTCAGTTTAATCCTAATAATGGATGGTATTGAACCCACTCGCTCCTTGTCTTAGTTCCTAATGTGCTGTTGCTCAGGTAGTCAAAGTCAAACTGGGAAGCACCAGAAAGCTGATTAACCAACACTGAGATGGGATCACACACCAGCTGCTGAAAACACTTTAAATGTGTTAAAGAATTTTAAATTACAGCTTATGAAGTAAACAAAAAGTAGTTCCACTAAAAGCTTAGTAAATTAAATTACACTCTTCTATATTAGATTTGTAGCACACACCAAAAACAAGCTAGGAAGCCTTCCATGTTATATCCCCTCTGCTACCTCCTGTGCCACGTATTCCATCAACTATAGAGCATTAACTGCTGAGTTCTCTGTGTCTCACAGTTCACACACACAACTTTTAAATAAATGAAAGGTAAAATGAGGAAAAAAACCGCAGAGCAAGGCCCATTATTACAAGCTTTTACCACACAATATCTACCTAATAGGTGAGCACTTTGTTCTTAAAGTCTATAATCAATCAGAACACGGCTTGCAGGCAGTGTTCCAGACATTTCACTCTGTTTACAGGACATATCGTACTTCCATAAGGAAGTACTGAATTAGTTGGAAAACCTAAATAGTTATGGAACATGTAAAAAGGCTAAGGAGGTCACAGCATGGCATCCTTTCAAGGTTTGAGAGTGCTACTTTTGGTGCAGGGTACAGAAGGCTTTGGCAATAATCTGTGATCATAACACTGCTGTATGAAGCAGTATTGCCTCAGCTTGAGCTTGTTTTGTTTCAGCTAGAGACTGACATTAAGCAATTTTGAGAGATTCTGCATCTCATGACATTTAGGGTTGTTTTTTTTCCCTCTCGTTTGTTTTAGTTCCAAGCATAGTAATTCATTATTCACAGCTGTCTACACCAGCAGTTGTTAAAAACCCCCAAACAATTAAAGTGGCACAATCTTAGGTACAAATTCAAACACAGACTTCAACCACTGAAGTGTATTAAATGAAGAATTATCAGAGCAGTAGGCCCAGAAGTCAATACTTCTCTTAGACAAGAAGCAAACTCTCCATCTTTTAAAACAAAGCAATCCTTTAGATAGAGACCATCAGCTTCGTAACCTAAATACTTAGAGTTTTCAAAATTTGACTAGTTCCTCAGTTTGGAATCCAAATCAGAAGGATGGGGCAACATACACCTATTAACCTAAATAAAGCCTTTTCATGTGGAAAAAGTATTTATTACCTTACACTGTCTTGAAGGACAGAGCTCATCTGAAAGTCTTGGCAGCTTGGGAGGAAATAAAGCCTTGAAAGCTGTTATTAATCACTTCTGCATTGTGATCGAGTGTTATTAACACTGGCACATGGAATAAACAGTGCCATTGCCACAGTGTGACATGTTCCATTACCTCACCTGTGAGTGGTTCACGGTTCTCAGTGTGTCGAGAACTGTCTGGTTTTGAAGAATAAGTGGCTTCCTAGAATTTTTGCTTCCAAGATGCAGGAATAAATTAGATTGTCGTTTAGCATGTGCTGCCATCAGAGGTTCAGATCATCTAGCCATAATATAGTGGTTCCCTACCCCTGACATTGAAAAGTTTCCAATAATATCAGCAGTTGAAAAGTATGCTCAGCACAAAGCTTAGGCAGCTAAATCCCTGTTACACCAACACACTCACATTAAAAAATTCTTTTGGGTACAGAAAGGAAATATCTAGTGCTTAAAGCAGGAACCAGAAAACCTGGATTTTGTTTTTGTGTTACTTAGGGGCTGTGACCTCGGCAAGTCAGCCTCCTGGCCTCCATTTACTGCTTTATAGAGATTTATAATGCACACAAAGTTATGGAGCAGTCTGAGCTTCACAAGGCATGTTTCAAGTATTATTTTCCCATCTAAGTTAAAGTCCACTTTAAATATAAAGAACCAGAAGTATTCTGTAAATGTGCAATGTTTTATTAATGTGAACATTTTGTGGTCTTTGACAGTAGAAATTTTTTTTCCCCCTTATGGGTGTCTTTAATAGATATGGTAATTGAAAGCAAAGTACTGGAGAAAATTCCAGCTTTTCCCTGTAAGTGCTTACATATGTATGTACACTGATCTGCACAGCTGTAGAATAGGATTTTTAGGGGTACTCTTCAATATCTGCTCTGCACACTTTACGAAAGGGATGGAAAGCCAAAGAGAGAAAGATCTGAAAGTGTTTTATTGAATTTTCCACTTCAAAAGCTTTGCCTATCTAGTTCATCCATTTTGTTCATTGTTTTCCTGTTTGGGCTTTCTAATTCCACATCCCCTCCCTCAGAAGAAACAAAGAGTACAAGAAATTTCCCAGTGAAAGCAGAACCATCAGGACAACACGGTGACCAGCCACTCTGGGCAGAGCAAAAAGGACTTGTCTCATTTCTAGGCTGCACAGGTTCTCTCACACAGTTTCTTCCAAGCCAACACTTGGAAAGAAAACTGCAAAACTTCATGATGGTTACTCCAAGGTATCAAAATTGAAGTCTTCAAGCTCAATCATTCTCTTTCTATGGAAGATTAGTAAACCCCTTGGAATGGGAGCAGTCTGTATCCAATGATTGCTAACTGGAAAGCCAAATGCTCTTAATTTAATGAAGTCAATGGACACAAAAGCCTCCAAAGTGTTACTTCAACTCCTGTTTCCACTTTCAGACACAAAAAGACTGGTCTGCTCAGCCTTTTGACATTTTAAGAGAGTTAAATAATTTTAAAAGTGCAAATGAAAGCCTTAAACAGGAACATCCCTTGTGTTAAAAAGATTGGCAGATAATGTATTTGGCCTAGAAATAACAAACTTTCTTTGGGATAATATTATCTTTTCTCAAGAGAAGTCACTTGAAATTGTCTAGAAACATTGTTTTTAAAGCAAAACTATGTTACCTTTAAAGAACGCACAAACGTTCGGAAACAAAAGAACTAATTTAGACAACCAAGCTTCTTTTTCTGGTGGCTGCTGTTGCAATGCACCTTGTCATGGGGAAATAAAGAACCACACTCAGACCTGTAGGAACACCCAACCTCTGAAGACATGGCCCAAGTGCATTTCAGAGTCAGAAGCTCCCAATTACGTTCTACAAAAGTAGTTCTGGGTGCCTAAGCCACGCTCCTCTCACTTCAAACAAATGGAGTGTATAAAAGTACAGAACAGGGGGAAAGAAATGACAGAATGAAGTAACAACGCCAGGAATCCGAATCTCCCAGCCCAGCAAAGGCCATGCACGCAGCTGGCACTGCAAGGGGTGACAGTCATTGGTTCACTAGTCCAGATTAAACTAATCCACTAATTCAGAAGTGTTATGATCCATCTCCAAATCCTGCAGTACCAGGGATACAAAGGGATACCAGGAATACCTTTCAAATCCTAAGCCAGGATCCTATCCTTGAAACACCTCTCTGAGAACTCGGACAGGTGGTGCATCTATCCTGTCTAATAGGTCTGATTTCAAACATTTTAATTTTTATTACATCATTCACTGTCACTTGGGAAGAAATACGAGAGAAATCCTGAAATTAAATAACTTTATGTGAACTACCTCAGGATTCCATCTTCTAACTCCTCTATCATTTCCTCTTCAAGAGGTGCTGAACCATTTTATGATTCAGCCTTAACAATCCTCCTCACAAACACAACACAAATGACCAAAGAAGGCCTTATGCAATTAACCTTTTACTTCTTTACATTATTACTGAAAAAATTGTCACTGAATGCCAAACTACCAATTTAACCTACAGTGAGTCTAAAACCTTCATAGCCAGGATGATTCCCAACCTTGAGGAATGCTTTAGGACTATATATATATTATATATATACACCATTAAAAGAAGTCTAATGCTATTGTAAATTACTCTCTCATTAGGAATATTAAAAAAAAATACTTTATTAGTCCCTTTCTCTAAAGTTTCTTTTATTGGACCTTGTGCTTGCTTTATTGTCTGTCATATATCATCATATGCCTTTAAGAACAAGGAAAAGCAAAATTACATCACAGATGGAATTTTTTCCCAAGATGTTTTGCAAAAAACCTATTTGTCCTTTACCAGAACATCACCCTCACAATTAAGAGCTGAGACAGGAAATTATATTAGTAAAGGCCACGTTTCAGTTTCTGTGTGTCTTTAAAAATAAAAAATGAGATTTTTGTCTAGAAATATTAAAGGTAAGTTAGTAGAGCTCAGTAGGTTAGAGTTAATAGCTGCTGGTTACTTTAAATACAATAAATACACACAACAGAACACCACAAATGAAGTGACCTGAACAGAAAACCAAAATCACATCAATGCAAAACTTCTCATCACAATAATGGAATTAAGGCACTTTGTACAGACTCACTGGACACTTGACCAAGATCA
>JAYRBT010000028.1:3674739-3722366 GCA_036023395.1 Myiotriccus ornatus | reverse complement strand
ATCAATGCAAAACTTCTCATCACAATAATGGAATTAAGGCACTTTGTACAGACTCACTGGACACTTGACCAAGATCATATTTCCAAGCCTTAATTTCATTATAAAGCAACATTTCCCTCATTTCTTTCATGCTGAAAAGGAAAAAAAAAAAATCCTTTTTTGATCAGCTTTATGCAGATTGAGAGTAACTTCATATACTTTTGTGCTTTGGGGTGGGTTTTGTGTAAGCCAAGTAATTTCCCAGTGATTTCTGGATTCATTATACAATCACTTCGTCTGCTGACAGACAGAGACAAAACCTGGACTGAGGATAACTTTGATATTGTGGAATCATTTGAGCATTAAATGATTCTTATGAACAAAACCCCCAAAACAAAAGCACACACATCAAACAACAACAAGAAGTTTATCTCATGCTGGTCAATCAGCTATTGAATTTTAAGTTTCAATACAACAGCTAAATATCTGGCAACTGCCTTTTCCCTCCATAACCACTGAGAAGCTCAAATATTTACATCTTCCAATCGTTATTTCCACTTGCATTGCTAATGTGATTTTTAATTCCTCTTCTCTCTCATTCCCCCTTGGCCAGTGGCAGTTTTGGTCCCACTTTGCAGGATCCCTCCCATCCCATCCCCAACTGTTTTGTGTTCCAGGGAACACAGCTCACCCCTGACAAGCAGCCAAACTGGGATACAACACAGCTCCAGGATTAGGAGTTGTTTGTGCCACAACAGCTTTGCCTTTATTCTACACCAGGTGGTGAGTACAAAATACCAGCTGGTCCACTTGGGCTTGGTATTTAACTCTCTGAAGTAGATGGAACAGGAGACTGTGATCAATACAAGCATTAAACAGTTGAAGGTTTGAGGGAACAATAGTTATCGTTTCATGGGGAGAAAATCCAAACTATATGACCACAGAAAGGAAGGAGTAGAGTTATTCTGTTTCTAGGTATTAAGATGAACTAAGGAAGTGGAAAGTTGCTGTAGGAAGCCTGGATTCCTGCTCACTCTTGACCAATTTATTATGCAGGTCTTTCCTTCATTTTATTGTCATACAACAGCTTCTTGTGCCAAAATGTAAGAAGTCATTTCAGGAATTAGGACAGGATTTGTCTTTTGTAAACAGGCAACCTGGAATGGCTTCAAGTGCCTCAAGGACAATTTTATCTGGTTAGTGGGAATTTTTCTAATAAGCTAATTACTGAAGTAGCATTTCTAGAACCCAAACCAGCCAAGAGGCAGATTTAGCAAATGCCAAACAAAGGCTTGGGAGCTTCAGCTGGAAACCCAAACTGTTCACTTCTCCATTTCACACAAACATAAGATTTTTTTGATTTTTTTTTTTACCCAGAATTTTGGATTTGAGATCCTTTCAGTGTAATTAAGCAGAATAAACATGCAGGGGGAAAGGCCAACTTGTAGAGCAGAAGAGAGTGTTGGTTTGTTTGGTGGTTTGTTTTTTTTTAAAATCAGAACACAACCATAGCTGGAATAGAGTGAAACATCTTGACTCCAGCCATGGTCAACATCACTAGTTACTCACATCTTCAGTCTGTTCCTGAGGACATAAATCATTAGTGCCCAAGTGTAAAAGGCCAAGAACTCTGGCTGTTCATTTTCCATGTTATAGTATCGATTTCTATTATTAAAGCTCAATATTATCTTGACTCGTCCCTCCCATGTCACTTTTCCAGTGTTCAGCTAACATCAGCTCCTAAAATATGTGCAAAATACATACTAATTTCAAAATCACGCTTTAGGCTAGACACATTTGAATTCCCACCCAATCTGGTTGCTATTATGGCAGTGGCTTTCTCTAAAGAATGCTTGCAGGCAGCCAGCGTGAGCTGTTGTGATCACAAACTTCTCTGCATCAGCCTGGCATCAGATTTTAACACCATCACGTTGTTGTGATGTCAAATTTACCACGTCCACATAAAGACAGCGGGAAATGTGCCTTCTGTAGGCATGTGCATTTTGAGAACTCAAAATAAACAGGAAGGTTTCCCTTCTGTCCATTCACCTTTATCCTCACTCACTTTCCAAGGTCCTTCCTTCACTTTAGAAGGACATTCCCAGCAATTCCAGAGCACCTCTGCATGTCTCTCACCAGTTACTTGATCAATCTACCTCCTGTAGGTGGGTTCCCCAGTGCTGTCACTGCCAGCACCCACTTCATGCGTATTTACAGCCATTGGCAAGGAGGAGATTCATCTCAGGTAGTCAGGGGCTCACACGTGGTTTTCCTAAGCTGATATTTATTTCCTAACAAGAACAAGCTGCTCTTTAATTCTGGGTTGTTGCCAATGCATTGTTTCATCCTCTGTGTGTCTGTGATTTGATTGATTTTATAAAAAAGTGTTATTGAAGACTGGACTGAGTGGGGGAAAAAGGCTTTTGAAAGCTCAAATGAAAGGCACACAGTTGATACCATTTTAGAGAGATGTGTGATGATCACAATGCCCTGATCCACTTCACACTTTTCCTTAGAAAATACTGAGTATCTAAAAAAAAAAAAACCACACAAAAAAACAAAACAAAAAAATCCAAACCCAAAACAAACAAAAACCCAAACCCAAAACAAAACCGGAAAAAGCCAAATAGTGGTGTATCAAAGTTACACGCAGAGAAGCAGGAGAATGGAATGCTCAGAGTAAAGGGCTTCTCATGCACATTCAACCCTCCACACAGGAACTAAAACTAATTAAAAAAAAAATTCATGAAATTTCTATGTGGTCCTGCCACAGATATGATCCTTTCGTATGTGACCAGTTTCCCATGGTGCAGTTGAGCATTATTTCAATCTGACCTCCAGAACAGGCTGTAAGAGTGGTAACATCTGGCTCATTGTCACAATTCTGCCCACTGCAATCGAGACGGAGAAGTTCCTGAAAATGATGACTCACGACATAACCAAGAGCCACAGTGAGTTTTCAGCATCAAAAGGGGTTGTAGCTCTGAACCCGTCTGCAGTTTTTTCAACAGCTTCACAACAGACACCTCGAGATGCTGCTGAAGCTCCAAGAGATGAGCGAGGTTGAATTCAATGCAATTAGAGCTGGAACTTTCTCCTCTGAAAGCACCTTCTCTGCCCTGTTCTTCGCTGCTGCACAACTAAATACCGAGTAGTTCATTATCCTCTGACTGAAGGGGCTGTTTGCCAAGATAAACAAAGCCAGGAAAAACTCAGAGGAAAACTCAGCAGCATATTCTGTTTGTACACAAGTATGAAAGAGGAATCATCTAGACAGCAAATGCAAGAGGCATCCTGGTTAAACTCAGGATTCAGAGTTGTCTTTTTACTGTTCTGACCATCATTTCCCAAAGAAAGGACCAGAAAAATCCTCCCCTTATATCTGGGAAACTGTTCAAAGATAATTTATAATCAATATTTGGAAACATTTTTCAATCATCTTATTAAGTGCCTCAAAAACCTTCACAGAAAAAGAACTTCAGTTGTGTAAAATAAACTTTTGAAGTCACTCATCCAAATTCAAATCCCTATAATTCTAATGCATATATTTTCATCAGCCCTAAAGTTTTTGGTGTTATAATCAAGGGAAACATTTGTTCTTCCTGCTGAAGTGAATTACACGAAGGATCATTTAAAATTTTGAAGTGCTCTGGCAATAATGAAACTACTCCAAGGAATCCCAAAGAATGTTTTTAGAGAGAAGCACAGTTAGAAAATGGAGACTAAGATAAATTTAACCATGATGAAATATGTTAAGCTGTATACTTTGGGTATTACTTGTGTATACAGACACAGAAATACCCAGATTTTGTAGTAGGGCCTCCTGACCCATTTCGTGGAATTATTGCCAAAATCTCTCTTAAGTGTTCTGGATCCACTTAATGCAAATATTTTGGTTGTAATTATTGATTACTTGCCCCCCTCCTTTTTTTTTTTTTTTATCTTGGAGACATTTTCCTTAAACTTCTGCAGAACTAAGACCTCTAACATCTCTAAGACTACTTTTATTCAGACTGCAGATACTTTCAGGAAACAAAAAAAACCGAGCTTTTAGAAGTTTTGGGGGGAGTTGTAGCTTTTTGTGTGGTTTTTTTTTTCGGTGGTAGTTTTTTTTGCTTTATTTTTCAACTATTAAAGTTGTATTTTACTCTGTTAGAGTTCCATTATCTTTCATTATCAACGTTCATGTGTCAAATTAAATGCACTGCTACAAATTGCTGTTCAGATAATGAACACCTAAAGCTTTCCTTGAACAAGATATTCAAAGTTCACTGCATCTGAATTACCTGCTTGGTGACTGTGTCGACCTGGAAAGTTTTAGGCTCAAACTCCTGAATCCCTGTGCGTGCACATTATTTATTTTTACACACAAAAAGAATAAATCTTGAACCATTACTCATCCTAAAGTGCTTTGCAAAATTGGATAACAATCACTTAATGGTGCTACTGAATTGCAGAGAAAACTATCAGCCCATTAAATACACCAACCAAGAGAAGTCTGCAGAGTTATTTAAGCACCCATCTGGATTAGCTTTTGAAGCCTCCATGGTGAAAAATATAATGTAGTTTTCATTACCTTTTAGTTATTTGCTGTTGCATTTGTTCCCTGTAAAAACCAAAGCCCTTAGAGTCATTTGAAAATTAAAAACAATATCTTAACTAAATCTTTACACACTCTCCACCAAGTTATTTTGGTTTAATATGATGGGGGAGGAAGGCAGAAATATCATTTTGTTTCTGAATAATGCACTCAATGCCCTGATAATAATTTTCACCTCTTATGTTCAGTACAGGCTGTTTGTGGTCAGTGCTCACCACAGTAATACCATATAAGAAATTTAAGGCGCTTTTTCTTTAACCAAAACATTCAGGGAGCTATACAGACTGAAAGCACGTGGTATTTAGCTTTTACAGGCTTATGGAGAGGCGTGGCAAGATACACACAATAGTGAACAACCACCCCCCTTTGCAGATATTTAATAATCCATCACAGGTTATCAACAATTCTCACTGAACGTTGGGAAAAGATAATTTTTTTAAGTCCCTTTCAATTCCTGCCTCCAACAGCTCCTCTCAGCACCACAGAGGGTCCTCCCTGCTCAAGCTTGCTCCCTTTGGAGCATTTTGCTGAACTCCAACTCCAGGAATCGACGCACCATTTGAAATGCTGTCAACAGGAGTTCTCCACCTACATTTGCTATTTCTTTAGTCTTATGCCACAAACCTTTTTAAGGCTCAGTTCACTCTGGATGACTCCCCACTCTGAATTTAGAAATCACAGTGTTAGTCATCACCCACTCGGGTGGAGCTGTGGAGTTCCAGCTGTTCTGACCCGTTCTGCAGCTCTCACTCAGAGCTGAGTGTGCTCTCACATCCCACCTGTCTCAGAGCTCGGGCACGGCTGGGCCTCGGCAGCTCCTCTTCATCTGCACAAACACTGACACAGCTCAGCCCCAAAGCTCTTCATCTGTGTCATGAATCCCCAGGTTTTACAAATGCATCTTCTGGAACAGGAAATTTCTAGGAATTAGCTGCAGCAGCTCAATATGCTGCAACACACAGGCAAAGTGCTTTCAGATGTGACTCCGTGTTTCCCCTCCCAAGGAAAGAGCAGGGTCTGTGCTGCTGTGCATCCCATCCCCGGAGCTCCAGGCTGCTCTCCCAGCAATGTCACAGCTCCATGAGCACAAGCTGTTTGACTGATGTCTCCTTACATCACTGCAGCTTCTTCTTGAAGAGCAGCACATGTTACAGCAGCACAGAGCTCTCACACACTCCCTGATCTCACGTTCAGGGGACAACTGGAATAGTGAGACCCTTTTATCCACTTCCTTAGTGCATAAATGCTGTTTAAACCAAAATAATGCATCCTGATCAAAGCTGCACAACAGCCAGCTGCCTTTTCATTGCTCACCTGAGCAGCACAGCACAGGTAAGGGAATTAGGAAACAGATGCCCCCCAGTGAAGAAGTGGAACAGCAGCACACAGTGACAGATTCAGGAGGCACACAGCAGGGGCTTTGCACATCGGCTCTCTGTTGCAACTAGCATTGAAAGAAAATCCATCATACAAGGAGAGATCCTCAGAACAACATGATTCTTACAGAAAAATAACAGAGAAGAGCTACTGAAAGGCTCAGCTTTAGTGCTAAATCCTGTCCCAAGGTGAAGTTAACTGAACATATCACTAAAGGCCACATCTTCTGTAACAACAGCCTGACCAAAAGCAAATCACAATAACGACAGGGTGAAAGAGAATATTTGTAGTGGCTGAATATTGCCATGAGGCAATTGCTTTTGGGGGAAAAAAAAGTGTTATTATGGTGTGTTCTTTCAAAACACTCAGTTCAAACTAGATAAGTAGATGCTACACATTCATTATTCACACATATCTTTCAGCTGAGGATCTGATGTCTTCAGATAGACTCACCCCTATAATAAAATCTTACCTGGAGAAGGAACTAGATATTAGTAGACCTTCATTTAATGACATTAAACTTGGCACAGCACGTATTGGTAATTTCAAGCTAAAGAAAGCCCTTTCTCCTGTGATTATGGTAGTCCATTCATACTCCTGTCAAATTAAGACATATCTGCTTGTCCCTTAAACTGAAGAGACTAATAAGAGTTGAAAGAGTCCTTCATCTCTGCTGTGCTGGTGGACAGAACTGTTTCTCACCAATTCTGGCCACCAGAAATTGGACGTGCTAATTCACTGTCATGCTCCAAGGATTTGGCCAACAGCTCTTGGCCATTCTGTCTTCCTGGACTTCCTGACTTGACCTTTTTTTTCCCCCTCCCATTTCAAATGTGAAATTTTTTTGTAGTCATAACAGAATGTTTGGCATAATAAAAACAATGATTTGTAA
Organism: Myiotriccus ornatus; assembly: GCA_036023395.1. Lineage (NCBI taxonomy): Eukaryota > Metazoa > Chordata > Aves > Passeriformes > Tyrannidae > Myiotriccus > Myiotriccus ornatus. The sequence continues at coordinate 3,715,518 of JAYRBT010000028.1, read as the reverse complement.
CTTCTGATAAAACTTAAATACATGCATGAAATCCAAAACAATTGTTACTGGCAACCCACAGATATCAGAAAGACTGGGAAACATTCCAGAAACACCCACGTGAAGGAGATAGGAGACAGATATTAACGGGATGAACGAGGTACACACACTGGCTCTAGAGAGGACAAACTTGTCAGAATATTTTGACTTTCATTTTCAAGCCAGTTGTTCAGCCACTGAGGTATCCAACCTCACCCCCTAAACTACCTACTTCAAAACCAGCCAGCAAGAAGAATGTTTAAATAGGAGCTGTGTCTGTGCTGTCTTCAGTTTTGTTATTAAAAAGAACTAAGGATGGAAAACACTGCTTATCTTGCACTTGTCTTAGCCTGAAACTACTTCTACACATCACACTAAATCAAAATAACTATCTGAAATTGTAAGCATTGTACACTTAAGAGGCAATCCAGAATACTCATTTTGGAAAACATCCCACCAACCCCAGGCCTCACATTTTCATGTTTCCTTGTTAACACATAATAGTTCTTGTGTTACTAAAAAAAAAAAACACCCCACACTGGATCATTTGTTAATGGTGCTATTGAAGAGCAATCTAAAGGTAAAACTGTGCTGCATGTTCCTTAAAAATATTTGTCCCTTTCTGCACTAAAAGGCATACCCGGAGTGCTTATCAAATTAGGGTCAAAATTATGACAGATTTTACACAATTTAAGTATTTAATAGGATCACTCATGTTATTTTTGGAGACTCCATATGGAATAACATTTACACAAACTCTGAAGTAAAGCTTTAGGAGTCCACTTTAGTTTTAAAGTTTGAATAGAGTGAAATTTCAGCTTAAAATGGAAACCAGTTGGGTCACAATAGGCTGGAAAATGCTTGTCAAGTCCATACTACCATGTCATGTTGCAGGACATGCACCAACCTTAAACTTTCAGTGTTTTAAGACTGCAACAGGTTCTAATTAATTACTAGGATGTATAACTTGCTTTTTTTTTTTTTTTAGATACCTAGTATCACCTAAACAAGCAATGAGTGATGGTTGTTGCCATCAAAAATGCTTACACAGTAGTCTGAGTATGAGAAATGATCCCAGAAGACTGTAGAGCAAAGTGACAGCAAGAGCTATGGCTTCAAGTGTGAGAATCGTCATTCAACTCCTACCAACACCATAAATTAGTGTCTGTGAGTGTTCCACCTGAATAACAGAGCTCTAATCAAAGGAAGGAATGAAAGAAGCTCCAGAAATGCTGGGCTTAAAATTCCTTTCCTCCCCCACCGGCAGTGCTGGAACTAACAGTGGGGAGCGTCAGCACGTGGTGACAGTGCCCAAGAGGTGACAAGTTGAAGGTGTTGATGTGTACAATATGAATATTGGTTTGTGTCTGTACCTGACAACCTGCTTCATAACAAAACCCCGCTTCGGGCATGTGTCTGCAACCTCTACTTTGTAGCAAGAAATGAAATTCTACTCTTATCCAGCAGAATCCAAACTTTCTGCTAACAAAATACACCCCTCCAACACACTGCCCAGGAGCTGATTGCTGACCCCTCCACGGATATGTCTGCACCTGTCCCTTGGCTCAAACTATTTTGTGTTCATGCTAAGCTGGTGCAGCTGCCTGAGGAAGAGACTCCTCTTGCTTCACATCACATCTGACAGATGTGACTTCATCAACTGATGGACTTCCCAGAGCCAGAGCAGCTTTGTGGGATGGGTCCTGCTTCTTGTGGTGTATCAGCCTGTTGTGGAGCACAAGTTCCCTCGCTTTTGCTGTGGAGTGAGACCATCCACAGGCAATGGGAAAACGTGAATAGGTAACAGAAGGTCACAGAGATTCAGAAGCTGTAGGTGGCATGAGGTATTTATAGCTTCTCCAAACCCCTCTGGTATCCACTTTCCACTATTTGATGAAGTGGTTGCTTCGGTAACATATTTTGGACAGTAAGTTTAACCAATCAGATTTGGACAGCTGAGCACCTCTTGCACTCCTATTTCTGCTGTGCAATCGTTTAACTGCTGCATCATTTACATTTCAGTATAAGTGACCAGTATCCTCTTGCTTCCATACCCAGGAAATAACTAAGATACCTCACATGCTTTTCAACTTCAGCGATAAGGGGAAGGAGAGGAGTTCTCAGATCGTTACATTCCTCTAATTACTGATGAATGTGTTATTGGTACATCTCGGGTAAAGAAAAAAAAAATCAAATCATCTCGTTTCTCTCAAACTCCTTTTCCTGAGGAAGGCCCAGAAAAGCCAGCTGGCACTCCCAGACTCTCACTGGTTACTGCAAGACAAATGTTTACTTCCTTTATGGAGTGCTAAAGTAGCACATCAGTGACAGTTTAATACCAGGACCAAAAGCAATTTCCTGGAGAAATCAAAAAAAGTGACCTTGATTAAAACCAATCAAGACCCAGTTTTGAGACACTGAGTTATCAGCTGAAACAAGGAACACTAGAATTGAGAATTTATTTCTTCAGTAGCATCCTGGATTTCAATGAACAGGAAAATAAAGTTTCTTTTAATTAGATACTTGAGAATTTAACTGCTGTATTGCAGCTAAATAACACTCAGTGCTGATTCACAGGTCAGTGTGGTTGGATTTTTCTAACATTGTCATGAGCAATCAATCTACTTCTCATTCTAAGAGATTTAGGACTTCTTTGTGTTTCTTAACAGCCATTAATAATCATCACCTAATGCTGTAAAGATTTCTCTTGCCCTATTGCTTACTATAGTTGTGAGCCTAATTTTGAAAATGTTCTTTTATCCAGCTCAGAGCTCTTAAGCTGCTACTCCAATTTATATTCCGTGGGGATGGGGAAAAATCCCCAGAAAACCCAAAACCAAATTAAAAAAAAGGACAGTTTTTTTCAGTGTAAATCATTAACCAATAATAGAACCCTACTAAGGTATACTCAGCTTAAATATGAGCTCTTAGAACTGATGCACAAACACCACAGTTCATTTTCTCCAATTCTGTAGAAGAAATGGAATAACTCCCCCCCAAAAGAGTAGCTTTAAACCAGCACTCTTTAAAAATGTATCATCTTGGAATATATATAAAATCAAAGCCAATAGAGATAAAAGCACCCCAAAATATTCAACCCTGAAAGGATTCACACTCATTATTTCTTCTGGGGGTTTTTGACAGTTTAAGAGTTTCTGAGAAACTTTGATCCCTTGCCAGTTGCTCCCTTTTCCCTGATCCATTCCAGTTGGCTGCAACCATTTCCTTTGTATTCCAACCTCCCCTTTTCTTAACTTCCCTACCTTTTTAGTTTAAGACTTGCTTTGGGATCTGCAGACGCTATATATACATATATATACTATGTATACATATTAATGCTGCTGTTCTTGCTCTGTAACAGAAGTATTTACCCCCCTTCTCTGTAGTAACTGTTCCTTCATCCATTTCACAAGTTTAAATGTGCTAATAAATGGAATAAAGCTATCTCAAAATATTCTTCTCTGCATTTGTAAATGACACTGTAACAAACTCTTGTGATTTAGGATTTTTACAGACTGATAGAAGCACAACAAAGTAACATTTTAGGGGAGTTGTTTGGCTGGGTTTTTTTAAACAAACAGCTGAAGTTATGCCTAGAGAGCTCAAGACAGTAAAGACTATATTAATTTTTTTTCCCTCAGCTGATCTTAAGTTATTCATTTCCAGTTGACCCAGAAATCAATTCTCTTCCACTTAATAGGGACTCAAAGCTGACAGGATCATGTTTATGTTTACGCTTGTAGACTCTTTTAGTTAATTGGAAAGTTAGAGGAAAAATCCATCAGGGAGAGTTTAAGACTTCAAAACATTTTTTTTTTTTTTAGTGGTGATTTATCTGTGTCGAATAAATTACAAGACACTTCCCAGACATGTGGAGGAGGTTCCCAGTTGTGCTACTAACCACCAAAACTAGACAGTAACACATGGCTGGCAGCAAATGGGGCCAGTGACTGACACGCTGTGGGCTGAGGGCACAGCCAAGTAACCCTACCAGGACCTAACAAGAAAAGAAAGAAAAGCCACCTAAACTGAAAATCTTGCTCAAAGATAAGGAAATTCACATTCTTTCCAAAGGCATGTTAGCAGGATCACAATTACAAGCACAATATTCTGACACCTTAATTGACAGCAACAGAGGAAAACTCACCTAAATCCTCAGACAGCAACAAGAAAAGAGTTGGAGGAATAACTGGGTACAGGGGAACTTGCCAAGGAACTGAATAGGTGAACTTTGCTCACACTTGAGGGTGTAGTTAATTGTCAGCCAATAAATTGATTTCTAAACGCTTCTTCCTGTGGCCTTGGGACATGAACTAAACCAGGCTGAAAATAATTTTAAAGATCTAATTAACTCATTAGCTTGAAGTTAAAAAAGTCTTTTCCTCATCACAAACAGCTGCACAAACCACAACAAAGCAAAAAACTGGATGTTTTTCTCCAGCTCCAGGAATTCTGGCAGTGGGAAAAGCTGTCAGGGAAGGAGCCTGTTAAAGGCAGAACCAGGGATGTGCCCTCCCAGCATCACACTTGGGGACAATTCACCTCTCATGGGCTGTAGATGAATTACACACCACTGGGGAATATCCACTCCTCCTCCTTTAGTAAGAGAACATAGAGCAGACCTCCAAAAAAACAGAAAAAAACTTTATAAACTGCTATAAATGTCCTTTCCTGCAGTACCATTTAATTCTAAGAGAGAATATTTTTTAGAGGTGAAGAAATTGTAAGAAAGTAGGGCAGAATATTAAGATTCAGTTTGAGCATCAGACTACAGACTAATAAGGCACAAAACACCCTTGAGAAACTCACCCTGGATAGGATTCCTATGGATTTTTCTCCTGTCTTAAGGGTTTTGACCTGGTGTGGTTAAGCCAACACACCAAGTTGCCTTTTGCTCCACTAACACAAATTCTCTCTTTCAGCACTCCAGAGAGTTCCAATATTATTCAATGCAGTCATTATTTTTAGATTCACTTAACCAATCCCATAACCAAATATCCTCCATAAGAATTCCGCTGGTAAGATCTGGAATTAAGTAAAAGAACACTGGGGAGCAATACCGAAATTCAGAATTAACCAGATCTGGAAGAATATAATGGCTATTGAGAAATGGTGAGTCCAGATTGCTGCAGACCATTAATCAGCAATTCAGTGCAGTAAGGGAACAAGAGTGGATTACAAACCCTGAGATAATACTCTTGGAGAGAACAGCAGAGGAACTGATGTGTTGCTGGAATGCAGTCACCCACCCAAATCTGAATACAGTCCAATCAAGCTCGTGAGATAAATGAGAGCCACTCCCAGGGAGGGCAGGGAGAGTGGGCAGAGGCAGCAAAACACCACTCAGGCGAGACTCCGTGAGGGGGAGTGCAGCCCAAGGGGAGACAAACTTCAGTAGACAGAAAGGTAACAAAGAGAGAAACAAACACGTGATTGTTTCAGGAAAGAACAGAAGAGATCCTGCTTTCCCGGGTGGATAATCAGCACTGGACCTGGAGTTACTTCCTGCCACTGCAGTGACAAATTCCTGACTAATGGTTAGAAACAAAAGTTTCTAATGTAGGTAGTGAAACTATAATTATTTCCAGTAGTTGCTTATCACTAGGGAACAACATTAAGGCGCACAGGGAACACCTCTGGAACGGTTCAGAAAGAGAAAGTCAGGCAAAGGTATCAAGTAGTGTCATTTTATCACTAAAATTATTGTTTTTAAGAACATGATGCAGCATCCTAACTTGTAGCTATTACAAATGTACTCTTACCACAACCTTCAGGGTTCTGGTTTTTGTATATTTTTGTTTGTTCATTTTGAGGGGTTTGTTTTGGTTTTTTCACAGTACAGCATAAGGGCAGATTCATTTAACTTAACTAATATTTTTTTTTTCCTAGATTATGTCAACTGAAGGCAATTTGGAAGTTAAAGACCACAACCTTAAAGACTTCATACTGATATCACTATGAATTTAGTAAAAATAAACTCCTAGTTATATTTACTTTAACTTAACTATATTTATTTTATATTTTATTTCAACTTATTATATTTATTTCATCTATTTAAAACACTGATCTCTCTCTCCTGATAATTCACTTTTATTTATTATTAACAAATATTCACTAATTCCTTCTTAGTGTCTCTTTCCCAAAACCAAAGTATACTATCAAAAATGATAAAAATGGATCAGCATTTGAAGTGGCCATATATTTTTTTATGAAAATTTTGTGTTTGCATTTAAAGGTCAGCAAACCCTACCTAAATTTCAGACACAGAAGGTGGGAGCAGACCTCCCAAGTGGCCATGTGTACATTTATGGCCAGCTGAAAGAGTGGAACAGAATATGAATAAAATCAACCCCCAAACCACAGCTGCCCCATGTAGTTTTTACCTATGGAATCTGTGTTATACAAACTAAATTTGTATTTGCCTGGCCCAGTTTCAAAGTAATTTTTCATCTACGGAGGGTAACAAAACCTTCGACGAGTAGTTGGATCCTCCCGGGGTTTTGCTAAACACTGAAATTATGGAGGATGGAAAAACATCTGTTGGCCCCTCAGCAGAGCCTGGTTTTGCCATCAGAAATGGCTGAGATTGGTTCTTCTTGAGGAGCCTTTTGTGCTGTCACGTTCATCTGCCAGAGTTCCTCAGGGTCACAGCAGTTACCATCCCAGCCAAGTCTGAGAGACACAGGTTCGACATGCAGGTCTTCGAGGTTTCCAGGCTCAGAACTCCAGGGAATGTTTCCCCAAAGCTTCCTCACTGCCCAGGGACAAGATCTCCTCTTTTGCATGAGCCAAATGAGACAATGAGTAAAACCTTTGGGTGACGAACACAACGATTATGGATTTTAAGATTTTATTGAACCCTTGATTTAGCACTGCACTGCGCTTGCCAGCTCCTTACTCACATGGTGCCCCAAATCCCGAGGTAAAGCATTTTGTCCGTCTTCTGAAACATCATCTGTGCTACATTTTATAATCCATTCTCTTACACTAATAACTAATTTGCCAAATGGTAAATATCTTCCCAATTTTCAGTATAATATTTATCTCTATGTTGGAATGGCACCCTGCCCATCACACACGTAAGGAGACAGACATATTACAGCTATGCTGACATGGCAGAATGAAATCATTAATACCAGCCTTCAAAATTTATGCTATTTTTTTATAATCATAGGAAAAAAGGTGGAAAGTGATACATATATAAAAAAAAACACCTTCAAAAAAACCTGCCACTCTCTTCACAAAATCATTTCAGCTTCTTCATAGTTTATACAGCTTAAATATTGAATATGAAGCACAGATAATGCCACTAGAATAATCAAATTTAATTAACACATCTATCAAAATTAAGATTCAAATTAATAGTTGTAATGAAGTATTTTGAATTAGTTGCTATTTCTCATAGCACATAGAGCAAAGAAACCAAGCAGTTTTCCTCTCTGTTTCTGTAACTCATTGTATGTAATAGTTAGACCTGAAGGTGATTTCACAGAAACACCTCACCCTGCAGTCCAGGTGAAAATCTGACCTTCCAGTTTACGTGGCAGCACTGGTAACATATGAAATAAAGCAGGATGTTTACATGCTCTCCTCTGTACCCAGTTTCAGAGTGGATCAGTACCCAACTGAGCATTCCATCTCTGCACAGGATGCTTCAAACTGGATCTAAAGTCATCACCACCTGTCAGCCTTGAGATCCATGGAATGGCTGAGAAGTCAAGTGGTTTTTTTAGCTTTGTTTTTCATTTCCCAGATTTAAACTTCCTTTGCAACTTCTGGTCAACAAAAACTTGTCAGTTGTAACTTTTTCACTCTGTTAAGTTCAGCCCTCAGTGCTTTTCATCTTCGTGGGTCTGTGTTAAAGTAAATTTGACCAAACACTGCCCTGGCTGATCCACAGTCTGGCCTCAGTTGGGACCTTTTAAATTGGCCCTGGATCAGTGTCTCCCAATCATTACAACTGAGTCCCATAAAAGCCTTTTTGCTTTTTATTTATCTTAAACTGGCAAGATTGAACAGTGCAAACGTAGATGAACTGAACTATTTGCCTTAAGGATAATTTAAAAGATTGAGACGAAAATCGGTTAATAATGCTTTTTCTCTTGCACAATGCAAGATTAAATGGCCTGTCACTTTCTACTTCAATAAAGCCAATGATCTCAAATAATGCTGCACCATCAATAATCAGTGGAGGACTAAATTGGCTTTTTAAAGTATTGCTCACATGTTTACAAAAGCCATAAAAGCTCATAATTCTCACTGCTCTCTATTCTCTGTTACATTTCATCCATTAAGTCACTGAGTCTTCATTCCACAGCACAACAGAGTTGATGTCATTCATGTACAGCCATTTAATAAAACAATTTTGGTCCCTGCATGGCCACTGTGTCTCTCAAACAAGGCAATCAGACCTCACACAGCTGAGTTGTCAGACACTCTACCTGTAGGGTTTTGTTGAAAGCTGACAAGTATTTGACTTTCTATACAGGAAATTCAAGGATCATAAAGTTAATTAGAAAGCTAATTCCCTCTGGACACCTCTATACCTCTGCTGATCTGTTTAAATAGTCCCAGAACTCCAAATTTATTTAGAAATTTCAATCCAAATGGAGCCAAATATGTCAGTGTATATCTAGTCCTCTACTGAGTTTAGCTTTTATTTGGAGTCTACCAAAAGCTGTGTAACCACAGTTAACACAGCACTGAGCCCAGTTCACATGTCCAAACTCACAGCAGAAGTTATTTGAATCTACCACAGCTACACATCCTGCTCCTACACCCCGGAGATTACACGTGTGTGCTCAGAAAGCAAGCCAAGGGATACACTCACAGCCATCCTCAGAACACTCTCTGTGTTCTGGCTCATCCTCTGAAAGCATCTCTATCCATTTACCATCTAATTCACACTTCATGTCTTCCAAATTGTACTTTGGTACCCACACAAGAAGATTCTGTGAAAGATCCAAGCCTAAGGTGCTTCTGTCAGATGAAAACCATCAAATACACAAGTGTATAAAACCCTCAATTACTCAGACAATCTATTAATTTTGTTAACTATTAACCTTTAGGGACAGAGATCCAATTGTACAAAACTAGGAAGCCAAACTTAAGATATATATAGTCAACTTTTAGAACTGAAAACAGCAGCAAATATCTCCAAATTTAGCAGCATTTATACTGATTATGACTATATCCCCCAAATCCAAGGACTGGAAAATGCAGGAAGATACCTTATCATTCAGTTTAGCAGGAAAGCAGCAGCAGATCCCTTGACAGAATGACTATTTTTTCCCTTTCCAGTGGCAGCAGCTGATCTCTCCTCAGTCCTCGAATCAAAACTTCAAATACCTAAACTAAGAACCATCAGAGGTTCAGAGGGTGCAGCTGGCTTCCTACTACCACTCCAGAGAATTCCAAGAAGCCAAGAAATACGGGGTTCCTGATTGTTGGGTGTTTTTTTATGTGGGGGTTGTGTTGTTGTTTGTTGGGATTTTTTTTAAATGAACAGCTTATTTTGATAGACCAGGTGCTGTTTCTGTTAAGCCTGTCCCATTACCTACAGAGTTATCCAGATTTAGAGCCATTTAAGAAAGAGTTTTTTCCAAAATTACAATCAGAAGACACTCTGGTTGAAGTTTCACTCAAACCTGGAAAGCCCTATATTGTAGGTTTTATTTCAGATATTTCCCTTGTACAAAATGAGGGTGGCATTCAGACTTGTTTACGAGCCTGATGCATAACAGCCAAACACTTCAAACAAATAACGTTTTTTAATTCAAATAAGCTGCTGTTCAGAAGCTGAGCAAATTCCTCCAGCTGACTGAGTTACCTGAAAAATAAAACCCAGCAAGTAACTGTTTTTCTGCAGCAAAACAGGAAAAGGGGAGAACGTGGGGAAAAGAACACCGCTTTCCACTCCTGAACGACGGTCTCCGGGTAATCTTTAAGGGAATTCTGTTCATGTCCGTTCTAAAAAAGCATGGCCGAGTCGCTCTCCGCGAACCTCGCCCAGTGTTTCGAACCTCGGAGCTGTGACAGCAGCAGCCTCAGCTCCACCGGGCGTCACCGCGAGGTGGCCTCAGCTCAGCACTAACCAGCGCCGTTCAGTCCGTGCCCTGATAAACCACAATTTCTGATGCCCCAGAGCGACATTTTCGACTGCTCTTGACCTCCTGGTTATCTCTTTAACCTGTGCATTCGAGCCACAATTTCCGTGCCTCTGTATTTACCTGCAATAAGTGTGTCTTGAAGAGTAAAGCCAAGATGAACTCCAAGCTCAACATGCAGATCCACAGCCCCTTCAGCTTAGTTTAGAACAGTACTGATGCCAATTTTAATTAATTAAAGGATTTGTTTTTTTCTTATGCTCCAAGGTGGGCCAGACTTTTCATTTCACCCTTTTTTCCGTGTTTAAATCGAAGTATCTTTGTTGAGCTCCCAAATCTGCACAGACACCTTTCTTCCACCCCTTGTAAGGAATCACAGCATGCACAGAGTTCAGTGAAAGCTGGGATCTTCCCAGCTTCCATAAATCCAAGGGATTTGAGACGTTTCAACACCACCCCATCTCCCCAGTGTTCTGGGCAGGTGAGAACCTGATTGCATCTCCTGCGACTGTGTTTCAAAAACACTTTCTAGGAAACAACCAAAGAGCAAGTTCAGCTTTCAATCCCATCACCCAGCTCCTGGGAGTTGTTCCTGCTGGAAGTTCTGTGTTTGTTTTAGAATCTGCCCGAGTTCATTTCTCAGCTTTTGATAGGAAGTCTACCTACCTCTCTCAGACTGTGTATTTTTCTTTCTGACATTTTTGCTATTTTATTAACTGTTAGGCATTAAAGTGACAGACTGGAAGAAAACAAATGGACACAAATATGAAGCCCAGCCAAAATTCTGGAACACTGGCTGGTTTGTTGAAGGTGATGAAGGAAGAGAGGATTGCAAATGACTCTTCTGCAGAGGAGCAGAGCCAGAGCTCTGTGCTGAAATCCATGGGCACTGCCCAGAGCCATCAGCAGCACTCTCCTTGGAGGATCCCTCCATCAGATTCTTCTACCAAATGGGAGTTGCCAACACTCCAATCATCGTTACAGGGCGTGTGGCAGACAGTTCCTAAATGCTTCCTTCACAATTGATCAGTGCATTCCAGTCAGTGAGGGAGAAAATCCATTGCAGAAAAAAAAATACCTGAGGACTAGATGGGGATAATTTGCCCATAGAATTCTTTTATCTTTCATAAAAAATTATCTTTTATATTTTACTCAATTGTTTGAACTCAGCAGCTGTAGAGATTCAGTTTCTCATTCCTTCCAGTATGAAAACTAAGCTTAATAACAGCTCATAAATTGTACTGTTAGTTATATGAGGGGACTTCCTGTGATAACATTTTTGGGCTCCAAACCACATCAACCAAACCTTAAAAAGCTTCTGGATCAACACCATTTTTCACAGAAATAAAATACACGTATTTGTTTTAGGCACGAAGACGTATTGCAAGAGCTAAAAAGAAAGATCTGCCGTTAAATGTTGTGTGGAAGCCTAAAAGCAGAGGGACAGACAGAGCTGGGAGGAGGGAAGGGCAGGGACATCTGTCAGCACACCTGGAGAGAAAATAAGTCATGAAAGAGCTCAACTGTCCCTCCCATAAACACATCTCAGTTCTGTGAATACAACAGGAGTCGTAAGAGCTCCTTTTTGCTGGCAGGTAACATCAGAAATTAGCGGCATTATAATCCCGTGCATCAGTTCGTTTCCAAACGATAAAAAAGGTGCCTCTGTGCATTGTAGTGCAAAGCTCTCCCCCCCTGGGGACACGAGGAGGACACTCGGGAGCCTCCTGAGTGCGTGTGATAAATCATGGAAATGTTTTGGTTCCCCTGAAGTTTCTCAACATGAACCACAATATTCAGCAGCTCTAAACAGCGGGAAAGGCTGATAACTGTGTCCAGAACTCACAGCGCTGTGGCCAACTGGATCCATGACTCTATTTTTGGAGTTAATAGGCATTTGTTTCATCAAGAGTGTTCCAAGAATATCTGAAGGAATGTCTGACTTCTGAAAGCAAGGCCTCACAGCTGAACTTCTCAGTGTTAAATTATTATAAGTGAGGTGTCCATACAGCTGTAAATTAACTGCTAAAAGTGCAGTGATCCACTGATGCTGGGAAGTGCAATGTCCCTGAGACTTGGTAGGAATTATTTATCAACTCCTTACTGAGAATGGGAGAGGGGAAAGACATTAAATTCAGTAAGTTCCAAGGAATTACTACCATTTAGGGGTTTTCCTGTCCATTTGACTTAACTCTCCCAAACTTCCTCAGCCTAAACTCCAATTTCAGCAATTAAAAGCTTCATCTTTGCTGTTGTCAAAAAGCTTTATTATGACATTAGAACACTCCTCTCCTGTGACATTCCTGATCAACAAGCTGTAAATTACTATCCTAAGGAGAATTTTAGTGGTTTATTCCTCCACTTGCAGTTCCTAGAAAAGACCCTGGAAAAATATCTGGAGGACAGAAGAAACTTGAGGGGGGTTGGGGTGGTGTTAAGGGGACTAAAGGATGATCCTGTGTTACAATCCATTTTATGAGGTATAAACTTAGTGTTGGCACACATTTTTATTCACTTTGACCTTTCAGCTGAAAGAATGTGCTCCCCCTTCCCAAAAACACTGTGAGCTGAGAAGAAAATACATTTGATAATGCAGCATATTCCCATTCCAGCTCTCTGAAAGCTACACCCAACCTCTGAAGTCAATGTATGAAATACAAAGAAAAATCACCACTACTGTAATTCTATTTATCTGAAAATAACTCAGCTTCTTATGCAAAGTGATGAAGGCTGATAACTGAACAAGAGTCATAAAATCCCCCTACAAAGCACTGAAGAATTTTTATGTTACTGCAATTTTTTTTCTTTTTTTTGCATCACTCTTTCGCATCTTCACGATTTATCCCCGTGGAATTGATGTTTAGAGGAGAAAAAAAGTGTCTATCAGGACTTGCATAGAGGTTCAATACATACAAATTTATCGTGGTAATGGCAGAACTAGGGGCACAGAAAAGGAGAAAACATTAAGTTGATATCTACCCCAATAATTTTATACTGGGCCCCCAGCTGACTGTGCATCTAAATAAGATAGACAGGAAAAATTAAAGGAAAGAGCTGTTTGTGTTGAAGAGAAGAACTCCCAAACCATGGCCCACTGCAGCCAGGGCCTGTTTCCAACACTTCACCAAATGAATTCTCAACATCAGTATTCTGGCAGTGTTGCAGTTGATGGATCCACCCAGGAGATGACATTTTGGTATCTGCAAAACTAACTCAAGTGAGAGCTGTTGTATAGTTCGCAGGGACTAAGACCTCACAAGACAAAAACGAGTAATACTTGAAAAATCCACATTGTTTGGGCAGTTCTGAGTCAGAAACAGAGCTGGGGTACTTCCCATCCCACATTAACAGCTAAAGGGCTAACGGAAATAAAGTGTAAAAGCACATTGGTGAGTCTTGTCCTGCACAGGACCAGGACGGGATGATCCCTGTGGGTCCCTTCCAGCTCAGGATATTCTGTGATTCTATGATTAATTAGGAAATTTAATATTTTCCTACTGTAAGTACATCCCTTAACTGCAGAGCAGCAGAAACACACACAGAGCTTCCTCTCATCTAAGAGCAGTGTGTCTATCTCCTATTTTTATAGTGGTGCAAACTAAGTGACAGAATCAGCAGCAAAGGGCATTAGAAGAGATGATAAAAAATATCATCTATTAGCCCTGTGAGGATAAATGATTTTCACTGCTCCTTTCCCACACATTATGTGATGTTCACCCTCTGTTCCCACCATTGCTACAAGGATTTTTACCCCTTCTCAGAAAATAGGTTTTAGCACCTGGAGATATGTACAGACTTGCTATTTATTCAATTTATCCATCTTAAATACTTAATAGAGGTTAAAAAGATGTGAGTTTAAATAGCAAATCTCACAGTAAGATCAGCCAACAGCCAACTCACAGGTAAACAGCAACTACCTGAGCCAGTAAGGTGATTTCAATCATCCAGTCGCTGTCTGTGACAACAACTGTCTAGATTTCATTATGCTTAATACATATGAAAAAGCAGGTACTTCAGTCTTCAAACAGTTATTTTAAATCAGCCTGTCAAGGTACAAAGCTCATAGCTGTTTCTTTCCGTAGTTGAAAACTACGTTTGAAGATGCAGAAGTGGAGCTCAGTATCAAGGACTTGCAATACAGCAGTTTTAAAAATAAAAGAGTAAGGAAGAGCTCTGTTTTACTTGCATTTCATTTGGTGACTGCAGAAATTCAAACTGGGTCTTTCATATCCCAGACCTCACACCTCCCTCTACCACCAGTTTCATCAGAAACTGAAAATTCCTGTGAAATTAGGAAGTCAACACCCAGCACATTGAAGATTCCAGTGATGGGAGTACGGGAATGTCCATCCAGCCACAGTTGCTAAGTGTGCCTGCTCAGCTGCTGACTGTTTTTAAATCAACTGCTGTAAAAGCCCCACTGCAGCCAGGAGTCATACATGGATTAAAGCAAATGAAAACAGGTGGATTATTAATTTCTCTCACTATCTTCACTGAACAAGTCTCTGGACTGCTGTCTGCCAGCAGCCTCAGCCATCCCTGTGAGTGCCCACCTCCTCTGAAAGCACAGCCAGCTTGTTGCATCTTGCAGTGGAACTGACTCAGCTCGCTCCTACTCCAGCAGAGTCAGTTACAGGAGTGGTAAATCAAATAGATTTCTGTTTGCTTTTCATTAGTTTTCAGAGATTTGCATTAATTAAGTTACTGGTTATCAGAATGAACAAGACTCCTAAGGCTAAGATTTTATATGAGTCATCTCACTTTCAACCCCTTGAGCCAAAAACTGCAGTGCCTACATATTGTTCCAACGAGGAAGATAATGGGGTCTGGCATCTCTGATGCCACCCTTTTCTTTATAGTTACATCACACTATTGTATTTCCCTCAACACAGCAGAAATCAAAAAGGCCAACCTTTGTTTATAGTTCCAAACCACTTCTAATAAAGATCCTGAACCAGAAAGCTGCGGTACTTTTATTTTTGGCGGTGAGAAGCGGTGGGAGGGTGGAGGATGGAGTGTCACACCGAAAAGCTTTGCTCAAGGTACGTCCACAGGTTGCTCGATCCATCCTTGGGGCCCTTTTCTGCAGCAGCTCTTGCTGTTGATCTCACATCTCTTCTGTGGGTACGACACCTCCCAGGAGGCAGGGCTGCCTCCCTCACACTCCTCCAGGGCTCTTTGCAGTTACAGCCTCCCAACTGAATCATCTGAGTTCAGTTTATTCAGGGAGAGGGGCACCTTCCCAGCTTTTGGTGTGTCATATGTGTGTATAAAACCAGGCAGGGGCACAGTTTGCCCCTCCTGTAGCAAACAACAGCTCAGTTAACAGAGGGTTTTGGCACATAAAAGAGAGGCTGGATGTGGCACTCAGTGACACGGTCCAGCAGGCAAGGTGGGGTTAGGTCAAAGGTTGGACTTGATCATCTCAGAGGTCTTTTCTAACCTCGCTGATTCTACGATTCTGTGACTTAAGCAGGACTTTTTACACAGATGAAGTTCCTGGTGTTGTAGTTCCTTGCATGCCGTGCAGACACTATGGAGAGCAAAACAAGAGTTTCACCAGTATTTCCCTGGTAAGCTGCAGCTGTCAGAGAAGAAACCCAAGGAGCCACGCACGTAATTAGCCCAACAGCCTGTTTCATTTCCTAAACATTTTAATTCCCCTAGAAGCAACACAGGTGAGAACACCTTAGGCATTCCTCCTGGAGCATAAATGAGTGGTAGCTGAAATGCTCTCTTTGTAACACATGTGTAGGGCAAAAGGTCAAACTCTCCTCCACTCCCCAACACTGCTGGCCCCAGAGAAATAGGATCAATTCTGCAAATGCCTCAAATCAACAAGGTGAAAAAACCCTACTACAGACCTACAACCAGTTAGGAAAGAGAAGAGTCATGGAGCAGTCACAGGCTATTTATCATCTGTCCAAAGAGGCTGACCTGGTGCAGCCACACGTGGTGGAACACAAGCTAAAGAACTGCTCATAGCATATGAGAAATATAAATGAACTCTTTGCATAAGGTTTTTCTCTAACTGCAGTGGCTAAATCCAAGTCAGTCATGTCACATCATTGAGCAAGCAGCATAAAGAGAGAAGACAGGCTTCTGACATTTTTCGGTCTTCACACTTGAAAATACAAGTAGTACTCTCTCTTTTAAGATTCAATTTCTAATTTTTTTACAGTCACTTTGTGTTCAAATTGGAAAATGTCTTGTCACTGGAGATACACATCCTATAAAACACAGTGGGATGAATTTCAGGATATTCATTTGGCAAACTAAACCTGTCTTGGGCTTCAAGTCACAGCATGATATCTTTCTGAGGAGAAAAGAGGACATCGTGAAGAAACTGCTTATGTTTCCCTTGATTTGCTTTGCAATGTTCTCATGATTGCTTTCAGTAACACAGGATAGGAGTTCTGCTCCCCATGGAATGGGGGACTGTAAAGAAAAAAGCAAATTCCAGTGCTGAGCACATCCCAAAGCGCTGTCACCACTGCATGACCACGTCCTCTGACGGCCTAGACTGGCTAAAGACAGAGCACACTGCTCCATTAAACCCCAGCAGCTGCCAAGTTATGTCCAGTTGTGTCACACACACATCAGAAAAACCAGGATAATCACTACCCCCAACTGCTTCATTAAGTGCAAGATTAATTTTTGTGCTCAAATTACCAAGTGATTCTGATGTGACACCATTGTGCTTTTCATTATAATTTTTTATACTGATTTCTTTTCATTTGTCTAATTATTTATCTTTGGACTAAACTAGTTTCATATTTAAGTTTCAATCCCAACCACAAGGGCCAGCAATTTTCCTTAAAAGGTCTGATTCTCATTCTTTTAATCTCAGCAACTCCAGCTCAAAATTCAAATAGCCCCAAACAGAAGGGTAAGTTAAAGGAAGATGAAAATAGATGTTATTTATTAAGTACAAGAATATTTCACCAGATTTCAGTACAAATCAACTACTGGAATATTGAGATCATCCAATGCAATGCTATCACATGCATTTTATAACCATTTTTTACAAACAGATTTGTTGATCCTTATCAAAAATCAAGTTACTCTACTTTATTTCAAGCACATTTCCCAGCACTACACAAGAGAGCATACCTACAGAACTCAGAATGGAAGAGCTGAATTTACCACAGGATAACTCTTTTCCGCATTGGTTCACTAATAGAATTTTCTTTCTAATTCTTGAAGGGATTAATCCAGTAAACAAGGAGAGAGCTTGAAAACCGACAGGTTTATCTGCCCTACAGTTACTGGTATAATCCATAGACCTGCAGCACAAAATATGGGTTATTTCTGTGGTTTTCACATGGTTTATATCAATGAGTAGTGCATTAGAAGCATTTTAAGGAGTAGAATTGGTATCTCAATTCACTTACAACTCAAAGCACAGACTTAGACCAGAAGTTCACCTGCTCAGCTGCCCCAGCACCTTAACACTTAGTACATTATAACCCAAGATGAGTGATGGCAAGGGGCATTGCTTTCTGCTACAGCTGTGCCAGAAGGCTCCAGAGTTCCACAGGGAATTCTCCCTGTACTTGAAAATCACAAAGCACAAAGCAGACAATCCCGTTCAGCCCACGGATCAGCCTGGCTGGCTGCTGAGCAGGGTGTGATCAGCTCACTGCTGACCTCCTGCCCCGACACTTCTGCAGGCTTGTTAATTGTTCTGATGTGCCCCAGGATGTTTCCTTCTCTAGAAGATATTTCTCTTCCTATGACCAGACATTCCTCCAGGACACACAAGTCTCCAGAAGCCACGTACCTAACGTGCCCCAAAGCCTGCTTTGCAAGCACGCTGGTGTGATACGAAGCAGCAAACCAGAACACGCGTCCTCCAAATATTCCACAAAGCAAAAGGCTGCCTGGTGGCTGGAAAAGACAGGAAGGTTCTGATCACAGCCCCAGTGGGATCCCTGAAGCTGCCACTGCAACGTGAGCAACTTGTGTATTAAAGCCTTTCAAGAAAGCAAATTGGCAAGAGGAACAGTCACCTCATCACTTCGATTTCATATCTTCTGTTTTATGTTAAGGGTTACTAGTCAGAGCTTTCATGTATCTGGGGAACTTCATTTTGTTTAACTTTCCAGCCTTCATGTTTGTTTAATAGATACTATTTGTAAACTTATAGTGTTTCTATGTCCAAAGTCTATTTGTGTTTGTTTCTCCAGTGTTTTTCCTCCCTCCTGTGTTTATTTCTGTACTGACACATCAAGGGAGGGCTTATTTTTGGCACACACTCTTGCCAAAACAAATTGTTTTAAGTACAATTTCCTTTCATCAGAACCTCAACATATTAACAACTTAGGATATCGCACATAAGTCTCTATCAGGATTAAAAAAAAACCTGATGGGAAGAAGAACAGGACACATGTTGAGGCAGGAAAGATTAAAGGAAAACAGTTCTCTGAATTAAAGCCCTCTGAGCAGTGCAGTTGAAACTACACCCTAAGTTTTGTTTTGTCATTAGACAAGTTCAACCCTTGATTAAATCATGTTTACAAGTAATTTGGGATCAATCTTCCTCTCCTGGAAACCATCAACAAGAAGTCAAAGTCAGAGCACTTTCTCTTTTTGGTGGGGGAGGAAAACAGTGAGGGGGCAGGTGGTCAAAAAAAAAAGTTACTAAAAGAGTAGAACTAAAGTAATTGGCTATTAACTGTCTCAAGTTTGCCTATGAAGTGGGAAGTAAAACACATGGCATTTGAAGGTATATTGGATAACACTGATCCAAGTCAAAACCCAGAGCCCAGTTAAACTTGTACATCAGCATCTATGATTTTCCACACACAGATTTGCAGATGTTGACTCGAACAAAGTGAGTAAAGCACTCCACACTCATGACTGAGATTAGTGCAGTACATTAAGTAATCTCCACTGTCCCATTTCGTTGGTATTTGCAAAAACCTTTGATAAAGGGTAACTGTCAAACACATTTCCCTGCTGATCCTGAGCTGAGATACTGCATGGTTTGTTTAGAATTCTGTTCATTCTCACTAAGTTCCATGCAGTAAAGATGACAGGCTTTGTTGTCACCTGGGTTAATTTGGAAGATGCACCTTTTAATTAGCAATGCCACATCAAATGAGCCGACTCATGATGACGTCAGTGCTGTCACACAAGGATAACATGTATCCAAGCAGGCAGAAACTGTCCTAAAAGTTACTTGCCTACATGTTCCATAATTCCAAAGGCATTCCCTGGGAATGATTAGCCAGTGCATATCAAAGAGCTATGGAGAAGTAGGAAGGCTGTGTGTGACAAGTTCACCTTGCAGCACAAGTAACTTGTAAGTTATTGACACTTCTAAAAACATTCCTACTTATATCACCAGCACTCTTCTTCGAGGACAAGAGATTTTGGAAGAGAGACCACAGCACATCCTTCCCATCATAACCTTAGCATTCCACAGCTGTGTGCCCAGGACATGTCCTTCATTGCCATGGATCCAAACTTTCCAGAGTAGCAAAAGGAAGGGGATCAGGGAAGCAACAGCATGACACATTGACAGCAAAGCTGACACAGGCTGCTTAAATACAACTGAAAGGCTCATTTTCCTTTTGGTAAACAATAAATTCAGGGATTATCATTTTCAGGTGTTAGTGGTGGGTGATGGGAGCTCTGTTTCCCCCCGCTCACATTTCTATTAGAACTCGTTGGGTAGAACTTGACCAGCGGGGAAGTTGGTTTCAGAGTTTTATTACTGGACTAAAACCAAACAAAAACCCACCAAACCAAACAAGTGTCACATCAATGAGACCTTAAAAGTAAAGAAATACCGATGTGAGAGGGGTCAGTGATACAGGTACCTGGTGTTGAGATGGCTGAATTTGGCTGACTAACATCTAAGATAGAAAAAAACAAATCCAACACATTTACTCTCTGCTTCTTCAGAGGAATATTTGCCTTGATCATTCAAGTGTGTACTGGACTATTTACTTTAATATCAAAGATACTGGTAGTATCCCATCCCCATCCTTCTCTAAACCTGAATTCCTATTTATTTACCAAGTTCCACTGAACATTGTTATGTATTGATTACATTTCAATACGTCAACTTCCTTTTTATTTATCAAACAAAAGGCTTGCTGTGAAAAAACAATTGAAAGACATTCTTATTGTTATTTAAAGTAATTGCATTGTGGCACATGTGTTAAGTGAGTCCATTTGGAACAGAAATTGAAGAACTGATGATAAAATTTTAGTACAGCTCTACTGTAAAGTACCTGTTATGATGCTAATAAAATTCATGACCTTGGCATTTTTTCCTCATTTCCCCCCATCCTACCATTTCTCTTCTACCTTTCTAACCCCTCTACTGCTTCTTACAACCTGTTTTAAGTCACTGCCCTGCCCATGGCATTAATTTTGTGTATGGTCAAGGCTTCAGTCTCATGAAACACAACCAGTACCTACCCACTCTGATGAAAGGATCATTCCACAGACACAAAAAGCAAATGGCTTTGGACCCCCCACTAACATTAAAGAAAACCTGAAGGAAGGAAAATTCAGGAGTTGGCAGACCTAATTACATTTTCACAAGATGGATAAGATCTTAAAAATTCATAAGCACTGGAACACTTCTGTATTATGTGTTTGAGACCTCAGTCACACTTGTTATGATTAAAGAGTCTGTGAAAGAAAGCAAAACAATAAAAAAAAAAAAAGACAAAACCCACTCAGCCCCCAAGAAGATCAGGAGACATCTGTGCCAGTCAGGGCATCTGGCATGGAAAAAACAATTTTCATCTTGCCTTGATTTTGATTAAGCAAGATAAAGCTTCAAAAGCAGAAGCACTGCTATCTACCAGGCCGGGTCTTAAAACACGAGTTTAGATGCACAAGACCCTGTTGTCTTCAGGTTGGCTTTTGCCTACTACACAAGAACTGTTCCAGTCCTGGGGGACTTGATCACATTAAAAAATGACCAGGAAGCAAAGATATGCCCTGAAAAACAGCAAATCAGAACTTGAAAGGAGACTTCTAACATTTCTGGCAACAGTTACGGGTGCTCTAACTTTTTGATTCGGGGAACTGGCAAATAAAGTTTATTAAGTATAAGAGCAGCAAAATATCCAGGTTACTGGTGAGTGTATAATTATCCTTGAGTGTCCCTTCAATGAAGAGAGGCACAGTTGTCGAAGTTCAAAGGGAGCACAGGACGTGGGGCAAGCATTGGGATATTTGGTGGTGCAGCAGCTCAAGTTACTTCAGCAATATGAAGGCAAAGTAAGTTTTCCTTTAAAATACAGCTACTTCTTTGCTGACACATACAAATACACCAGATGAACAGGGATAAGCAAAACGGGCTAGTGATGATGCCTTCACATTTTCCTGCTCAAGCCCCTTCTCCATGACCACACTTGTAGATGAACCAGCTACAGAAATATTTTAACCTGGTTCAGGATGTGCTAAACTGCTTGATCAGGTATTACACCTAAATTTTGCAGTGCCAGCTTTTCAGTAACTCAGCAGCACTCTGAGTATCGCTCCCAGAACCTGGAAGAGGCAGTTTTTGCTGGAGGACAGCATCATGACTTCACTGCTGGAAGAAAAGCTTTCATTGTTCAAGTTCCTGGCAGAATTTCATAGAGGAGAAGGCAGAAGATAAGCTCTCAGCAGAATTGTCATTCAGGCACACATCCATATCTCTACCTGTCTTTGTCTTAGACATTGCAGTTTGTCTGTGATTCACCTTTCAGCTCTCACAGTTTGGAGAGCTTGAAAAGAATTCACCCTATTAAGGACTCAAATAATTGAAAGTTCTCATGTGAAAAGACTTCAGCCCTTTAAGATGAATACCAGATCTGTGTCAGACTCAAAGGATACTGGAAACAATGCAGTCAACTGGCAAGAACAGACAGATGGTTCTCTTGGGTAAAAACCTGGGTTGTTCTATCCTTAGAAAATATGTTTAATGATCCTAGAATGAAGATTCGTAGGAGCTGGTACATCTACATGGCACAGGAACAGCTCTGCACAGTAACAGCATCACTACTGCAGCAGTACCAGGGCCAGCCTGGGTAATCATCTTCTGATTTCTGATATTTGCTCTAGTCCAAGAAACTAAGCTGGTCCTGAGCCACCAAGACACCACCACAGAAAGCAGAGTCAGTGGAATAACTTCGAGAGATTTAGGATGAACTCCATGTCAGCTGCTATAAAGGACCAAGGATTAGTTTTCAAGTGAGAATTTTTAATTCAGTAATTAAAAAAAAATTGAAAATCAGCACTTGAAAATTTTCTTCCAGTAACAAAATGAAGTGGCTGAGACACACTAAGGTCTGACACAGACACCCTGAACCACTCTCTATTCTATTATGTTAACGTTGTTGCCCTCTTCCAGTGAAATAAAGGGCCAGCACCAGCACTTATACCAAAATATATGCTACCAAAAGCCTTGCTATGTACAAAGATATAACAACCTCATACCCCTGTTATGCTTCTTTAGGAATTTTCTTCTACTGCAGTGGCTGTTGATAACCACAGGTGAGAAGGGTTCGTGTGGGTCTGAAGTCAGGACCATTTAAGCCTGTTGGTGCCCCGAGGGCCCTGATTGAGTAGTACTCAATGAACTCAAGTTCATTAAAGTTCAGAAAGCAGCAGATCAGGACAAAAACCAAACATGCTAAAAAAAAAAATTAAAAAGAAAGATCGTTTTTCTCTCTGTTTGTAATTCTCATATTCTTTTTTCAGTCTGCACAGACAACTGCTCGAGCCCCAGCCCCCCGCATGTGAATGATCCGTGCTGTGAGCCCGCCCTTTGCTCTTTCACTCTTATCCTTTCTTCCCCTTAGATGTTCACATCCCTTCCTTCCCCCACTCATCCCCTGCATCTACCAAGGACAGGCTGCTCTGGAGAGCCCATCACATGCCTTGAAACCTAAAACCAGACATGGTGAACCAAGGCATAAAACCCTCATAACATGTTTCAAGCCTGATAATTCCTATAAACACATGCTGCAGCAATGATGTCACTACTCCAGCTGGCCAAAACAAATATAAATGTATCCCCTAGAAGGCACCAGATGACACTGTAAAGTTCAAGTAACCCCCTTTAATTCCAGGCAAGAAAAAAAGTCACCAATGTACAACAATAGAATTTACTTATTGGTTTCCATCTCTCAAGTCAAGGTGCTTTGTTTAGGTAAGTTCATGTGGCATTTCATTCCTTGACTATGGTCACTCAGAAGCCTGTTTTGCCCTGTGTTTGGCATTGCTGGTAACAAAATTGTCCCCAAAAGCATGTGTTGTATGAAACAGCCCTCAAATCCATCTCTTCTGAAGACAGGATGCATGAATTTTTCCCCCCTTTTGCTTCAGGATCTCACTGCAGCAGGTCAAACAGACAAATTCCATGACAGCAGTGCTTTTCCACCATAAAAATCAGTGTACAGACAGTGCTTACCATTTAATCACTGATGCTGGAACTCCACAGCTCACAGCCCACAGGAGGGTAATTAAAGCAAAAGGAATCTTTATGCTTCCTTTTGAGACTATTCCCAGACACAGAGTTAGGAAGTCATAAGAAAGCCTAGAAGGGATTATTTATTGGTCAGCACCACAAATGGCAAACTGCTTGATATGTTTCTGTTGAGGTTAACTTTACTACAACTCTTCACCTCCAGCTTTATCACAGATATTCCTCCAGCAAACAACTGCAGTTTGCAATGTTGCCTTTTTCATTGCAAAAAACATCTATATAAGTGATTGAAAAAAATCTTTCCTGTTCTTTAGAGAAATTTCAAACACTGCATGAGGTTCTATGTGCACCCAAATTAAGTGTATAATTCTTAGTAACCCCTTGTACACTGTATCCACTCGATTAGATTTGAGCAATATAAATTTCTCCAGGTATTTCCATTACCTTCCAACAGTTTTGGTGGCCAATTTGGTGAGCAAATATAACCAAAACAGGTTAAATCCCTAACATGAAAAGCTAAAATTATTCCCTGCAGGGAATAGGTGTGTCAAAAATTCCCCTCAAATTATTAAACAAGAAGCATAGCAGAACTGTCTGAAAGCTGGATTTGTTTTCAAAGATATTTTTCAACTGGCAAGGGGAGTTACCACAACCTTCTCAGTGTAATAACAGCACACTGCAAGGGTATCAGTGCTAACAGAGCCAAATAACATGTTTAAGTCCTGCTGCTGTTTAAATAGGACAGATAGAAAGTTGTTAAATGCTGTCAGGACTCCGAAGGTTCCATCCACACACAGCAACAAACACTCAGTCAAGCCATTTTTTACTTCAGAGACCTCGACATTTAGAACACTCAGGTTGTCAGTTCTGAATGTAGGGATGTGTCTGCTCTTCATGTGCCACTTAAGTGGCAGCTATCCATCCTCTCTACTCTTGAACATCTTAATTACAGGAGTCTCCTGCTTTCCTGAGGAAACTTAGATGAAGGTTTCATAACGGGAGTATTTTGCAGCAGAAGTTTTTCCAGGCACAGGAGAAGTTTTATCCCTAATTGATAGGTAAAATTATCAACCCCTATCAGCAGTCTTAGAACCTAAACATCGATAGTCAAAATGGATTTAAAAAGAAAATAAAAATCAAGCCTTTTAGGTCAAAGTAAGTGGAATTTGATCAGTAAATAACTTAAAATGGGGTATGAATAAAGTAACTCAGCTGATTCAGGGCTAGGTTTTTGCTTGTTTGCTCCCATCATACTAAACCCAAGATCTTCCCAGCCTGAGGATATATCCAAAATCTTGTTACAAAGTTATGCTTCACTTGCTAAGATTAACTCTGTATACCCCAACAATAAATGATTAGTTACGTAGCATTCAGGAAGAAGAATCAGATACGTAACTAATTAGTTACAAGCAGAACTTTTACCTCCACAGAACTTAAAACCTAAATGGTTTAAGCTGCTCGGTGCCTGCATGTGGCACACAGTTTATGTTCCAGATGACAAGGGTACTTTCCCCTGGTAGTGAAGTAGATACAAAAAAAATTCAACCTAAGTTCCATCAACCACATTGTGATAATACACTTTTAGCAAATGCAAAGGGAACTAATATTACATTTCAACTTTTAGAGGAGTAAGTCAAAGTGTCTTCAGCACAAATATGTCTTGGAGAAGCATCATTTCCCAGTGGTGACTTACTTACCAGAGAGTAAAATACAGTTTTACTTTTCACTGGAAACAAGCTGAAATCCATATTCTCTAGGAAAGATCTATGAATCAGTGAAACTTATCTACCACTATTTGACAATAGCTATGAGGCAGATTACTAAAGCAACATTTTCCAGATGAAACTGTCCTCTAATTAGAAATAAAGTCCTTTTTCCTTCCTTTTTCAGAAGAGACCTCTGCGAGGCAAGACAATAGAAACGGCACCATCTGCTAATAATCCAATTAGAGAATTTCAAAGCAACAGCTAAAAAAAAAAAAATCTAGCTCTTAGTGATTTATTTTTCTAAACATATTTCTCAACTACACCACATGGAGGTCCACATGCTTTCTGATTTCATTCTATTTGGAAACTACAGCAGTTCACGGGATCAAGGAGAAATCATCTCATGGGTAATGCAAAACATGAGCTTTTCCCAGCTGTACCTTTGTCTCCACTTGTGACAGAACATACCTATGGCTTGACCACTTTCTCATATACACAGTAGTCAAACATGTCTCAGATATCACTTTTAGCAGAATATTCTCTAGAATGACCTTGGATACACCTCTTCTCTTTCCACTTGGTTTGTGGTCAGAACTATCATCAGACGCACCAAGGCAATGGTAACTTCTGATTAAATGTTCTGAAAAGCTCTATTTAGGAGCAATTGCTGCTTATCATTCAAAATTACTTGACCAGAAATGGGAAAATGTGAACTTGGTTTTTGGCCTCTTGCTGAAAATAAAAAACAAAGCAAAGCAAAACCAAACAACCCACCCATCACTAAAATTTGAATTTATCTCCAGAAGATACTCTGGGAAGAACTGGTTTATCCTACCTATAGGACACACACAAGATGAATTACTTGCTCATGGCCTCACCACAAGCAAATGGATGAAGAACACAGAATTAAATGTATATCTGGATGCATCAATACCTAATACCACAGCAACTCTATGTGAACACACTTGAACTGGAACACAGAACTACAGCAGCTAAAGGTGCCTAAGGGTTAAAAAGAACCCATCTTGACCAGAATTTAGCTGTTTATTTTTTATCTTCTTTATCTTTTCACGTTTGTGTCACAGAATGCTTAAAGTCCCTGTCACAGACCTATGGAAGCTTATTCCAACTTCAGTAAATCAGCTGAAAATTCCATGTGAAACCCAATCATCCATTTCTGCCCTTCAGCAAATACACTCTATTGCCGAAGGCAGACAAGGAGTTCTTCCAAGCTATAAAGTTTTGAATCCAAAGGTGATTTTATGGCAAAAAGAGACCTGTTAGAAGTAGTGGGTTTTTTTGGGAACACCTCAACAGCTACATGTTCTCCTGTGGCCAGCAGCTGCTAAGCTGTAAATCACGTGCCCAACACAACTGCAGTTATCTTGAATTTTTTTCCCCTCTCACTTCCCTTTCTCCAGATTTGCCTCCAGACAGAAACACAAAATCCTAACAAAAGTCTGAGCTCACGAGCTTGACATGGTTTTATTAGGATTTAAGAAGAAGCAAACTGCCAGCTAAACACTGTACAAGGGCCAACACTTCACTGCACAGCAGCCCTTGAGGGAACACTGAAGGCTGCACATGGGTTACTGTGGCACCAAAAATAGGCCCAAATCGGAGAGGACAGCAGAAGAACCTGACAGCATTTGCTGCTCCCACCCCAAGAACAAACTCACTTGTGTGTTCTGTAAAGAAAACTTTTGGGCTTTGTAAAACTTAGAAAGCTACAATGAAGCCTTTGAGGGCTGATTAATCCCCCAGTTCTGCCCACTCTACAGAGTCTACAGACAGCACCAATTTCCTCTTCACCCACCTCTAGTACTCCTGCAGGTGGAGGACAAGTTTTGTTGTTGGATGAAAGAAAGTTTGTAATTTAGCCACAGGGGGTCTTTCTTTTTTTCTTTGTAAACGTCAGGTTCCTCCCCTCCTGCTTACAGCTGTGCCTGTCAAACCAGGGGTTACCTAAGCCCATATCCTCTGGCCAACAGCAACTGCCTCCAGTGTGTCCACTGAGACCATTCACATCACTGAACCAGAGCAGATCTTTCCACCCCATCTTTAAATTAGTTCCTTTAAAGCAGCAGCACCCCAAAGCTCAGTGCAGGCTCCTCCAGTGTGCAACAGCAGGCAAGAGAAGATGTAGATCAACAGGAGTTTCACCACCTTCTTGCCTGACAACGTCATTTCACTAACTAACATACAAGAAAGATATCCTGCAATTACATCCCAATATTCCTGAGTTGCTAAGTAATAAACACATTTATTCAGTCAAAAATCTCAAGCAACATATTCACCTAATGAGCAACCTGACCATGTGTGTCTTATTTCTTTCCTATTCAGATGCTCTGGGCCAGAGGTTCATACACAGCTTCCTGGTCCCTCCTCTTGCTGGAGAAAATCAAGGCTTGTCTAGATGAGACTCTACTGAATCTAACTCTATTGAGATAGTATCAGCACTTGAAGCAAAATGACTTGGACTGCTTTTTCATGTACTTCTGGATGCCCCTGTGAACTTGTTCCAAGTACTATTATCAGAATTCTTAAAGTCTAAGTTGCTTCATTTATGGAAAGAAAGGACTTAATTTCTTTTTTTTTTTTTTTTTAAATCTCTGAATATCTAAGTATTAAACTGTGCCCTGTTAAGGGTTGTGAAGGGTTAATACAACACAAGTAAAATTTCAAAGTGACAAAAAGCAAAACTTGGGCTCAAATATTTTTTGCATTTACCTGTTATTGTATTAAACTTGTCATTGTCAGCATCCCTAAGACTGATTGCTTCAATTCTTTCCCAGAAAAAGTATTGGCAACATTTCCAATGGATTCTATGATTGATCTGTTGAGATTAATGAATTGAGAGAAGTCACATATGTGCCATGACATGCATTCATTTATAACAAATTTATAGCCTTCATTACTTACCATAGCAAACCTTTAAACAGTGTCTGTTTTTATATCCAGTACAGATACTAAATGTTAAAATTGCCTTTTTAGCAGGGCTGTGTGGATGGAGTTACTGTTATCAGCCTTTTACCACCTGTATTCATTGTTCCTGTGGCTTTCTTTTAAAAGAAAAATTACTTTAAGGACGGGAGGGGGGTTGTTTTTGTTATATGCCTTGACACTCCTACCCACACTACAGTAAATAACCCACCTGGGACTTTTTATTTCTCTTCCAAGGCTTTGATAGATTTCTTCACACAAAAATAGGAATCTGTCAGTCAGCTGCCTTATCTTAAACAGTTACATGGCACAGTCCCAATACAACCACTGTGAGACCGATATCTGCCCTTACCTATTGGCAGTTGATAGAGGAACAATATCGGGTTCTCACACTGAGCTGGGACTTCTGAAAGGGGAAGGGAAGTGCTGAAGGCAACAAGTGAATAAGTTCAGAGCTAAATGAGTTGCACTCAGCACAGTCCTCTTCTCCAAGTGGCAGTTGGGTACCTCGATACCATTGCATTAGGCAAGAGGAAAGACATCTCACAATTGTGTTTAAAATTCTGAGTCAGAGCCCACAAAACAATTACTGTAACAATTACTGTACTTGAATTTCTATAACTAACAGGCAGAAAAGCCTCTCCAGAGACTGATCCAGAGAAACAAGTGTAACTTATAAACTGTGAATTCACGGCATAAATATCTGTGTAAACCAGGCTCTGAAGGAGCCCCTTGTTTTCAGATGTTTGTCTCTTCAGGTTCCATCTCTAATGATTCTCCTGCATAGGAGCTTCTTTTGACAAAGGGGATGTGGACAATTATGTTCTCTGCACATCCCACCGAGGCAAAGGGATGCAGCTGGAGAAATACATGGAATCTTTATTAATGAAATGCCACATTGCTATTTATTTTGGAGAAAATATTAAAAAAAATGAAACATTATCTGTTTAGGATGCTTCCCTAATTCCCATGAATTCTTTATAACCTAAACACTTTAAATGTTGTGGGTTTAGTGCCTGTGTGTCCAGGCATTGTCTGCAAGCCAGTCAAATGCACCTGGACAGCGAGGGAAGGGCCAGGCTGCTGTGCACCCCAAGGCCAAGGGAGACAGGGCCCCTCTAAACCCTATCCCAAGATATGGGGGCATAATGAAATTCCAGGAGCAAGAAATACGTCCATGACCTGCCACCAAGATCACATTTGATGGACAGCTGTCATTTCTGTTTATGACACCCCTTTCAAAGGACTGGATATCTTTCTGAGCAGTTTCATTTCAGTTTTATTCACCTCATTTGCTGAGAAAATGAAATGGTGCCAACAGCACAATATTTTAATGTGACCCACGTATTCAGTACGTGATAAGTAAATAGGTTTTTTTGTGAAATGTTATCACATAATACTCACTTCAGGCTTGGACTTTTCCACAATTAAATTATTAAATCATAAAAGTAAGGAGAAGCACAGCACACACAAATGTCTGACAAAGATATACTTCAACTGGAATAAAGAATGATAAAGGTCAACAAACAAAGCCCATCAATGACTGCAAGGCAAAGTCACTGGATATTTAATATGGGTTCTTCAGCCCTGTTTGCATATTTGAGAAATAAGTTTTGTGATTTTTTTCCATGAGTTGTTTGCAAATGTTTAATCAAAGAGAAAAATCACATTTCACAAGAGTTTTACTTCAATATTAGTTACTAAAGCCACATCACTTTCTGTAGAATAAACAATCCAGGCTGCAGAGAGCTGAGCTGCTGCTTCAGTTGCTTTCCATATTGGCTGAGAAACACATGCATTTCACTTCCCACTGTGAAAATCACTGCCTGAAAACATCCCTTGGTACTGAGTGAACCCTTCAACCAGACTAAGACACAAAACATGCATTTCATTCAGAAGCCTCAATTTTACAGTGCTTGGAAAATAAGAGTTTCATTTGCCATCTTTAGTGCTTACATTCAACAACCTACTGTACTGAAGACTGGACAGACCATCAGGATAAACTGATCCTCAGTGCTTTTGGTACTTGTATAAATATGAACACCATGTACAATTCCAAGGACATTATCAGCATGTGCACATAGCCACACTTCCCTTTGTGACCACAGCTATCCATTAACCTCTGGAAAACACAAAATGCTTGAGGAAAAACAACACACAACAAGCTACCAAAAATATTAACTACCAGGTTTGCTAATACAGGCTTTGTGCTCAGTGTAAGCACAACATTCCCAGTTTGGTGTTAAAGTTAATCCACACCTCTACATGCATTCTGGTCATTCCAAGTCCTATCTTAAATGCCTACAAAATAAAGTATATCTTATTTACTTCAAATAGCTGCCTGTTTAGACCTGTGTTAAAGCAACTGAAGTTTCTGCACCTAAAAAAAGGTGTAGCAAGTTATGAATGGTGACACAAAGTTCTCCTCTCATTCATTCTCCACTATAAACTAATTGCTGATAGTCTGAGTGCCTTTCACTCAAAACTGATATATTAAGGACCTTTCAGGTCCCTCTGCTCAGCAGTTTATCCCCAAGGAAAACAGACTCATGTTTTAATGAAGGTAAAAGTCCACCAGCTGCTAAGAGCTACTTTCCTTGTACTTTTTAAACTTGCTTCACTCACCTGTAAGTCCAGAAGCAAGATGACTACATGCAAAGACAAAGGAGGAGGCAGCGCTAAGAGATAATGCAAGTTGTATGCTGGATATTAGTTGCACATAATGGGCTAAAAAAAAAAAAGTTAAAAAAAAAACCAGAAAACACCCAATTGTCTGGCAGTCAAACTGTGCCAGGATGTGACTCTGCTAAAGGCTGAGATCTTCAGGACTCCTGAGGAGAGGCAGGTGCTCAACATGTAACCCTTTCAAACACTTGCCTTGTTTGAAGATGCCAGCCAAAGAGATTAAACCCAATGTGCTCCAATTCATTTTAATTCATATTCTGTTGGAAGGAGTATTAATTACACCAACTTTTGCCAGTTTTCTGCCTAAAAATTAAGAACATTTGATTCCATTCCCCTGAAGGAAGAGCGGGAATAAAGTAACTATCATTACAAAGGTGTGTAAGGAGTCAGCACAAGTGCTCTCAAATAAAATAAAACTTGTGGTAAACAACTGACTCAGTGGATGAGTCTTCCTGCTCCTCCCATCATATTAGAAGTTAGCCTAAGGAAAAGCCTTAATTGGGGCTGGCTTTCTCAAACTGGGAAGCAACAGCCAAAAACAGTTTCTGCTAGAAATTAAAAAAAAAAAATACATAAAACAAATTTCAAAAAGTACCTTATATAAATGATCTAAGATCAGGAGAGCTGTAAATTTTAGGTAGGACCTAAGTACTACTTAAAAGCTAGGAAATTTATGTTATTCTTCTACTTGGTAGAGTATTGTACTCATGTAATATGAGAGGACAGAAGTTGGAATAAGTTACCCAATAACTTAGTGAAAGTTTTCCAAGGAAAGTGTAGACCCATCCTATTCCCTCACTATGGCAAACAAAGCAATGCTCAGCAGAGCAATTGCTTAAATCTCATCACTATTTCCAGAGGCATGACTCTCATAATTCAAGCCAACACTAAGCACAATAATTCTTCTAGTTCAGGTTTCTAATCCACTGAACTAGAGCTAAAAAACTTGGCTAATTTCACATACACAGTAAAAAGTTCATAGCTCTTCTTGCATAAGAGAGCCACATTTTGTGCTGAAAAAACTCTGAATTCAAACTTGTCATTAATTGTCCAGCTAATCATCAGCATTAGAAAACCTTGGAACTGTAAGAACAAACTGAATTGAGAATAAGCATAAGACAGAAAAGTATTTCATTTCAGGGTCATATCTAGTGTTATGGTTGAATTCAGAAAGCTCAAGTTAGGCTGTCCATCTTCCAAGATTATGGCAATAGCAGGGAGATATTTTTCAAAAACTAATGAAAAAGAGCTTGAAATCATAGATAACCTCCTGGACTGAGTTTTCCCGTTAGAAGCTTGAGTAAAAAGAACATTCAAGAAACATCTGTTTCTTCAGGCCTCAAATTTCTTGCAGTCACTGAGTATCAATATGGTTCAAACAGTAAACTGGAGCACCAGAGCAGAGATTCAGATAAGAAATGCATAGGGTTTCAAGAGAGCTTTTGTTCTCAAACACAGGTTTTGAAAGTCTTGTAGTCAAGGCCTGAAAAGCAGGGAACAGCATATACCTGGATAACGGATTGCATTGCTCCAAGGTCACACTGCCTT
Source organism: Myiotriccus ornatus (assembly GCA_036023395.1). Lineage (NCBI taxonomy): Eukaryota > Metazoa > Chordata > Aves > Passeriformes > Tyrannidae > Myiotriccus > Myiotriccus ornatus. The sequence continues at coordinate 3,683,071 of JAYRBT010000028.1, read as the reverse complement.
GCTATTGAACTGCTTAAGTAAATGAATGCTGTCAACTGGAAGGACTCTATGCCTCAAGAATTGTGTTAAAATCTGCCAAAGGTGTAAAAAGCCAACCTCAGCAGAAGACATTAGGTAATAAATGTCTGCTGCAATTAATTACATGACTTGCACACTTACCCCCCCACACCCCTCAAGAAGTGGTGGGAGCTCCTTGATGAGCAGCTCCCAGGTTGGGCAGTGGAAGCAGCCAAATGAATCATCTCTTCCTCTCAACCTGGCAATTGATGACTCTTTTTACATCTGGGTTTAATTAGTTTTTGCTTTCAGAGCTGGTGCACAGCACTCATCAGCACTGAAACCCAAAGCAGCAACGAAGGCTTAAGTTTCCAAGTGCAGCAGCTGAACCTGCCTGACACAAACAGGCCTGTGCTAAATGCACTTTTCAGAAGCACATTTACATACCAATAAAGTCATGACATGATTTAGAAGTAACCACTACTTTTTGCATTAATAGGAGCTTTTTTGAAACAGCCTTACTGGCATTTCTAGATTAAAACTAGTTTCAATATAAACTTTTGACACAAGGCTATACTACTACAGAGAAAAATACTTTAGGATGGAGCAAACCTCAAAAAAAACAAATTCTAACACAGTTTACATTCACAAGATACAGATACTAAAGACCCAGTTTAATGTCCGTAAAGACTAAAGCTTTACATCTTTCATTTTGATAACCTTGCCTTTTTACCTAATTATGCAACTAAAAGATAACTATTCTAATTTTAGATAACTCAGAGAACTGGAGAATGGTAAGGTCCAGTTCAGCAGTCAAATGTCCTGAAGGAATTTGTCTCTCCATTTCCTAAGCAAGGTCCTTACACTGGGCTTTTCAGACAATATAACCAGTTCTCTGCTATTCCACCAGCTGAAATGCCTGGTCTGGAGCCCCTGTGACCACATGGCCTTTTTCATAATCCTTTTTTTTGATGTAAGAAGTCAAGCCATGTCTATGAGAAAAGTCACCACCAGTAGTTGCCAACCTTTATCACAGAACCAAGAAGTGATCTTTGCACTTGGAGAAAGACAGTGACATCCAGTGGTTCATTACTTAAGTCAGTGACATGCTTTAAAATTGCTGTTTTCAGAAGTGTTTCCTAAGTCCTGTTCCTTATCTAAGTAAGACCATCTAAACCCAAGCCAGATCCCAGCTGCTCAAATCAGCACACAATCTAAAACAGATCCTCAGACATCACAAAGGCATTCTGTACGCCACAGGAAAAAAGGAGGATTATTTCAATCTTAGAATTGCTATTCTTTGATATAATCAGTGTGAAAAAAATCTGTTAACAATTAAAATAAAGAGCATTTGACCTTAAATGCCTAAGTTAACCATGCTCTCATTGCTATGATCAAAAATAAGCAGTCATTTAATGACCACATGCCTAAGTGTTTCTCCTGATTTGCAGTTCAAGTTGATATGTGTATTGAATACAGGAATAATACATGAATATACTAATTGTTGCTAAAGATGAAATAGTCAAAACTTTCTCACTGTGCTGCTCCATTACACTTGAAAAGACAACTTCAGTACTTGATCTGGACCGTGTGAGGAAGGGGGCAATGCCTGTCACAGGACTTTTACCCCATTTCTAGGGTTTACCAAGACTATTAAGAAGTTTAACAAGTAGCTTTAGAATATATAAATACCCATATTTTTTTATTTGGTACTGCCCAGGATGAAAATATAAGAAAAGCAATAAGCAAATATTTCAACAGCAATAAAAGCACAAGGAAATAAAATTGAAATCAACCTTTTGATAGAACTATTCCCCTGCTACTGAGTACACTCATTTTTAAGGTGAACCCAGGTAATCACTAAATTCTCACTTCATTTTTTTTGTTGCATTCATTTATGTTTTAACTACTTCTACCTTACTCTTCCTTAGTGAGAATCTTGCAAGTAGAAATACTGTTTCCTTTCACACTGGGCTAATTAGCAGCAATTTGTCCTAAGAGTCTACCAAGAACTGGCTCTGAGTGCAAAACAATCCAATTATTTTGCAGCTTTCCCTAATTTTGAGTCAATCCCTAGAAGGAAGCCTATATACTTTAAGAAGTGAGTGTTTCACTGCTCAGAACCACTTGCATTTCTCTTTTGAAAGCAGCATTTACGAGTCACTGTTGCTGAGATGTTCTGTGGGAAGTTACCTCGGTTAATGTTTACTAGAAAATGCCAGTGTGAATTTGGTAAGGCTTCGGCAAGAATATATCTGTAACTTGGTATTTTACCAGGGTTGGTATGGAGTGATAATGGTTTGCTCAAGAGGTACTTTTGAGCCTAAAAAGCTCAGGTGAATTCACTGAAGTCTGAGGAGTTTATCTAGGCTAAGTTTGGGGAAAGCAAGGCTTGGCAGAGCCTGAGTCGCTGCTTCACTCCAAATGCTTTCTGCAGCACACCCTGTAGCACAGTCTGTGGCAACAGAACAATTCTATTACCAAGGACACTACGGTCATAAACACAAAGCATTAAATAGGGTTCCAGGCCAACTCCACTGGGGCATTTTGTGACACCTTGCACTCAAAATTAAATGGTTTTATATTTTGAGATGCAGCATGAATATTTAAAAGTGAAACAAAAGTTAATTATGTTTAGAACTTTAGAATTAAAATTAGGTTCTGAGCTACTGATCTGCCAGTAAAGCTATTAATTAGTATAATTAAATAGCAAATGAAGCTGGGATTCTAAGTGTCAGAATATTTTACCAGGCTAAGCAAATAGAAAGAACAAAGAACACATTCAAGTGATTAGACCCTTCTGTTTCATCTTCCCAAACTACCCCATTTTACTTAGTCGTGCTCATTTCATTGCTTTTATTTCTCATATTGTTTTCAAAATTAACTGTAAGAGGGAAACAATTACACTAAGAAAAAAAAATCCAAACAACCACAAAAGGGTTCGGGTTTGTTTGGTTCAGTTTTTTTTTATGAGCCTTTTCCTGAAGCTTTAGAAAATATATCTGCTTGCAACTCACAGGTCAAGTCATTTGAACCTTGCTGTGGTTGATGATACCCTTGGAAACTGGAAGACAATTAGGCAGCTGAAAGTAAAATTAGTGCATAAAACACTCAAATCTCCCCCAAAGCCAAACTTTCAGGCTGATATTTCCTTATAAAGGTAGATATCAGATACTGTTTATTTGGTCAGCTTCAATTCCTGCCTGATTGGAGTGGTCCAATGTCATGTTCTACAGCTTTACAGTCAGAGGCGGGTGGCTTAGTCCCAAACAGTGTCAGTTAAGTTTCATTAAGAACAAGGAGTCATCCACTAATTTTACACAGTAGAGTGTCTGAGTTCACCTTTTAAGGGGGATGAAGGGGGAGAGGGGTTGGCTTGAAAGGGAAAATCACAAGTATTTGACAAAATAAAAAAAAATGGCTAAAAGCAGCCCCAAAAATGCCAAGTTTGGAACTGAAACTAAAGCTGAATTACTACAGCTCAATACATATACTGCCTTATTACAAACTAGGACAAATATACTCAAGAAAGCTTAAAAAATTAAAAAAAAAAAAAAAAAAGCTTTAAAATTTCCAATCCCCACTGAGTATTCTCCAGTTTCAACTCAATCAGTGAAGACACGACTGATTAGGTTTCACACATTTCCATGTAACTGTTACAAGTTACCTATATCTCATATTTTGTAACAGCAATTTCACACATAATATAAGGATCACGTTTAGAGCTTAATTTAGACCCTTTAAAAACAACCTTAGATTGAACATTTAATGACATAAACTTTAAGTAAAAGCTACCCTTAAAAGTGAAATGCACTTCTTGAGCCAAACATTGTCATAATGAAATACAACTCTTATAACTAACTTATGTACTTGATTTTTGGGTTTTTTCTTGATTCTTACAAGTGCTAGAGAAAGATAAGCACTAATTAGCATTTTCAGAACTACTCAGTAGATAATAAACTGATGAAACATAGATTTACAAGAAATCCACCTTTTCAACTTCTATTTAAGAACAGGTAAAACAAAAAAAAGTCTGTACCTTAATATATTTCACACAGATAACCACCATTCATAATCCCAGAAAAAGTAAAAACCAACCAAACAAAAGCAACATTAAAAAAGGAACCTCGGCTTTCATACTGACCTGCTCAACACACCCAAACTGCCATATCCTTGGGGGGAAGTCAAGATCTTTTGTAGGAGGCCTGAAATGAGATCCAGGTGAAAGCTAAATTGATTTTGATGGTGAAAAAGCTAATGACCTCCAGCTGGCAGAGCTGATTAAACTTTTTACTCCATCTGACTAGAGACAGAAAGTAGCAGTGCTCAAATTATCATTCAGAATGTAGCTGATGACCTGTATTAAATTTAATTAAAATTAAAGACAAAATTACTTTGTCCAACTGTATCATAAAAAAAACCCCAGCAGTCATGAAATATAATTGGAAAGAAACCTCTTATAAAAATGAAGCTATACTAACTAATTAAGCATAATTTTCTCATTAATATTTAATGGATGGTGCTTGTTTGATTCCCAGGAAGGGAATTCCCTCCTGGCGGAGCCGAGCGCCGGGAGCGGCCCCAGGAGCTGTAATTGCGGGAATGGCCGGCAGATGGTGCTGGAGACCTGCGCGCCCCTAGCCCGGGAATTCCGAAGGAATAAACACGCGGATTGCGAAAATTCCGTGGCAGAGGGAATTTCGGGTATGTAACTACCATGACAGAACGGGGAGGACTGAGTTAGGGAAGCTCTGCTGTCAGTGAGTATATAAAAACTCCACATGAGTAATAATAATTTATACGGAGTTTCAGAGGGTAGTGAGCTGGTTGGGTTAATTAATGGTTGTACAAGTAGAAGCGTTCACGGTTGTGTCTGCATGCACGTTTTTACGTCACAAAATGTGGTTTTTAATTACTCAGTGCTGTTACCAAAATCCTTCCCTACTCAAGAGGAGAGCAGAATTTAAGTACTTAATTAAATTTATATATCCATGTAATAAGTCGAATGGAAACTTGTGTCAAGTAAGGAAACTCTTACTGGGGGTGTTCTGACCCATCACCAAATTGCAGAGTGGTAATAATGGATATCAGCATTTATACTGAGTGGGGAGTTCAAGTGACTTATCAAGGAAGAGGTAAACTTTTTCCTTAAAGAAAGAAAAGTTAAAAGGAATTAGAGTTCCTGTACACTCCAGGTTCTACTACATGTTGATTTGGTAACCTTGCCCTGGGACTGACTGATCTCTTGAGTTAACAGGTATAAACAAACAGATCAATGCCCTGAATTTATTATCATAACACTTGAACTGTTATTTTGTTGGGTTTTTTAGCAAAATCTTGCAGTTGTGGCTTTAACCATGGATATTTGAAAAAAAGGGGGAAAATGCATCTCATTTCACATCATATTTAAAAAATAAAAAAAAATAAAATCAGGAATGAAGGAAAATATAGCCTACAAGATGCTAATTGAGTCTTAATACAAATTTCCACCATAACTTGACACTGAATTTATGTCCTGAAGAAAGAATATTTTCATAACTGGACGCCTGGCTTACATAAATCCAGGAAACTCACTGTGAGTCTCCTGACCCACTCGAGCAAGCCGTAAAAAAGAGGCAACAAATCTAAATAAAAGTCACGGAAAGCTTTCATTTGGGAGTTACAAACCCGAGAGTTTGTATTTGAAAGAGACTCTCACACCTACTTGACAGATCTTGCCAAGTAATCCTGTGCGGCCACAGAAGGCTACTTAAGGTTAGATTGGTAAGAAAAATACAGAGCAAAGACGTGTTTTGCTAAGATGACTGAAATAGTGAGATGAAGTGATTTGGATGAGGTCAGTCTCTAATAGTTTAGAGAGGATTACAAACAGTTACTGGCCCTCAATCTGCTGCTGTAATTACTGAGCCACTTGAGTTCTTTGGAGAACAACTCAGGTATTGGTGTTACTGCTCTTGGAATTCACAGTAATAAATTGAAACATATAGTTTCCTGGATTCTATTTAATGGGAGGCGAAAGGGTCCCATCTCCAAAGTGCAGAAGAGTTTCATATTTACCAAAAATCTGCACAGAGTTAAACCCGGGCTTTTATGAAGCTGCACCGGCAAATAAAAGAATATGGCTTCAAGTTGTGCAACATTAACTGTTCTTAAATAACGAAGAGCAAGAACATGCAAACAATAACAAACAGACCACAACTTAATGTTCCACTAAGTTTTTATTATAATGACCTCTGGATCTACTGGGCCAGAGTGACAGCTCCTAATCAGCACTTCTCAACAGGCTGCTGGTGCTCCCTTGTTTGTAATTAGCAGGGAAAGACTAAGAGGGCTTTTTAAACGCATTTGTTTTTATTTAGATAAAGACAACAAGCCTCCTCCTCGGGGGGAAGAACAGCCCCAACACATTTACTTGCTGCAATTACTCCCTTACTTATGTGGAATTCTTGCCTGCTGGAATAGATAAGACTCACAAAACACGGATTTCCATTTTACACGGGGTTAGCAATGCACAGATTTAATTAAGTTTAGTGATATAAAATGTCAGTAAACAAAAGTATACAAACTACACACTTTATGCTCCAGTAGCTGCTGGATTTGTAGAGTCTCTATAGGGCAATGGTTGTTACTGAGGTCATAAGCAGGAGAAAAGTTTCTAAGAGCAAGGGACTAAATACAACCTAAGCTGAAAAGAAACCTGAAAAGTGACTGTCTTTTCGAAGATAAGTGGGACAACCGTATTTGCTCCCATAAATCCATAATTACCACAAACAATGGGCATAATGACCTTGTCATTCTATGCTTTTCTACAACCTCTTAGAGTGAGATCCAGCTCCAAAGCCAAGGAATCCCAGGATACATTAGAATTAGATACTGTAACACCAGGGAACGATCATGTAGCACTCTGACACTTGACAAATTGCTACTGGCTTATTAAACACCACCACATGGATTTTACAAGTTGTAGACGTGGTCTGTGAAACAGTGTCCCAGTGACAGCCAATTCAGCAAGGGGAAGAGAACAAGTCTGAAAAGAATGGCATGTTTTAAACAATGAATTAATTGCTTTGCATTTAAGCAAAGTTTTAAGGCATAAATGGAAATTCTTAGCTGAGGAAAATGTTATGGAATTTGCTAAAATATTTCATGTCAGCTGCCATACGTGACTGTGGAACCAGAGGGGGAAGCAGGAGCTATTTTAATTCTTTTAAAATTTAGCATGCTATGAGGGTGGAGTAACCATTTTAATGCTTAGCATTTATGATGTCTTTTATTTTTTTCCAAGATATACTCACTAACAGTCGTGAGAATTATATGGATTTGTTAATTAAGTCGCTGTTATCCTTATTTTAAAACAAGGGGGTTTAGCTGTGGGTATTTGGAGTGGTTAATCACACAGTGAATGCAGTAGAATCAGGATTAGAACAGGATTGTCTTGTTTCCTGTCCCTGTTTTAATCAACTTGGTATTCTTGCCTGTCTAGATCATTCTGTATTTAATTTTTAATCCCATTTCTATAGACAAAAGCCAGACTCACATTTTGATAGAATAGTGGGAGCGGTATCATTTTGATAGTAGTAGTAGTGGTGTTTTATTGGCTCCCTCTGTCAAATTTTATACTATGTGCTTATTTTCCAAGCCCCTTTTTTCTTAAGACATCTATTTCTGTCCCAGTTGCTCCAAATAGGATTGTTATCCTCGCATCTACTTACAGCCTGTTGCTTGAATTTAATCTTGCATTACTTGAAGCATCTTTCTTTAAAGGCAGCATTTGCTATCATAGGTTTCTGTGCATGGCTTTTGGTAGGGATGTCACATCAAATAGAATAATAAGTACAAAATACGTGAATCTTGCAGAACACATTAAAAATTTAACCACTGCTTAAAAGGTAAACTAAGGTTTTCTTTTGGGGCAGAATAAAATGGTACATAGACACGTGAGCCTGGACTTTCTAATAACCATCAGAAGTGAATGGTGAAACACTCCTGCTAATTAACTTTGCTCTTCTTTGTGGATATCACTGAGATCTTCACTGGCTTAGGGAGTCTATGAACACTGTACAATTCAACACAAAGAAATCCCTCCCTGGGACTCCTCCCTAGTGCAGGAAGTGAAAATGAGTAGAAACTAGAGCAAGCTAGGGAGAGAAATAACAAGTTAGGAGGTTAGCTGACAGCATCAAGCTGTGCCAGGGGAGGGTCAGGTTGGATCTCAGGAGAAGGTTCTTTCCCCAGAGGGTGGTTTGCACTGAACAGGCTCCCCAGGGCAGTGGGCACAGCCCCAAGGCTGCCAGAGCTCAAGGAGCATTTGGACAGTGCTCTCAGGGACAGGGTG
>JAYRBT010000028.1:3660090-3672129 GCA_036023395.1 Myiotriccus ornatus | reverse complement strand
ATTATTTCCTATACAACAATACAGCTTTTGGAACAAAACTGCTTGGAATTAGAGTAGCTGCATCTGGAATTGACAATGGAATGTTGAGAGTGTCTGTGCTCCAAAAGGCACACTTGCTGTTTTCCCTAATAGTCAGCAAGGAAAGCTATTTCTCTTTTCCTTCATGCTTCAAGTATAAAATAGAAAAACCCTAGTTATTTTTTTTTAATTTATATGATCCAGTAAATGATTTTTTAAGAGCTTAAAGGTCTTGTATGTGAAACTGGAGGAGAAATGCAAAAGTGACAAAAATCCCTGAACAGCTCTTAAAAGTTCCTTGTGTTCCCGAAGTAGGTGACCTGGGTGCAGCCTGTTTACTTGCCCCACAGGCCAATTGCAGAGCATCCCTCCTTTGGCAGCATTGCCTGATCTGGCTGTTTCTCAACTGTCTGCCAGCTGCCTAACTGAGATTTGAATGAGATTTGCATTTATATGGGGTTTTAGGTTGTGATCTGCATGTTCATGAGGCAGCCCCAGGGTTAAGTATTAGACCAGGGACTGCTCTGGAGGGCTGTGCTGTGGTGGCAGCTTAGACTCAGCTGCTCCAGACAACTGTTGCTTTTATTTTCTTTTAAAGGTGGAGTGCATGAATAAAGCCAAGAAAGACTACAATGAGCTTCTGAAGGTGAGTTAACATTATATTCATTTAATTTAGTAAGCTAAGAGCAGTCAAATAGCTGTGTTGCCTCTACGCTGCTGTCTGATCAGAAAATAAAGCTGTTTTTAAAATTCTGTTTCTGAAAGTGAGCAAGAATTTATTAATTCTCTTTGATGGAAATACATGCCAGGAGTGGTTGCCTGTGTGCTTGTATTGCTACATCCTGCCTTAAACATTTAATTATTAAATTGTACCCGGTCTATCTGTCCTTGCAGGAGCATAATATTGTTGATTCTAAGTTACATGTTTGCAAAACTCCCCTCTTTCACTGGCACAAATGTGCAAAACTAGGATTTCAGGCATTGCAGTGGTTAGATGTGAAAAAGTGAAGTTTCAGAGCATGGCTGGATAAAATCTCTTGGTATGTGTTAAACCTGGATAGCAACAACAAGTGAGAAGAAAATGGAAAAACCAGAATTTGATAATTTCTGTCTCGTGCCTCTGACCCTGCCTCCACTATTTTTTTTTCTCTTAGTGGGAGCTGGGTAAACTCCCCAAGGAGTTTTCCATGTTGAATAAAAGTTAGCAAAAAAAAAAAAAAAGGCTGGATATTACAACCTTCACAAGAATAATATATGTGCCAATAAGAAATGGCAACAAATAAATTACTTATGTGAAAGCAAAGACTTAGGTCTCCAATAAAGAATTCAATCCTGAAATTTATATAACAGTTATGAACCCCGGCTTTGAAAAATCAACTGCAGATTTTTTTTGTGTGTTTGTCTATCATTGATATCTCCTGCTTTCTGAGAAAACTCCTGGCATATGTTGTTCAGAAGCCCAAGTTGCTTAGCATTTTCTCTCTTAATAGGATTTTTTTGGCAGCATGCTGATTTAGTAGATTTGGGAGCAAGCAGTCACACAAACTTGTGGTGTTAATTTGACTTGGTTTTTATTTGTTTATTTTTTTTTAATATTTGGTTCGTTGGGTTTACTTTGACTAACTTTTTGCAAAGCTCACCTCCTGTCTTTTATACCCTTATTGACAAACAGGTTGCCTGCAGCAAAATTTTAAAGTAACAAACAGCAATGGAAGACTCCCCTTAAATAAATGCAAATCCCTGTGTTAAAATTCTGTACATTTTAACAGGGTTTCTATTTTTGACTCTTCCCTTGAACTGCCTTTATCTGTGTCTATATCCCACCTAATGTTATTAGGCATGAACTGTCCTGCTAATACAGCTGCCCACGTGAATCTTAAGTGTTATTTGTGTACACGAGTGATGCTATACTTGGTGGGGCTTGATTTGGGATACATAAGAAAATGTTGTCAGCCATGTGCATGAGTGTTTTTGTAAGATTATTCCTTGGCAAGAGAGCTCTGGACCAGAGTAATTCTGGTTCTGGGGGGCGAGGAAACCGGGTATTGAGGAGTGCTTTTACTGCATGCTATTAGTTAAGATGCAATAAAGAGTAAGACACTTACCAAATTCATGAAGAAATAGCTATTATTTTACTGCTCATAGGTCTGTTCGTTTGTGAGCTGTCTTGGTTTTGATTGCCTTTTTTTTCTTTGTCTCAATGCAAAAAATATATCCTGGTTAAGAAAGGAAATCCAGTAATTTTTTTTCACTTAACTGCTGTAAATTACTGCAGTGTATTTTTTAACAATTTTTTCTTTGCAGCGTTGAAGTGAGAAAAGGAAGGAAAATGGAGGCAGAAACCATTTTAAGTCTTAAACAGCAACTCAGGGAGGCAGAGAATGAGAGAAGAAAGGCAGCAGAATATGGTTTGGATTTGCTGGAGTCCCAAAATGAAGTCCAAAATCAGCTGGATCAAACACGCCGTGAACTGACTGAGAAAACGGAGGTGATGACGGTTCAAAACTCAGCTTTGTTTTGTTCTAACTATTTTCTGCAGGCACAGGTGTTTTAAAGGCCTTTTTAAAGTCTACATTAATTTTAATAAACCTCTAAGAACTTGTAGAGAGGGCTTTTTTTCCCCTCTACTTTAAGACACTGAGCATAATTGTATCTAAGTGGGACAGGGTTTCGTAGCTAATTATGCATCAAGTGTTCTGTACCAGATAGGACTAATTGCCTTTAATGTCAAATGAATGCTAAATGCTAAAGTGAATTTGTTTCAGAGCATGTGTTTTGCCTCTGTTCAGCAACTCATTCATGTGTGCTCTCCCTGTAAGTTTTACATCATCTAAAGCTGTGAGAAGAACACTAGCAGCAAGACTAAAATTTCTTCTGTGTGAAGCTTCCACATTTTTCAAGTACTCAGGGGTCCTGAACTTATTTGGACATTTCTTTGCAGCTCAGAAAAAAGAGTAGTACAGTGCTGAAATATTTATTTAGTTGACCAGTTTTCTTCTTATTAATTGTTCAAGAAAATGACAATCAGCAAAAACCTCTTCCACTTTGCATCAAGACTTTAATTTTCAAGTTTGCTTTTGGGCACCCCGTGTTTCATATCAACCATTTGTCTTCATTTGTTCTCTTTCTGGGTGTGCATCCATCCCTTCTCCTGGGGTAGAGATAAAACGTGTGTAATTTTTGATATGTGTGTGTTTTTTTCATAGCAGCTGGATGGTGGTAGCACTCTGCTATTCTGAAAGAGCAGAATTTCTCATTTTGGTTGGTTTACCATTGGAAAGCTTTGTGTGAGAGGCACTGAAAGCAGAAGTGCTAAGGGAGGCAGGGCAGGATGATCCTTTCCTGCTGACAGCCCAGTGCTGTCGAGCTGCACCCATGAGTTGTAATCCGGTGTCAGAAGCTGGAGCCAGGAGCTTGTGTGAACCAGATCGATTAGTGACTCTGATTCCAAGGGCAGAGGGGAGGAATTGTGTGCTTTCATACAGTGGAAGAACATCCTGTGTGGGAACTGGGGTTATCCAAGCGGTTCTTTTGAGTCTCTGGCTCTACTCTTTGGAATCTGAGAGCCAAACACTTCCTGTGAACACAATTAAGTTCTTTCAGAACTTTCTTTCAGAAACATCTGTGTGCTCTTCTGTACAGGTAGACATAATCTGCTAGAATTTTGTCACTCTGGGGTGTGGCCAGAAGTGCACTCCCAAATCTGTCCTGTGCATTGTCTTTATTTTTGAGTTAAAGCTCTTCTCCTGTTGTATTTGAGAGCTAAGCCTGTCCTTGATAAGCTGTGTCTGGGCCACAGAGGTCAGTCTGATACCTGACAGCTTTTAGTTTTGCTCTGTTCCCTTTTTTAATTCTGGTGTGTGTTTTAAAAGTTAATTTATTTTGAAAATAAACAAAATATCCTGCATCTTTAAACTGGTTTGGCTTTGTTGTTACCATTTCTGCTTTCAACACTCCCTTTTTTATTTTTTTTCTTCTCCTTAATTGCTGGCTGAATGGAAGAGTAAAATGAAGCTGTCCTTTATAATTAACCAACATGCAAACAGGCAGGGAGGGAAGCTGTTTAAAAAATCATTCTTCAGTCTGGAAGGGTTGATGGGATTTATTACAAAACTGCAGACAATTCAGCTGTCTTTAAAAATCATTGCACTCAGCTGTTCTGCAGTGGGGGAACACCTGATGGACTGTAACAACTTTTAACATAACTGGGTTCCATGGTGGTAAAAAGGGCATGTGAACTCTTGCTAAATTTCTTTGTGCCCCTTGCAGAAAAGATGCCACACATTTCATGTTGTGTGCAAAGAAACAGACAGTTCTGTGAAGAAGAGAATATTGCACAATAATAAATCATAATTTTAGAGCAGTTGTTAATTTATTTTTTTTTAAACATGGATATTCCCTAATTAGAACTCCATGAGCTACAAATATCTCAGTTCTGAGTCTGTACTTTTTCATAAATGCTTAGGGAACAATGTGCTATTACATCTAGATTTATTAGTGTGCTATCTCTTTCAGAAATTTGAACAAGAGAAATACACCCTTCAGAGGGAAATTGAACTCAAGAATAGAATGTTGGAAAGTTTGCATTTTGAGTGTGATTCCCTTAAACAGCAGCAGAACATGCAACTGGAAAAACAGAAGGAACAGCTGACCAGAGCCTATGGACAAGAAATCAATGACCTTAGAAACAAGGTTTGACAACTAATATGTAGCTAAAAGGTTGTTAGTAGCATTTTAGATAAAAATTTAACTTATAATTGCTCTCCTAATTAGCAAATTAAATAATAAATAGTTACAGTGTGTAGGTTTATTCTTAAGTTGTGTTTCTAATCTGTAATTGGGATAGTCAGAAGTATTGTGCTTTTCAAAAATTCATTATAAAATGATACTACTTGGTTGTCAACTGTTTTGAAGTTGGAGAACCTGAAAGCAGAACTTGATGAAACCCGACTGTCAGAGAAACAGCTGAGACACAAAGTGGAGCATCAGAAGGAAATAATTGCTGCCAAATCAGAAGAACTGCATATGATGTCTGAACGTGTCCATGAGACCATGTCCTCAGAAATGCTCAACCTTCAGATAGAGCTCACTGAACTCGAGAGCGTGAAGGTGTGTGAGTAGCACTGAACCATTAGGAATGTAGGCTTAATTGAAGAGCAAATTTTGCACTTGTTGCACTGTTAGATGGGTTGTGTGGGTTGACTTATATTCAGACAATGTGCACAGCAAAGAAAATAACAGCTAGATTTTAATACCTTCTTGAATATAATATTTTGTATTAAAAGGAATTACTACTGACAAATGTCTGGCTCACTTGGGCTTGCTTTTCTCCTAGTTGTTTTAAATACTATTTATTTCATACTTGTTTGTTTAGGCCAGTGTTGAAGAGAAGCTGAATGAGCTTCAGTACAGTAAAGAACAACTAGAACTCATGAACAGTAACTTACAGAACCAGCTGGACCGACTGCACGCAGAAAAGGAGGAGAGGGAGAAAGAAGTTGTTTCTTACTGCAATGCATTAGAGGTATTCTCCTAATTTTGTATGACTTTGGTAGGTGAGCCCCAGATAGCATAAACTGGAGTTGTGGGGAGTTCTGAGGAGGGAGGGGAAGACAAGGATGTTGGCTGACTGTGTTCGGTGTTGCCGGTTGGTAAATGCTCTGCCTTGGGGTTGTTGTGTGGCAGGCTGTGCTGCACAGCACTGTTCTGCCTCTCGGTGACCATCCCACAGCTCACTGGCACAATTCTTGTTTTTATTTCAAGTTTCTTGGAAAATCTTGTGTTGGAGAGTAGGGGCTTTGTGACTGACTCACACAGCAAGGCCTGTGGTCTCCATACCATTAATCCAGTTGACAAACATCAAACCCTTGAAGGTTTTCAGTTGTGTTCTTGCCATGAAGAACAGCAGAATGTTAAGCCTTTTAGTGAAATGGAATTAACTTGTCTTAGTGTCTAGAACTGTATGTACGTTGAAGTACTGCAGTACAATATAATCTGTGCTAAAGCATAGGAAATTAGAGTTAAAACTATCTGATTAAAATCGTGTATGCAGAGCATCAGAAATGATTAGTATCCTCTCTTTAATCTAGAAAGCTCGTGAAGCCAATCAGGAGCTTCAGGTTCAGCTGGATCGTGCAGTGCAACAGTCTTTGGACCCTACAAGTAAAGGCAATTCTCTCTTTGCTGAGGTACAATTATGCCATAGATGCCTGAGAAGAAAATATTTAAGTTTTCTTTCTTATATTGTATTGAAAATATTAGAGTATTTGCACCTGATCTGGCTAGGACATATCTCTATTCCTCAAATATGACTTCAGTGTTGATCTGACATATGGAAAATCATTTTTATGCTCTCTCAAGTTAAGGAATTACTAAAATTCATGTTAAAGTTAACTGGCTATCAAGTCAAAAGTTGTGACTGAGGGCTCATGACTGTTCTGTGTGCAGATCTTGACTCGAAGTAGTTTTGTTCAGCTGGTAAAGCCTTCTTTAATGTACCAGATGGTACGTGAAATACTAAAAGATGCTGATAAAAACTGTCTTACAAACATGCTGAAAATGTCAGGATGTTTGAGCATTTGGGAGGGGTTTTGAATTGGTTTTCCAGTAAGAGTTGAGCTGCTGTTAAATGCACAGGGAGGTATTTTGGTGCACAGTTCGTATTCTTTTAAGCTGTTCCGATGCCATTGAACAAAACTATTCTGCAGCAACACTGAAGCATATGAAATGTTACTTTATTTTGATATCAAAAGAACAAAAGAAAAATCTGTTGCACTTCAGCAGCTATAGCACTTCTATTACAGGGGGATTATCAATAGCCTGTATTTTTAAGTACTATTGCTGCAAAAGCAGTATTTGCAGACTGAACACTCATTGCTAGGCAACATGTCCATGTAAAACTCATCAGCCAAGTAAGAACAAGTGTTATAACTTCACAGTAATAACTGTTCACAATATTCTGTAGGTGGAGGACCGTAGGGCAGAAATGGAACGGCAGCTGATCAGTGTGAAAGTAAAATATCAGTCCCTACAAAAACAGCATGCATTCACTAGAGAACAGTTGCAGAGAATGAAGGTATGACCATTACTGTAATGCTCCAGGTGTCCTTGGGCACTGCTTCAGTGCACAGCCTGGGGGATTTGTTACCTTTAAAATATGGTGCAGTTGTCTGGGGGGAGGGAAATGGGAGAAAAAACAGGTGAGATGATGTTTGGCTTCTGCAGTACGTCAGCATTTTGGTTTTGCTTCTCCTTCATCCTGGACTTCCACATTGCACTGAAGGCACCACGTTTGCTTGCTTTGGCAGTAGTTGTTTAATGGATAAAAGTAAAACACAACTCCTGTCAGTCAAACTACCATTCAGTTCGTCTTGATAATTGTTTTTTCTTGCCTAATTCTTGTACTGCATGAACCATAGATTTGTGCACTGACTGTCGTTGTCAGGAATGAGTGTTGAGAGAAGGACAGGCTTTTACTCCCATCACACTGTGGATTTTGATTTTGTTTTTTTCCCCTCAGGGTTGCTTTCTTGTCTTTGCCCTCTTTTTTTTCTCTGCTTTTCCCTATTTTTGGTGTAAGAATAAGTCATAACTTTTGCCACACCTATTTAATTTAGACTACACTGTTATAGGATGGGAGCCTGTTGGTTAATGTTGAGAACTAGTTGACAGAAGCTGATTTACAAGATAATGGCAGAGCTGCCAGCTGTTTTCATGTTGGTCTTCTGATTGTTTTCCATTGCTAAAATGGATCCTTTCATTTTGATCAAACACTTGGTCATGAAGTTTGAGGAGAGTGCTTAAAAATCTAGAATGATGATCAGAAGTTGCACTGAAGGTACAGGTTTGTGTTCCTCAGCTTTTGTGGAGTAGGTTGAAAACAGTTGAAACAACATTCTTAGAGGAGAAGGCAAAAAACCTCCTGATACAGCAAAGATCTGAGTGAGCAAAGTCAGTGGGTAGGATCAGTTTGTTCAGAAATTTTCTCCTTGTAATATGAGGGTCAGTCAGTCATACTGGTTCCATGTATGAGAAACATGCCTAATACTGCAGATTTCACCAAAAATGGAGGCAAATTGGTATCCCTGTTCTACTACTTAATGCCTTTATTTGGAATTTCAATTTGTACTCAGAACATTTCTTCTGATATCAGCATTGGAAATAAGTAGTTTGTTAGGACAGCTGTTCTGCTTAAGCTGCCATCCTAGATCCCTGTTAGCCCCTCTCTGCACTGTGCTGCTGTGTGTTAAAGCTCAGTCTGTGCTTATCTCCCCCCTCACAGCTGCTTCCTGCGGTGGAGGTAACTGTTGTTGCAGCTTTAGTTATCAGAATGTCTCTGTGTGGTACTTGCTGGTGACTCCTGAAGATCTGAGTCCTGAACAGAATGTCCACAGCACTCCTGTGGAAGTTTTACCACAGCCCAGAGTATCCCTTCCAGTTTCTTAATGTTCCTGGTGTTTGTTTTTGTGTAGCTCAACTGCAACTTGTAATTCTGATGGCAAGAGGCCTTTTGAGTCCCAGGGGGAAGATTAGATGTCTGTGGCTGGGAACTGTAAGGATAGTTTTAGTGAGCCAGCACTGGGGAGGGGTAAAATTTTGCCTCTCTGTTCTGTAGAAGGTGTGAGATAACTTCATCTTTCTTGAGCTCCAGTTTGTGTACAGATACCCTGTAGCTGATACAGGAGACTCCATGGGGTAAATGCTCTCCTCTCACTTTCTCCCTCAGTCTGTAGTCTAATTTTTTCCCTTGATACTCTCCCTGTTATTTCTCCCAGTGTTACCTTATCCATACTGACAAAAACGCCTCAGTGTTCACTGACACCCTGTGAAGTCTTTAATGTCTTTTATTTCATATTGTTTCCCCAGTTGTTGAAATGTCTGATGTAATATCACTTGCAACTCAATGTGTGAAAACCTTTGTAAACATGGCATTAGTATATTAACACCATCAGAAAAATTTGCTCTAAGTGCAAAGTTTATCAAAGCTTCTCCTTTGTAATGACAGAGGGTGTTCCACTGGAGGAGCAGAAAAAGCTGAAATTCTTGGGTTAATATTGCAGAAGGCAAACAGGATGGTGTTTATGCTTCAAAATCAGAAGTGGAAAAAAAAAAGGGGGGGGGGGTGAAATTTCTGGATTTTCCCAAGTGAGAAGTTCTCAAGATTCATTTTAGCTCTGATAAATAAGCCTGGACTGCAGTTGGGTTCTGGCTGACTGGGTGTTTGTGGTTTGAATGTGGAATGTTGTGTGTCCTTGGCACTGCATTTGTAGGTTCGAGGAGGGTGTGACACTCAGGCCTGAGCTCTTCAGGGCGTTTTCAGCTCTCCTGAGGACTTTCAGTGTCAGTCTCTGGTGATAATTGCTAAGATTATGTTGTGAAGGCTGAGTTTAAGCATCCAGTGCACTTCTATATTCAGGATTAGAATTACAAGGCTTGTGTACCTGAGCAGTTGTGGGTAAGAGGCTGAGATTTCCAGTCACTAGTCCCACTACTTGTTGTAAAGAATAACTTTTTCCCCCCTTTTTCTCAGCTGCAAATGGCTACACTGCTGCAGATGAAAGGCTCTCAGACAGAATTTGATCAGCTGGAACGTTTACAGGCCATGTTAGAGCAAAAGAATGGAGAAATAGAAGATCTGCTTATGAAAGTGAGACAACTAGAAAAGTTTAAGGTATGTAGTTTGTAACTAAGTAGAAAATCATAAGGGGAAGCTCAAAAATGAGAACAAGAATGATGAAAACTATCTGAAGTCCGTGCTCTGGTTTGAAAAGGGATCTCAAAGCTGCTTATACCTTTACTTGACCCAAGTCAAAGGTTGAAGAAACAATTTGGGTTTCCTGTGTGTAGCACCTTCAAATCTTAGTGACTTGTAGCATTTAAATCCTATTACTTGGTCAAAGTTCACTGAGCTGTGACATCAGATTTTTCTCTTGGAAGGTGTAGTCATTTCACACTTCTACTGTGTGTGCTTTGTCTTTGGCACTTTTTAGTGTCTCAGCTCTATTGAATTTCCTGGATATTTATTTCCTTGAAGTGTCTTAACATTGCAGTTGAAGCCTGCTCCTCTCTAACAAAACTGATTTGTTTAATCATCCTTATAAAGCAGTTTTTTCAGTCCTCTTATGCAACTTGGTAGTATTTTGCCAGTATTATGAAAAGTGAGGAGTACACGAGGACCCCTGTGTGCACTAGTGTAATGTTACTGATGTTTGTGTGTTTACAGGCAGTGACAAACTGTAGCCTCTTTTAATTCTTGCTCTTCTGGACTCGTTTGGCCCTTTCTTATCACAGCTTTGGAGTGTAAACTGGGGTGTATTAGCTTGTGCAGTAGGATTATGCTTTCCAGGATAGTCTCCTCTATTCTGTATTAAAGCCAAGCTTAACCCATTTTAGCAAGCAATTGAGGAAGCCTGACTGTTTCACCAGTTTTGTCATTTATAAGCTTGATCTGTATTTTTGTCTCTAGGCCATAAATAAGTGGTGTCAGGAAACTGAATCCCTGATTCCAATAACCAACCAAAGTATCCGTAGTCAGTGACTGACAGAGGACTCTGAGGTCTGTAGGTCACAGTATTAAGTCTGATTGCTGCTGCTTCAGAATAAAAACCACAAAACAAAAACCCCAGTGTCACATGTTACTACACTTATGGCATCTTTATTATGAACTAACTTCCTCATCTGAAATATGTAATTGATTTTGAGATTAACTCTTGATTGGCTTGTGTTCCTTTGGGGTCCAGCTGCTGAAGCCTAGAAATAAATGCTGACAAAGCCCTGAGTGGGTTAACTAAATATCCTGTATTTTCAAGTGTAAAGCAAGTTCTGCAGTGCTATTGCAAAGCTTTCTGCAGTTGAGCTAACTTGCTTTTTTATTTATTTTCCGTGAATGAGAGAGAACTGTCAGTTTTAGTGCTGTTTGACATTTGTAACAAATGAGGAGGTACCCAGAGCAGCTGAGTTACCTTCTGTGTATAAATCCCTGTATGATGAGGCTTCTCCATAGAAATGCATGGAAAATGTCACTTAGGACCAAGCTAATGTGCTTCTGAAAGGTCACTGCTTGACAACCTGACATTTTTTTATTTGTCAGACT
Source organism: Myiotriccus ornatus (assembly GCA_036023395.1). Lineage (NCBI taxonomy): Eukaryota > Metazoa > Chordata > Aves > Passeriformes > Tyrannidae > Myiotriccus > Myiotriccus ornatus. The sequence continues at coordinate 3,661,019 of JAYRBT010000028.1, read as the reverse complement.
TTATATGAGAATGTGGAAGAATCCAAACCTGGGAGTAGCTCAGAAGGAGGTGACTCTGAGGATGGGTACTATGCAGATTTACTGAAAATTAAACTTGACAACTCCAAGTAAGTACTTACAGTCTGAGCCCTACGAGTTGGTTGCAGCAGGGTTGTCTTCTAGATACTTGCTTGTATTCTCCCTTTTTTGTTAGTGTTTGTATGCACTGACTGTATGTACAGACGTGCTCCTTGCTGTATTTTCTAATTCATTATAGGAATGAGAGTTGATTTGTTTGGAGTTCAATTTACTGTTTTCAAAGATAGCAGCAGAACCATTGTATCTTGTTGCTTTCTTCCACTCCTGGATACAGGAAAAATTGAGAACTTCAATAAATGAAAATTAGCCTGTAAGGCAACTATATGAGATTCTTAGTCTATGGGCTGTATATACTTATTTCCCTTATCAAAGGAGACAGATAATGACACTTAAAATGCTTTATTGGACTATCTAGTTGTGTTCTTTGACTAGTGAATTCCACATTCATTAATTAGCAAGTTCATGGTGTTTGGCCTCTGTTTTTAAGCCCTCAGATCCAAGTGTATAAATACAAATTTGCCATGAAGTTGCTGAGTACTGAGTTGACTTTGCATCTGCTGCTTTACTTAAAGAACAAACCAAAGCAAACCAAGTCTGACTTTATAATTTTCCTCCCACCCCAGCAAGGAAACGGAAACATTGAAAAATGAACTCTCCTTGCAAAAAATGAAAGCTCTGTATGAGAGCCAAAGGGTCCTGGAATTTGAAAGGAAACTCTTAACCAGTGAGAGGCATTTGCAGGCTTGTCAGAGTGAGAATATGAGCTTGAGAGTTCTGCTGGATGAGCTGAAAATGAAATATGAACCTGAAGGTAAATACAACTTTTCCACTTGGGGAAAAAGTAAATATCT
>JAYRBT010000028.1:3640291-3659539 GCA_036023395.1 Myiotriccus ornatus | reverse complement strand
GTGAGGGTGGGCAGGCCCTGGCACAGGTTGCCCAGAGGAGCTGTGGCTGCCCCAGCCCTGGAAGTGTCCAAGGCCAGTGGACAGAGCTCAGAGCAACCTGGGCTAGTGGAAGGTGTCCCTGCTCATGGCAGGGGTGGAACCAGATGAGCTTTAAGATCCCTTCCAAACCAAACCACTTTGGGATTCTGTGCAGAGGGAACCAGTTGGGTGAACTGGTTTTGTACTTTTCCATACCCAAAGGATTTGACTTTGAAATCCTAGTTGTGAAAGCTCACCTCAGCAGCCTGAGCTCAGAGCATGTAATTAAAGGTCTTGGTGAAAAGGTAGAGTGGATGATGTCTCTGTTTTCAAGCTGGCTTCTGTTGGGCTTATTAGACTATATCAAGGGACATTCTTTAAGGGATCTAGGTTGTCTATTAAGAATTATTGCAAGGTCTTTAGTCACGTGAAATGTTTTTTTAGTTCTATTATGAACATGTTGGTGGACAATTTAACTCCAGCTTTGCTTCTGTACAAATAGTATATTCCTTTTTTCCTTAGAATTACCTAAAGGTTCTAAAATTAAAAAGAAGAGGGAGAGGATTCCAGTGGACACTACTTGTGAATACTTGGACAGCAAAAGTACTCCAGTAAAAGAAAGTGCTCTCAGTCAAATGCCAAGTAGGGAAGGAAAAAAGGTGACTGCCAAGTACTTGGAGCAAAGTGGTGCTTCTCCACTGAGACAGGCTTTCTCAGCATCCCCCCTCCACAGCGCCCTGCAAGCGAAAAGGAACGTAATGGAACCCGAAAGGGAAAGGAAGAGAGTTAAGTTTCGAGAGGAGAACCACGATGCCTTTTCTTCAAACAGCAGAAGTGCAGATAATTCCTTGACTTCAGCTGCCCTCAGGTCAGTGTCAGCTTCTGTCTCTGCTCAAGGCAATCAGCACAGACCTGCATCTCTTTTCTTTCGCTGCATGAACTTTGCTATCCAATTCTTTATCTATTTCCTCAGTGTTGCATGCCGTGTCATTCCTCAGCTCCAGCTGCCTACATTGAACTTCTCAATACCTTTTAGGAGGACTAAAGTGGTGACTAATAAAAAAGACTCTTGAAACTGTAACTCAAATAACCTTGCCATTACTTGAAGACAGGTAGCATGTGACAGCTTACTCGGTTTGCTCCAACCTCAGAGACTTCTTGTTTTCTTGGTCACTTCAGAACTGTCACACACCTGTTACACCTCAAGGTAATAAAGGCAATAGGTATCATGCTTCAGTTTGATACCTGATTTCAGCCCTCATCAACTTCCAGATTTAGCTAAAAGCCTCAAAATTATTTAAGTCATTCTTAACCTGAGTGGTGGTAACAAAACTTGCATTGTACAAGACCACAGTGAATTAATCAGCTGTTTGTGTTGTCAGACAAATGACTTGCATAATCTGGATGCGTGATAGTTGGAAAGAAAACTGCCAAATTAGCATCACATTTTTGCCCTGAACTGAGAATTTAAGGTACTTCTTGCTAGATGGTAAAGTAACTGAGAACAGTCATTATCTCCAACTTTTTATCTTGGTCAAAGAAATGCTGATTTCTATTTTCTACTTTTTCAGCGAATGCTTTTCGTATTCTGTTCATAATCTTTGTAAACACGTTTGTTTGGGGGGAGAAAAAAAGTCTGGTCTTATCTAGATGCTTTGAGCTTACAACTAGCTAATGTCTGCTAGAAGAAATAACTTGGTGGGTCTAAAATAGCAGCAGCTCTGAAGATGGAGGAAGGCCTCAGCCATGGAAACCTGTAGGGTATAGCCAGAGCTGATGGCATTCAGAAGTAATTGGATTGATCCTTTGGCTCTTAGATCAATTATTCAAGGTTGCATGGGTGTAATTATCAGACTTAAAGTAGCCAAACATTACAATCTTCTGAAACAGCCTGGAAAAAAATATGGCAGGAGCAGCTGTTTGAGCAGCTGTGTCAAAATGTGCAGGGACTGTTAGTGAGGAGGGAAGATCAGGGAGGTCAGATGTGGGTGGTGAAAGTGGAAAGATGGGATAGCTGAGTGATGGTGTTGTGTTTTGACAGTGTCTCTCCACATCCAGGAACAGGTAGCATGTAACCTGGTAGGAAAAGTTTAACTTATTTCCCCATATACGTTGTGGAAAGGAAGATACAGTGTCTGCCAACAGGAAGTTGTTGGAAACAACTTTATGTGAACTGAAGGGCTGAACCTACTGGAGAGAGGAGGATTATTTGAGTAATCATGGGGAGGGGGTGAGTGGAAATTTGTTTATGGAGTTGATGTTTGAAAGCAGAGTGAGTAGAAGTGGAAGAGGAAGATGAAGTCGTAGCTCAGAGGGAGGTTTCTAATCTTGCACCAGTTGCTGTTGGTTCCAATAAAGAACAAACCATAAGTCAATTTTTAAAAAAGCAAAACCACCAACACAATTAAAAAACTGCCACAAAACTCCATATAAGCTGTTTTCAATGATGGTATGAGCCTGGTAAGGGCAAATCCAGGCAGGAAGTTCTGTTTGTGTCTGATGGTGTTAAGGAAGTACTAAATCCCCAAGTCATGATGTTGTTGGTATAACATTGAGGGTTTACTGAGCCCTGATCTGCTATGATTTATTATGAAATAGGAAGTCATGGTAAAGTCTCAGTATTTGAGAGGCTGGATTTCTAAAGACTAAAGGAATCTCTGGAGTGTTCTGTGATGGATGAGTCAAACCCTAGGCACAAAAACTATTGGCAGCTTGAGTGTGGACCTGAAAATGGAGACTTTGGGGGAGCCCTTGCTGCACAACTTAGTTTGCATTTAGATTTGAGATTGTTTGCTTTAGTTTGATCTAAAGAAGAGCTTGTGTGCCTAAGAGCTTATTTGCTCCCTTAAATTATTTAGTTGGATTACATACCCCAAATCTACTTCACATGCCTGCAGCCATTTGGCCCAGCAGGAGATCTGGATACTAATAATCTCTTTGGGGTTTTAGGCAAGTAGAGCTTCACCTGATGAGACAGTTCATCTGCTTTAAATGGGTAGAGCTCCAGTTATAACTCAGTTTTGGAGTCTGCCCAGTCACAGCTTGATAGAATCATGTCATAGCTTGGACTTTTTAAAGTGGAAGTGTTTTAACTGGTGCCTGTTCTTTCTGATCATCCATCTCCCTGTGCTGACACTTGAGCATCCACTGTGGTGCTCCAAGGGATGGTCTGAGCTCTTCAGGGTGAGAGCTATGGTGGGTCCCACAGCCCACCCAGCTGCTTTCACTCCCACTCTTCCACAGGGCAAAGGAGAACATTAGATGGAAAAAGCTTGAGGGTGGAGATAAAGCTGACAGGGATCAACTGATCCTGGGCAAACCAGACTGGGGGCAGGTTAACTTGGCAATTAAAAGCAGTGGGACAATGAGAGAGAAAGAAAACTGCTTTCCCCCTATGCCCCAGCCCTTCTTCCCAGGCTCAGCTTCATTCTTGGCTTCCATATCCTCCTCACAGGAGGCACAGAGAGAATTTGATTTCCAGAGTTGTTACATCATATGCTCACAGAATTGCCTAATACTCTAAAAGAGCAATGTTTTGTACAAATCCTGTTGTGCTGCTTTAGAATGTAATTTAATTTGGGGCTTCCTGGGGGAAGGTGACCACAAAGAGAAGGTTGTTAGCCATCAGAATCACCTGGTGGAGCAAACACTGACCCAGGGCAGGTGCACAGCAAAGCCTATTTCTCTTTAGTGTGAGGCAGTGCTTGTAGGGAATAATATGCACATTGCTTGCAAAGCCTAATAGTTTGATTTTAGTTTGAATCTGTAGCTAAATTTCCCCCCAACTGTTTTGTTACAGCTCCTTTCATAATCCTCGTGTTGAGCTGCAGGTCTGAATTGCAGATAAATCTCTAACAACTGGGTAGCAGCTGTTTTTGTTTGGAAAACCATCATTGAAATCAGCTATCAGTGGCTGTGGTTGCTCTTGAGACCACTAGAAATCCACAAGGTCACTAGAGAATTGCTTTAATGTATGTGGTGATGAAGGAGCATAGATCTGTGTTGGTATATAAAGCCATGTTTAATTTGGAACTTCATTTTCCATGATTATTTTCGCAACAGAAGAAATTATGTGTAACTGTGGGCGATTTGATTTGGTTAAATACCATTATTTATCAATTGTTCTGATGGCATGTTTGCATGTTAATTAAGTTAAAAATGAGGTTTAGACATCTGAACACAATGTTTTGATTTCAGAATTACTTGTCTCTTTACCAGCACTGAGGCACTTGTACCCCCATTTACGTTTGCAGCAGCATTAAAACATGTCAGTGGGCAAATGATGCAATTTAGAGCCTGAAAATAAGTTTTCCTGCCGCAACTTAAGATATTCAGGCATTAAAATAAAGGCAATAGGAATACAGAACTAGGCTGAAACTAGTAGGTTGCTCTAAGTGTAGTTTCTTTGGTGATGTAGAAGAAAGAAGCTTGACTTCAGCATGTCTGTATTGTGTTGCTGGCACTTTGCACTTGGAGTTGTGCTTTGGGGGATTTGATCTCCTTTATGTGCATGGCACAGTCACTGCTGGTTTTGAAAGCTGATCCCAACCAGAAAACGCACTCAGTAACCTTTCTTACCCAACATTTCAGCAGATGAGGTGTGTGTGGGAGGCTTTAAGTGATGAAATGTGATTAGGACTGATATAAAAATGCTTCATTTCAGTCTCATTTTCTTCTTAAGCCCTGCTTGCTCTGTCTCTGCCTATGGATGGTCTTCTGTGCCAGTTGGCTTCCTGATTCTGCCTAAAACTCATACTTTAGTCCTGTTTTGTATAAACTAAACGTGTATTTAGAATGGTTGCTTTGCCTGTAGGTTAACAGCTGAATCCACATCTGAACCTACGGAAGAAGATAAGAAAGAAAATAAAATCACGGCGGCGAAGAAAACAAAAAAGACAAAATACACAACCTTGTACGTACCTTCTAAGACAACTCCTGAAACACAGTGTGCTCAGCAATAAAACTTACAGTTCTGGACAACTGGGAGTCCTGCTTCAGCAGGAAATAGCGAGTAAACCTGTCACCATCAGTGTACAGGTTCCTGACTTAGGTGTTGATCTGCCTCGTGTTCTGAAGAGCAGGAGGGTGTTGATGAGAGCTGCACTTGGGGAACTTCCCGGGGCACTGGTGGAGCTCCCTTCACTGGGACCTCAAGTGCTGCCTCGTCTGGAACCTTGGTGAAGTGTGTAAATGTGCTGTTGTGGAAGAGCAGCACTTGCTGCACGAGTTTTATTGTATAGCAGGACAGGGTCAATCTTGAGCAAGACAGGCTGGACAGGGTTGTTGAAGGAGAACTCGACTAAGTCGTGTGCTCTTGAATTTCTTCCAGTTCCTGGATTCAGAATTCTTAATATTTTTTTCCTCCTAATGTGTACCTTTTCAATTTTCAGACTGACCTGGTTGCAAAGGTGCATTGAATCTTTTTATGTGTTTTGTTGGTCAGTATTCACTTGAAACTCTGACTTCTTATATTTGTAATAATAATTAAAATAAAGGTTTATTTCTCTTTCTTTATAAAATGTAGTCTGTATTGCATTTGAGAAGAAACATGTATCTACTTTTTAAATGAAAGGCAAGGTCTTTTGTAGAAATTGGTTAAAAAAAAAATCGTTTAAAAAATAAATGCTAAGCAAGTATAATGCAGGTGCTGTGTGTTGTTATGCTTTTAGGAATGCTCTGAAGTTCCTGCAGAATAATTCTGGGGAGAGATTTTAAGCTTATTACATTGATTTTTTTTTTTTTTTTGAGCATTTATATGGAAATCTGAGTAGTTCCTTTGAGTGATACTGCAGTTTCAGCTCCCTCTGGTGAACACTTTCTAGGTAAAGGGTTCATAGTTAAGATGAAAGTTCTGTAGGACTTCTCCTTTTAAATCCATCATGGAAAAACAATTCACTGGGGAACAATCTTGCCAACCCACTGGCTCGGTCCCAGTTGTGCCAGGTCAGAAGTGATGCCCTGGGGTTGTGTGAGCTGTGACTGTGCCCGTGGGTGGCTTTAGCTCCTCACTCACCTCAGCCAACACCGAGCTGTAAAACTGAGTCACAGCAAAGTGACTCGAGAGCTGCGAAAGTCACTTAAATGACCACTTAAGGCTTTTCCTCTGCCAGTGCAGAACTAACTCATCATCAGACCATTTCTACACAGGGATGTTTAGGCACGGCCTGGTGGCTGCTCCTGCTGGTGTTGAACAAAATAATCAGAAACCCATATGTCATGGAAGCTGATTGTATCCCTATTAATCTAAGGAATTTGCTGGGCATCCAAATTCTTCAGTCTGTTATTAAGCCTATGTAAGAGAATTTCTTCTTGTTATCTCTTAAGATATTCCATGTCATTACTGGAAGCAAATGTATATCCATGAAATAGTTCTTACTCTTCTTGGTTTTGACTGCACATATGAACTTAAATGCTGTTGTGTTGAAGAAATCCTGCTTTTCCTTCTACAAAATGTTAAAAGAAAGCGTTTTTCCTTGCAAATGGTGAAAGTTACCTTTGTTTATTGTCACTGTGACACAAATAGCCTAAAACAACTGCAGTTCGTGATTGTTCTACTCAAAGGAAAACCTCAGGTAAGTGAACTTTAAATGGGAGTACTGAGCTGTAGATTGTCTAGTAAGACAATTATATGTTGATTTATGTTAATTGTATGTTGAGTTATAGTTAATTGTATTTTGAGCTACTTGGCATATGGCATTACTCATTTTTTTTTTCTAAATTGAAATAACTTTACCTCCACTGCTGGGATTTCCTTGGAGTGTGTACCATTATCATCTAATGTAAACTGTGTGTGCTCACAGCTCTCTTGCAGGTGGGGGAACGTGTTTGGCATTCAGGCTTTGGTTTGGCCATGATATACTTAAGGTTTTGAGCCTGAGAGTCCTTTGTGCGTTGTCTTTTTTCGGTTCTGTTTTGTCACATCAGTTGTTTTTTTTTGCAGCTGCTCACAGATCTTGGCATGGACTAGAGTTTAGAGGCAGTTAAATGCAACTTCTGTGTTCTGCTCAAGTTCTTCTGCGTGATGGAAATTAGCACGGCTAAAATTGGCTAATTAAAAAGTCAGCATCTTAAAAGAGCTTGTTTTGTGGAACCAATAGCAATGTTAAAGGAAGCAAGAATTGTCTCCCTTCCTCTGCCTGTCCCCCCAGCCCCCAAAAGGGAAGTTCTACCTGTGAACTCCCCCTGGACAGAGAGTCTCATCTTTAGGGCAAGCAAGGAATTTTCTGCTTTCCTTAAAATACCTCTCTGAAAGAAAAAAAGACTTTAGTAAAAAATGATGAGGTATGTGATGGTGATGAATCTGTCCACTGCTTTCTGTGGAATATTAATGTGGAATGGTAACTACACAAATGAACCAACTTGGAATAAAAGCCTCCACTGGCAGAGGGCTAACAATTATCCACCTTAAATCTCTAGACCAGTGTTGGGATTTGTCCTCTGGGGTGTAAGGACAGGATTTTAGGGTTACTGTGCGTGCTTTGCTCTGGGTGCACTTTCCTCTTGCAGCTAAAAAGGGATTTTGTTCCTCAATCCATTTCTCGGGAGTTAGAGCTTGGATTTTTCCGACACAGAAGAAGAAGAGGAGATGAAGCGGCAGCAGGTTCTGGTTGAGGAGTTGCAAAAGCATCATCGTGAAAGTTGCTGGGGAGGAAGTAAGAGCAGATGTGTGCAATGCCGAGCGGGGCGTGGGGAAGGGATGGCACGTGGGAAGCAGCGATGCCGGAGGGAGTTTGGGTCCTCAGATTGGCATTTGTGGGGAGCTGGGGTGGTACGAGGGGGGGTGTGAGCTCTGCACCATCACAGCAGGGCAGCAGCAAAGTGTTGCCAGATAGATCCCAGCTTGAAGGTGAAATTCCCCTGTTTTAGATAATTTATTTTCACAAGATCAACTGGTAATAACTATGTTTAGTAGACCTACATGAGGAAGCCTGTTTGTAGATAAGTTTGTAAATAAGCTAGAAAGGATTTCCTCAGGATTGTTGTGTTACAGGTAAACACCATAAGGAAGAGAGGTGTAGAAGAAGAAAATAAAACCAAGTCAACCTTTAGGCCACACAGTAAAAGGGAAGAGGGGATTTCCTGCAGCAGGGATTGGGAGCAGTAAGGAAGATGGTTATCACTGGTTAGGAAGTTATTGCTCAAACCCCATAGTGTAAACTAAAAGGTAAAATAGATCAGCCTCAAGGTATTTTTTTGACAGAAGAACAGTATAAAATGAATGTTCCATGGGTGGGAAAGATTTAGAACCTGTAGATGGAGCTTGTTTTCTGTAAATGGAGATTATGGGTGTTGCTCAGAATTTAGCCCACTTCAGTTAACATAACATGAATTTCAATGTTATTTTAGGGGAGAGTAACAAGCTAAACCCTTTTGCTAAGCTAGTATGTAGACATGGTAAAGATTAGGGCAATTCAGGCAGATCTGGTAAAGTTTAAAGTGATTTTCCTCCAGAAATATGTATCGGAATTCCATGTGCCATGAGACAGACTGGCAGTTTGTGCTCCACATCATTGCTAGTTAAAACCAAGAAATAGAATGTCATGTGTTATCAAAAATGTTCCGAGGGATGTAGCGTGGCAGTGTTAAAATTTGGATAAACAGTGATTACTAAGTTGCAATGTAATATCCAGGGGACAGGATTGTCATGTGAATTTGTTGCATTGAGCAGGAGATCAAACAAACAAACAGTAAATCTTTGCAAGCATTTTATTTGTTTGGTTTTTTTTAAGTCCAAACTGTAAGTCAAAAAGATGAGTGAAGGTGACATAGTTGCCTTCAATTCAGTATATTGTCCTATTACAAACAATTTGTGTTTATTTTTGCACATCCAAAACATCCTTATGCAAGTTAGCTCACACAGCAGCTGTAAGTATACCATAAATTGCTTTTTGCTGTTCTGTCTGAACAATCAGTCTTTAAGAAAGTGCTGCTTTGTTCAGAGACTAAAGAGAAAGTCTTCAACTTTTTTTTCCTCCAAACGTAAAACGACAGAAGTAAGAAACGATGGGTGCGGTTCGAAATGCGGCTTTGTCTCAGGAGAGGTAGACTTGCAAAAAAAAACCCACAAATCCTTGTTCCAGGACAGGTTAGAAGAGAGTAGGTTTTAAGATGTTTGACCTGGGAAGTCAAACCTTTCAAGGGTGGTGTTGGTGAGGTGCTGGCAGCTCAAGGGGCCATGGTCAGGGGCTGTCTCGCGGCGGGGCACGCACATCTCAAGGTCGGGGGAGAGCACTGCCCTGGGTTTTGCCCTGCTGATGTGTTACCGCCGGTGTCGAGCAACAGGAACACCCAGTTTGGGATTCCCCTCCCCCATGACACGGGGTACGATGTCTTGAGTTGAGAAAAGAGGAAGGAAGCTCGGAACGGCAGCAAATCTCGCAGCTGCCTCCGCCCGCTCCTCGGTGACAGCGCTGGGGAACGGGGCTCCGTCCAGGCCTGGTGGTCACCCATCCTCAGGGCTGCAGCCCACAGACCTTGGATTGCTTGCTGGTGGGCACCCTTTGGAGCCTCAGGGGTTCACGTGTGATGGCCAGGTGGCACAAGACGGAGAAGACTGGCGTAGGTACGTGACTCTGAGCTGCCGTTTGAGTTGTGTCTCTCTAACTCCTGAGCAGGATGTGGGCAGGTGTCTTCTCTGCTGTGATCAACTAACACTTTCCACCTTGCCTCGGTGGCTTCGTTGAAATGATCCATTTTGTACAAAGCTTTAATGCTTCGACCGGAATGACGGAAAGTGCACGAGTGTCAACTTTCTGACTCTCAAGTAGTGCAGCTCTTCCCACCTCGGTGTTTTAGAACCAGGCTGAGTAAGTCATGTGTTGTTTAATGCCCAGCAGCCAGAAATTATGGAGAACAAATGTAGGGGAAGGGGAATCCTGCAGTTGCTTATGCAAGGTTGTCACTTGTGGTTAGTGTTACAGAAAAAAATCTGTATTTCAGCTGGTAAGTGGTATTTTTTGGAAGGAAAGTCATCTTCTTAATCTGAATGATGTTAACTTGTATGAAGGACTGAATTACTGTTTAAAAAAAAGCCTTAAAATTAGAAATCAAAGCTAAAGCACTTGAAAGATGCATATTAGCACTGAGTTATTAACCCTCTAAATTCTTCTAAAAGGCATTTTTTATTTGAAGTAGGCCATAGTTTTTTGTGATGTGCATTAGAAACAAAAAATCCACCCAAACGGCTTCATGAAATAAAGTGAATCACTGAGGTATTAATAAGAGGAAAAGAATGTTTTCTTGTTCAACTTCCATGTGCAGCAGTAGCAGAATTGTGAAATGGAAGCAGCCTGTTGTGGTGGCAGTTTATATTACAAAATAAAGGGTGTGTAAATATTTTCTGTTTCAATTTTATAAATAGCAGAAAGCACTTAATTTTTGCCCTTGTGGTGGTCTCTCTGGTGCTTGGGAAGTGCCCCAAACCACACATAATAAAAACCACCTTGTGCAATATATTACTTCGTAAATTAATGCCACCCCAGCAGTGTTTGTTTTCATGTCCGAAGCAGAATATAATTTAAACTCTAGAGAAGGTCACAGGGAAGAACTGACCCTGGATCCTGGTGGTATTTCTTTTGCCCCGTTCTTGCTCTCCTGCTGTTCTCACCTGTGAGCACACAGTGATTTTAATGGGAAAGAGATTCTGAACAGCCTGTCCTGCTGTGGGGTTACAGTGGTAACTTGCTCCTTCTCTGCTCACCCTGGGTCCATTTGCTGAGTTAATGAAGGCTTGTCTGTTGAGCACTGGATTATAACACACTGTATATTTGTATGTTAAAAACCCCCGTTGCAGCAGCGTCCGTGGTTTAGTCTGTCACGAAGCAGAATGGGGAAAATGGGAACAATAATCAAATAGACCTTCTAGCAATATTAGAACACTAGGTATTTAAGTATTTACACATGTAACTTCCTGGTAGGTTGTCTTCAGTAGGAACATTCTGTCTCTGCTTTTGTACAATTGCTTGAAGTTCATAGATGTGCACAAATTCAATAACCTAGAGCTTATATCCAGGAGCATCTTTTCTTAGCCAAGCTGTTGGCTCACAGTTTGTTTTATTTTCCTTTATCTTGGAAACTAAATGCATTCTTTCATTATATAAGTTGGTGAGAAAAGTGGGAGAATCTTTAACCCAGAATAATTAAAATAATAACCAACAAACCCAAACAAGCATCTCCTGCTACCACTGGTTGTTCTGTCCTATATCATAAATTAAAATAAATTTACGCTCCTGATTTTATACGAGACTTGTTCTTAGTCTTGAAGCATTCCCATTTTAAATATGTGCTTAAATAATTAAATATTAATTAATTAATAATTAAATAATTCTGTGGACAAGACAAGATGGAGTAGTCACGGTAAAAGTGGGTTTGGGCAGCAGATTCTTGATGGAAAGTATTTGCTCTGTGGTCAGACCTTAAGGGGAGTTACAAGCTGGTGAAATATTATGTTGGAATGCTAAATTCAAGTGTCAGATTTACTCCTGTCCTGCTGAAGCTGAAAATGGGTGTTTGTCACTTCGAAGCAAAAATTGGTGGGAGTAGTGGGTGACTTCTTTACGAGTGTAGAAAAGCTCGTGCTCAGGCTGAGAGTGAAGGGCTGTGGCTGTCTTGCCTGATTTCATTTGCTGGACACCTCTGAAAACTATTTGACATCTCTAAAATCTAAATAGACTGAGCTGTAAGGCAGCAGAGCTTTGTTCAGGGCAGGTTGACTCCATGAAATGCAACCCCTGAACCCACCAGGCCGTTCCAGCTGCTTGGGAAACAACCAAAACTGAAATAAGATGAAGACAAAGTTGGGAAAGGAATCTTTTTACCCATGATCTTTCATGAGAAGGAAAAATCACAGTGAAATACCCTGTTCTTCATGATGACTTTTAAGAAAAATGACTGTGCTAGTATTTAATATGAAAAGGTAAAAATTTAGAGAAAATATCTTTCTACAAGCAGCTACGCATGTTAGAACTTCCTGGTTCTTGTAATCCATGCTGGCTTTATTGTGTTTAAGAAAGAAATTAAGTAGCTCAAGTCAGCTCAAACCTCCATCTGTCCCCAGGGTTAAGCATGTGAGGAAATCTGTGTTCAATTGTTGTCTGAGGTAAGAGCTTGTTACCTGAGAACTGAAGAGTTCCCCTTGGAGCACCATTTTCAAAAAATGAAATCGGCCTCTAACCCACCCTGAGATTTGGTACCTGTGAAATGTCCCTCAGAACTGTGTCCATGGTCACACTTGCTCTGTGAGATCTAAGCAGGGGGATCCTTAATTCAGAACACTGGAACATAAATTTCACAGATATCTTTCCAGAGGTTAAGAAATCCTTTGGGACTGCATATAGTTTTGTCAGTGGCCTTGCTGTGTGATTTCACCTTAATTTCATGAGAAGAAAATGGTAACTGAAGATAAAGAATTGATATAGTTTATTACTCATAAAAGTGGAGCTGTAATATTTAAAAAATAGAATAGGATCCTTGCTGAGACTATTAATTAGAAATGGTTTGAATATGCAAAATACTTCATTAGTTATTACATCCAAATCATACCTAATAGTTCTTCTGTTATGGAATAGTGAAATTAGGAGCTGGTTCAGCAATACCTTTGAGGGTTTTTTTCAAATTCTGTTTAAGTGGAAGGTAGCCAAGGAAACCAACGTGAAACATGGCTTTTTCCTAAAAGGTGAGTCTCAAAATGAAACAAGGTAGTGCTTGTATTTCTTATAAAGAGCAGAGCAGGGCCTGCACATGAAAGGAAAACAGGCAGGAAAGACAGGTAAGATTATTAGGATAAAGAAGGGTTTCAGTGTTGCATGTCTGTGGGATTTTCCTTGCTTACCATTCCCATCTTACAGTAGCTTACAGGCTAATCACATAAATAGCCAGAATATGGGGTCTTATAAGTACGTGAAGGCTGAAGAAATCTATCTTTTTGTGGAAGGAATTTTGTCACTTGGATTACTGTGACTTTTCCAGAGTGTTTTGTGTGTGAATGTTCCGAAACAAGGTACAAAGGATGATGATGTTTTTGTTCTGCCTTTTTCTAAATTGAGGAGGACATGGAATTTCAATTACAAGATGTTAACTATTTTTTTGGTGCTTGCTGAATTTATTTTTTGATAGGAATCTTAACAGTGTGACTGTTTTGTTTTGCTTTGTATCTTGGAATGTTGGGTGAAATGTTCTTTAGAGGTTTTCATTGCTCTGCTCTGGAAAAGATGCACAATCCCTGTGTGGTGCAACGAGACAGCTCCACAGCCACACGTGCACTGAAGAGCATGCACAGCTGTCCGTAGGTGGGGGAATGTGTGTATCATATCCAGCAGGTCTGCCTTGAAGAGACAAGTAGGAATTAAATGGAAACAGGAGTTTTTTTCAGCCCACATCTGCATTGTTTACCCCCGGGGTGGACGCTGGGAGATGTGTTCACTCAGGCTCTGGGGGTGAGGGTGATGCACAGTCACTGTCCTTACAGCAGGTCCTGTTTGGCTGGACAAGAAGGGAATCTTTGGGCATTCTCCATGGACACGATGGGGATTGTTTCCATCTTCCTGAGGTACAATTCTAAGCCCACTTGTGCATGAGCAGAGTTGAGTTTGGAAAGCTGTCCATGTCAGCAGTTTGCCCTGGTACTTTCCTCTCCCGAGGGAGCTCAGATCTGGAATCTAAGGGAGTTTTTCACTGGGCTGTTTGCTTGTTTGTTTTCTGTCATGTGTGTGCTATAAAATTACCACCGAGGTTGTGGTGAGCTCTAAAAGACAGTTTTCCTTTGCTCATTCAGGGGAAATTTGCTGTGTTCTCAAGGAAGTGTGAAGTCCCTATTTAGGAGCACTGGATTGCAGGGAATTCTCTGTGCCTTTCTGGTCCAGTCTGACTGTCTGTGTGCAGATTCACTGCTGATGGGAGCACCTTAGACTGGTGCTGCCTGCTGGGGAGGGCATCTGCCAGCCAAAGCTCTCCCACTAATCTTATTGCCATGACATCAGCTGTTCCTGAGGTCAGTAATTACTGCTGGGATTTAGAGCCAATGTTTGGGTCTTTGAACAACCTTCTGTGCCTCGAGGATCCTGACTCACCTTGTATTTATGGTTGGGATAGAGGATGCCAGGGAGGGGAGAGGTCGGAAAGTTCTTCACTCAGGTTTGAAAGGGCTTTTATTTCTGCTGACTGGAGAGTTTACTTTTAAAAAGCCAAAAACCTGTGGTGGGTATCCCACCAAAAAAAAATCTTGATTCCCTACTGGGTGTTCGTATTTTTGAGAAGCAAAATGAGTTGAATGTGTGTTTGTACACCATGTACACACAGCCCTGAGGACCTCCACACACAGCCTCTCCACGGAGAGTGGAGGAAAGGGAACCCTTCTCATGGCTGGTGAACTCTGAGGTGATACTCCCAAGTGTAGGAGGGTCCCAGTTTGTAAGGGAAATGACATCACTTACTGCTGACACAAAACATCACTGGATAGAATACTCAAATTTTCATTCACAGCTAATAATTAAAAATTAGCAGATCTGATACCTAAGGTGTAGATAAGATGTACAGACGTATCTGATGGTATTGTCTGTTTAGAGTTCTTACAATGGTATATGGAAGCTTATCACAATTCCTTACCATAAAATGTCTGGATAGAGGGCTGTAGCTTAAAACTTTGCAAAGGAATTTGTTAAACTCATCCTACCAAACAATCCAAGCTCTGCAGTGAAATGTCTCTTGTTAAGTTTCCACTTACTCATTTAGAAAAGTCTAAGCTGATACAGCCACTTCCTTTGTCAGTTTGTTGCTGCCCTTTTCAATGCATTTGTGGCTGGTAAATGAAGCTTTAAAGGGAGTAAAACCAAAATGCAAAGTAAATGACTCAGTAATTTGAATCTATGTTTTGGGACAGCTACAACTGAGTAGGGCAGTGCATATTTTGAAATCTGAAGCATGTGGCAGTCCACAGTAATCTTAGTTTGCATGGACATTTCAGGCAAACAGTAAGAGCACACACATCCCCCACATCTCCCAAACACCCCGGTGGAAATGTCTTTAAATGTCATGGTAACTCAGCAGGGTTTGGCCATCTTTCACTTCTTGAAAAGAAACCACTCGGAACGTAACTACACATGTATTGTACACACACCTACTCCTGAATTTCAATTTTGTGTGGAGCCAAGGCAGTCCTCTGAGGATCATCTTTAAGATTCTCTTGAATAAATGGCTGAATCTGGACAGCAGAGCCCCACTTCAAAGTTATTCTTTATTTTCCCCTCCCCTTCTGTTGATTTTTTCAAGCCCTGCTCTATCCACTCAGGAGGAGGAACAGCTGGGAATGTCTCTTCAAGTAAAAAAAAAGAACTTATTTTTGGTCCAGTAAGCCTCTTACATCTGAGATTCCTTCTAATTTCTGTTCCAGGAATGTAGCAAATATAAAAAAACCCAGGCAACATAATTTATGGAATATATGTAAAATGGAGAGGATGAATCTGTTTAGCTCTACCCTCCTACCTTAGACATTTTGCTGAAAGGCAATTTAAACATAATTCGAAGTAAAATGTTTAAATAAATGTGTCATTAGTGTACATTTTGGCCTAGCAGAGATGTAATATCCTGCTCTAGAAGCCTGGCTGGTGGGGGAGCAAAAGGAATGGGGGAATATCCTGAAGGTGGGCTTTGCTTTATAGAGCAGTTTTTCCCTAGTCCAAAATGCTTGCAGTTTGGTTGCTGTGTGTGTGTGGATGGATTGGGCCACTGCCATGAGCAGAGAGCTCTGCTGACTGACACCTTTCCTGCACCAAGCAGGGCCTGGTTAGTGCCAGTGTTACTGTTCCTACCTGCACAGCCTCACGGAGTTTCAGTCACATATTTTAGTAGTTTCCTGGTGTGATTTGACTCCAATAACCACTTCTACTCTCTAATGCTATTGCTCAGGTCTATAACCAAGGCCATGAAGAAAAAAAAGAGGCACATGGTTACCATAGCAGCCCACATCCTGTAGCCCTAGAACATAAGGACTGGTGAAGGGGCTTATTTTCTTGAATTCTCTCTGAAACTGCTGTTTCTTAACCACAGACAGATAAGCTTCTGATTAGAACACTTTTAAAATCCACTGCTCCTGTGCTCTTTTCAGTCATACAGAGAATGCAGAGAACTGTGAAACCTTACACTCTTTCCATATGAAACAGTTTCATGTTAAACAGAAGCGTCTAAACCCAGGAAAGGACTCAGGAAATTCAGTTTCTGTAGGCACCTCTGTGCCCTTTCTCATCAGTGTAGCCATAAATTTCTGTGAACTGTGTGCTTAAATCCCTTGAACCAGTGGACAAACAATTCTGCAGCACTGTGAGTGTGTATTTATTCAAGACCTGCCTCTTAAATCCTGTGCAGACCAGGTGATGAAGAGCTTGTTCCCACGTGCCTGCTGGGTTTTTTGTGGGATTTTTTTGGTTTGTTTTCAGCATTGGCCATTTTCACCACCCACCACCTTTTCATTCTCACAAGCAAAGAGATAAATTAATGATGACAATGAAGCTTCTTGGTAGAGTTATGATTCTGCTTGTCTGTCACATTGTACTTATCCCAGTGTAAGTCTTTATAACCATGTTTGGGTTTTGGTTTCATTGTAGTGTATGGCTGTATTGAAACATTTTCATTCTTTAATTTTTCAGCTATATACAATTTCAAAGGCACAGGAATACCTCAACTACCTCTTCAGATTGGTGATGTGGTCCATATCTTGGAGTCCTGTGAAGGTAAGTCCCTCGCCTTCAACTATATGTTTCTTCGTGAATTACATCATCCTTTCACTTCACAACAATTCCCTCTATTACATCAGTAATTGTCTAATACTCTTATTTTTAGTGCTGGTAGTGATCTATTTTGAGGAAGAACCTATTCTTTTCTGAAGAGCCAAAATTAGACGTATTACAGTGCGTGTGGTTTTTTGGGAAGCCATTACCAAATGAGGAAGTCATCAAGGTGAACGCAGAGTTTGTCAAGTTCGTGCCATCTTGTAATATACCTGGTGGAAGGGACATCAGGGTTTAATGGAGTACATTTTTTGCCTCTAAACTAAATATTTGTTGCTAGGAAACATTCAGCACCCTTGTTGTATCAGAAGGAAATCCAGAATATTAAAGGAATGAGGGTCTGCATGATAGAAACATTTCTGAGAACCATCCAACTTACAGAACATGCAAAGCAGCAAAAGTCCAAGTCCAGTCTTTCATGACAGTCAATACCTTCACAGTGTGACTGAATTATCTCTAAATCTGCCAGAGCTACTGAAGTTTTTATCAGCATACCTAACTCACAGCAGCTGGCTATCTCCAAGTGTCCTTGTAATAGTAATGACATAGTAATGACATGTTCTTGACCAGGTTAAAAAACAATCTAAAAAAATTATAAAGTACTTAAAGCTTTGCAAAACTTTAAAATTATCTTCTTCAACCTATTTCTGCTGATCCAATGGGTCTGTTATATCTCAGCAACTGTGGTGATGTTCAAGAGAAGGGGCAGCTACTGTATTACACAGTCACAGAGACGGCTTGGTGCTGAAAGACCCTTGGGACGTTGTGGCCACGTTGTGGTCACAGGGCTGCAAAGCTCTGAAGCTGTTTGAGCCCAGCCCACCCCCCTGCAGAGAGCCCTTGGCTGCTTTACGTGGAAACAGCAAAGAATGTGAGAGAGGAGCATCCGAGAAACCACCTTTCCAATACACTGGAGCACGTGGTTTTTCTTCTGCTTGCAGGAGAAATTCAGTATCTCTGAGCATCGGTGAAAACACTGATATTGCTCCTTAGACAGGCAACAGATGGATCTCTCAAAGTGATGAGTGATGATCCACGGCCTCTCCTAAAGTATGCAAGGTCTGCATAATTCTTTAAGCCTCCATTCTAAGCATTTTGGCTATGGAATAAATATGTGGGCAAACAATAACCTCCTCAGCCCTGTATTCTGTGCTAGTTGCAGAAACAGCATTTCAGGTTTCTGATTCCTTTGCTACATTTGTTGTCAGCCCAGAGAGTTGAGTGCTGATCTCGTGGGGTTATTTTTTACATAAAGTCTTTTCTGAATCCTCTACTCTTGATACACTGTCAGACCTTGCTTTATGAAATGTGTTTGCCAACAAAGAAGTGGAATCTTTCATGTCGTGTGAGTGAAGTTCATCTGTTATCAGATATCTTAAAAAATACGCTGCCAGCTGCAGCTGGTGAGTAACCAACAGTGACAGGTTTTTTTCCTGTGCTCGTTTTTTGTCCTATTTTAGTTGGTTTTGCATGCAAAAAATATAGGCACAGAACATATGTGGGCTGTCACAGCAAATGGGAGGAAATAGATTTTACACACCTGATTGTAAATTGAGGCTATGTGCAAATAATTCAGTTTTAGAAGTAAGATGGAATTTCATTTGCCAAGATGCTGGGGGGAAAAAAATACCGCTGCATAAAAACCTGAAAAAAAATCTGTCCTGAGTCTTTTTTTGATGTCAGTCATCCTCCTGTGACTTTTAACATCACCTTTCTGACAGCACTATTTTTTTGTTGTTGTTGTTTTGTGTTCTTGTTGTTGTTGTTGTTTTGTTTTTATGGTTTGGTTGCATGGCTGAAATACCTGTGCTGTCTGAGAAAGGGTGAGAGACAAAAGGTGGTAGTGAAGAGATCACAGCTGTTCATGAAATTATCATTAGAAAATGTATGCTTTTAGTCATAAAATGCTTTGTTTGGGATGAAAACATGTAGTGTTTAACAGAGTGAAATGGTGTTGCTGTGGAGGTGATTTTGCACGGTGGGTGAGTGCGCTGTGGTTGTGGTCTCTGCTGTAGTTCAGTAGGGCTGAACTCTGCATTTCATGGTTTTTTTTGTAGAAGTTTATTGTGGCTTAACTGTGGAATAGAAGGAATAAAATCTGTTTGGGTGTTTTAGTTGCCACTGCTGCAGTACAGCACTCCTGCCTTCCAGAGGGGGTTTCTGGTTACGAATGGAGCACAAGACAAATAATAGTCCTGCATTGTCTTGAGCTTCTAATTTGAACTTCACACCGGGAAGCTGCTAATTCAAGCTGAGCCCAAAAGCTCTAATTCCTCATGGCAGAAAGATGGCTTAAGTCTTATTCCATACCAGGAAAATGGATAAGTAACAACCAGGTGCTGTATTGAGTTAATCCTACTCCTAGAACACAAGCAGAGGAGCTTCAAGGCTATCCAGTCCCATGGGCCACCTCAGCTGAGATGGATATCTAAGTGCCTGTGATATAAATTAC
>JAYRBT010000028.1:3622935-3640191 GCA_036023395.1 Myiotriccus ornatus | reverse complement strand
GAGGAGCTTCAAGGCTATCCAGTCCCATGGGCCACCTCAGCTGAGATGGATATCTAAGTGCCTGTGATATAAATTACGTTGCAAAACAACTTAACCTACCTTTTCCATGGGAATGTGGGGGTGTTCAATTCCGTGTAAGATTATCTGTGTTTACTATGCAAGACTTGAAATTTGACCATTTAATCGTATTTGCTAAAATTCAAGTCATGCTTAATGTGCTTCTTGACATTCACTTTAATCTGTGTATGCCTGAAGTCACCATTAATTTTTTACAAACGTTATGCCAGATATTTCTCACATGAAATAAAACTCATGACTTCATTTTATGTGTTTTAATGCCTTTTTTTTTGGTCATACCAAGTGATCTTTCTTCCTTTTAGATTGGTACAAGGGCTACCTGGTGAGATACAAAGGAGCAGAGGTAAGATCACACTGTTCATTCCTAAGGGACTATTTTTAACAGATCAACCCATGAAATAGGTTTTTTAGTGTCTCTTAGCAGATGGTTCTGTCCTGATCTCTCAAGTCAGCTCTCTCCACTCTCTCTCCTTTTGAGATGAATAAAATGATCAGCATTCATCCTGGACAGTTGGTAAATAGAAGTGAGGATGGGGAAAAAAGAAGATCAGTGAAGAAGAAATTACTGTGTCTTCAGGTTAACAGACACCATTTAAATTAAATGTTGAGTAAATTTTTTTCTGGGTGTGTTTGTTTCTGTACTTTTTCTAAGGGTTTTTTTAGGTTACATACAATATAAACAACTTGCATGAGGCTTAAATTCCTAAATATCTCTACTGTACAAAAATCCTATTAATTAAAAAGAAGTCAGGATTCTCACACCTAAACATAGAAAGCCACAGATGAATAGGATTTTCCCTGGATATAGTGACTGCTAAGTTAACTATCAAGAAAATTGCTTCTTAGTTTTAAATATGTTTTTCTAGAGGAAAAGCATTTTTTTCATAACTTGCTCTTAGCATAAGGTTTTTTTAGGGTGCAGCAATGCGAAGGCATTTGGAGTTAGAGACTCGTGCCTGTGTTACAGCAAAACTGTTTGCTGGAAGTTCCTTCTCTGCATCTTGGAAGAAGGATGTACAAAACCTTCACAGCCTCGTTAAAAGGGGAGCAGAGGACAGAGAATATGCCAACAGAAAAAAAAACCAGAATAGTGTGAAGTTCTCTAATTCTCTGTTACTTTTTTTCTGTTTTGCATTCCGTGGCCTGCAGGTATTAGAAATGACTTGAATTAACTTAGTGATTTGTGTCTGTTTACGAACTATATGTGATAGCTGAAATGTTTCCTTTCCTTTTGGAAGAATTAGGTGCTTGAGTTGTAGTTTCATTTCCTTGCTCGGTGACTCCTCATCCTACAAGACCGAGGAATGAGCAATTGTTCGTGGGAATTATGAACAATGTCCAGACTTCTCCCTGTTGTTTCTCCCATTCCATGAGCTCCAGCACACCTGCATAGGATGCCTTATTTGTTGGCTTCCATTTCTAGCTCATCACACAGAAGGCAAGGGCAGGATAGTGATAAGGGAGTTTGCCACAAGTTCTTGACACAGCACAATATTTCAGTGTATTTCAGTATTTCAGGCACCCAAAGTAGTGATTATCAGCTGGTTTATCTGCCAAAGTTGAGGGTGGACATGACAGAGTGACAAACCATCCTCCCCAATACCACACCTGTCTTAATTCCTCCTTTAACATTTCTTTTGAATCAAAATGCTATTTCTGTTTATTCTGCATAAGATTTTTATTTTAATTGATTAAAGTTTAGTCTAAAAACTAAAAAGGGAAAATATTTACCAGAATAAATCACTTCCTTTTAATTAATTCCTAATATTGCTAAAGGGCTTCAAGATCAGTTTCTTGATTCAATCAAAAGCTTTAAGAAGAATTATTAATATAATGTACTAAGATATCACTAAATTTAGTATTAGTGTGACCTTCTTCTATTACTTGGCTTCTTCATGGAATCTTTTGAACTTAAATCTTAATGAAAAAATGTGGAATTGATAAGACATGATTGTGTTTTGATTAAGATCCAGTGCTTAAAATAAAAAGGCTATAAAAGTTGAACTCTAATTCGGAGAAAGGCTTCATAAAGTAGCACATATGTTATGGAATTATTATTGGACTTGAAGTATCACAAGTCCGTGGTTGAACAGAGAAGAATCCAAGAGGAACTTGGTTTAATTACCAACAAGAGATTTGCAGGGTCATGTGAGGATTGTCCTGGACAGATTGATCATCAGACATTCCTTTAGGATGCCTTAAAACGTTTCAGCTGTTGTCGAACAAGGATAGAACAAGGACAAGTCATATTAGATCACTTTGTCTGGTGACCATTGTATTTTTCTACACAGATCAGTTAAGATAAATGTTGAGAATGTCATGAAATCCTTTGCTTCCTCCCTGCATGGCCTGGGGAGTGCAAACTGAGACCAAAATCTCGGCTGCAGTGGGGCCACCCAGCCCAAGGAGGGCTGAGAGTTCCTGGCTTTACCAAGTGTGTCCCTCCTTTGTGCTTTGCAAACGAAAGGCTGTTCTTCCTTCTTGAAGCAGATTTAGCCTCAGGCACAGTGTTCTGGACTCTTATGCCTCCAAGTAAACTCTGAGTTTATTCTTCTCTGTGTCAACGCTTTTCACCTGGAGTCATTTCTTCTGTCTGTCAATATTTCCTCCACTAGATGCAATGATCCTGTATCAGTGTCACTCCTTTGCTTTCATAGTCAAGCTGATCTCTAAATAAGACTGTGTTTTTGTCCAGGAGAGTGAAACACGGGCTGATGCACAGACAAAATGTTTCTTTACTGAATTTAAATTGTATGGTGTTGACTTGTATTTAATTGTACTGTTTCCTTGAGGAAGAGTGAGGAAGGTGGTGTTTCTTCTAAAGAAAGGTAATCCTTTGCACTTCATATTTGCAGAGAAAGATATGGCAAAACTTCTATTATTTGAGGAATGCATTTATTTGAATAAACTAGATAGCCAGGAGTTAACTGGGATATTACCATTTGTGTGATTAAAGTTTATGTTCATAGTCATGGCTGTTACTTAAATGTTCTTGGACTAATATTTTTTTTTCTCCTTCAACAGGGAATATTTCCTAAATCCTTCATCCACATCAAGGAAGTTACTGTCGAAAAGAAAAGGTATTGAATTTATCTGTTGTATCACATTGAGGATCTTGCCTGCTAAAAGATTAATTTTAGGGTGTTTATATACCCCAACCACAGTAACTATAACACACATCCACGAAACACAGACTCTGTTTTATGTTCTTTTCTCTTTCCTAGACATACAGAAAACATAATACCTTCTGAAATTCCTCTAGTTCAAGAAGTTACCACTACTCTCTGGGAATGGGGAAGCATCTGGAAACAGCTCTATGTGGTAGGACACTGAACACACTGCTCTTGGCCTGATAGCCCATCCTATTTACGCACATTG
This sequence comes from Myiotriccus ornatus, assembly GCA_036023395.1. Taxonomy (NCBI): domain Eukaryota; kingdom Metazoa; phylum Chordata; class Aves; order Passeriformes; family Tyrannidae; genus Myiotriccus; species Myiotriccus ornatus. Next base: position 3,636,735 of record JAYRBT010000028.1, on the reverse strand, counting down.
TCCAAATGTGTATGTTTTCCTCGATGCAGGGCAGGGTCTGGGTGGGTTTAAGGAATTGCTTCCTCACTGCCTCAGATAATTACCATTTTCTTCAGTGGCTTTAAATCTAGTCCAACTATCCCCTGGCAGTGGTGGTGCTGGGTTCAGAGTTGGACTGGGTGGTCCTGGAGGTCCCTTCCAACCCTGATGATCCTGTGATTCTGTAAATGGAAAGGCTGACACTGTGCTGAGGGGTGGTGTAACGTCATGGCAGTTGTTTCAACCTTGAGTATCCTGTAAGTGATAAACTTTTCATAATTTTGATTTGTAGAGGTGAAAAGTTTCCATTTATACGAGTATAAAGCATAACCAAGATGCGGGTGAAAAAGATTAGTGATGTTCTTGGAATGCTAGAGCAAAGGTTGTTCAAGGGTTACTGGGAGCATGTAGCTATTGACAGCTGGCAATTTCAGGAACTGTGCTGACTGTTCCAGGATCCCAGCCATTGGATTTTCCTCTTTTTTTTTTTTCCTGTTGGATCAAGGAAATCTTGAATATGGTGTAGTTTTCTGAAACATGTCACTTGTGAAACATGTCGCTTGTTATTCTTTCTCTTGTTAAAGTCAACAACAGAAACTTCTTGTTTCAGTGAATGACACTAAAACTGCTTTAGTGACTTCCGTGCATTCTCTCATTTTTCTCTTGAATGTGTTAGTACCACAATCAAATGTTGTTCTTCCCAAAACAATCTTATCAGCCTCTCATACAGAAGTAAATTGCTTCTGTAACGTTTTCTCTTGATGAGACTATTGAAGAATCTTTAAACAGCACAATTAAATAAAACAAAACCAACATCATTCCCTATCCCCATACAAACTACTTAAATTTCATGTCATTTCTTTCTGGTCACATGGGAGATTCTGTCCTCAGCAGTGTGTGGGATGAGAAGAGGAAGGATGCCAGGCTCATTTACTCTGCCTGCTTCCTGCAATCATTTAGCATTAAATATGGCACACATTTAATTGTCAAGATCGATGTTTCACTTCAGCTTGAAGCCTGAAATTTCTTTCTTTCCTTTTCTATCTCAGACAAACAAGAAGGACAGGTTCCAGCAGGTGCAGTCCATGATGTTTGACTTGATGGAGTGGCGGTCACAGCTCCTGTCCGGGACTTTGCCGAAAGATGAGCTCAAAGAACTCAAACAGAAAGTCACTTCCAAAATTGACTATGGTAACAGGTAAGTGGCCTACACTGCTTCTGGAGAACCTGATTTATTTTCAAGCTATCATCAAAGAGATGATGATGAAGTTTTCATGTTTGCAGTTTTGGAACTCAAAAATGTGATTTCGTGTTGAATGTTCCTTTTCAAACTTCTCCCTGTTACTCCTGGGATAATAATGAATACTGTGTTGAGGTTTCTCACAGTAAAGTGCTTTTTCAAAGTATTAATTTATTTGTTAATTATAAATATATGAGCTTGTTAATTGCAAAGATTTGATGTCAGATAACTGGCCTTTATATACACATAACACCAGTGTGCTCAGGACTCAAAACTTGTCCACTCTTTACAAACACAGTCTATGTCTGTAGTGTTATGTGACCCTCAAAAGTGGTGCTGACAGACCATGGTAAGTCTGCAAACACACATCCACACCCCACCCAATTGACTGGGGGGTTTCCAGGCAGAATTCTAGTTCTGACAGTAGAAGTGAAACTACCAGGGACAGAATGGTTACTTGACAAAATATCTCATCTCCTTCTTGCTAATGAAAGGTCACTGCAACACAACATATGTTTTGGCAAAAAAAGTGCTGTTGGTGGTGTTCCACCAGCTGAGAAAGGAAGAGAGATAGAGCTTGGTAAACAAATCGTTGTAGTATTGGTTTTACAGGCAATGGGATCTGCTTATAAACTCTACTTAGATATTTTAAGTGACTGTGGTTGTTGTGGCCTGAAGGCCTCTGTGCAGCTCAAAGTCTTCAGTAACCTGTGGCTACACATAAACAATGACCACAAGATGTTATGAAACTCTGAACTTGTTCACTGTGATTTGGATGCAAATTTCTGATTGATTTTATTCACAGAGAACAGACTGTGGAATAAACTGTATCCTGGAACACTGGGTGGAGCTGAATGGTCACCCCAAGACAGGGTTTGCTTTGAAAAACTCCAGAGCTCTGATTAAGACAACTGGTTAACACTTATTTGCTTTCAGATTTATTTCACGCTCTTCTTTCCACATTTTGAGGTGGTGAACTGCTTCCTTTGGAACAGTAGGGGTCAAGGGGATGCTTAAAATGGTTTGGGATTGCACAGAGGAATAGTGTAAGTTGGGTAGTGTTTGTAAACACCTGAAAGGGTGGGTTGGGGTTGGGTTGTGTGAAGGAAACTTGCCGAACTGTGGGGAAGGAATCAAGGGGAACGGCAATGGGGATTGAACACCAAAACAGGAGGGGTTGTGGATTATCGGCTAAAGTGGTGCAGATAATTTGCAGCCTGACACAGAATGCTTCAAACAGCAGCAGTGCTGGAAGGGCAGCCAGCATCCTCCAAAAATTGGGAAAAGTACAGTGCACACAGCACAGAGGAGACCAGTTTTAGAGGGGGATAGAGGAGTGAGAACCTGGACAGGCAAGAAAGGCTGTCTCTTGCCACGAAGATAGAGTGGACAAGAATTGTAGGATCTGTGGAGGTGAGACTTGATGTTTTAGTGTTGAGGGGAAAAAAAGAGTGGAAAAAAAAGGCATTATTTGCATGAGAGCAAGGCAGAACAGAGCACAGTAGTGAGTTAAGTAACAGGGCTAGGAGGATGAGAGAGCAACATAAAAGCAGAAGGTAACAGGAAAAATCTGCATATCTTGATTACAAATGTTGTACATTTAAAAGCAAAAGTGATGAGGACTTCTAAAGTCACTGAACAGGGTGAATCTACTTTAAGTGATAGGCTATTAAATGCTAAATACTGCATAACAGCTTGAAAACAAAATCATCTGGTTTAGTCAAATTTTTCTTCAATGAAATACGGTTGCATTTATTTAGACTTGATTACTTTAAAACTTGAAGTGTCTCCTTGTGTGTTACATTTCTAAACTTTCTTTATATAAAACCCAACCATTAAGCCTTTTGTATTTTCGCAGAATCCTTGAGCTCGACCTAATAGTTAGAGATGAAGATGGAAACATCTTGGATCCAGACAAAACCAGTGTCATCAGCCTATTTCATGCACACGAAGAAGCCACCAATAAAATCACTGAACGAATCAAGGAGGAAATGGTAGGAACGACTGGGAAACTTAATGATTCCTTTCCTAAAATCCAAACAGAAAACTACTCTAAGGGCTGAAGGATGCAACCTTCTGCCATAAAAGGTGGAAACTTTTGCCTCTGACTTTAGAGTAGATTCACATTCGTGTGGTATGAACACGGCTAAGCCTCAAACTGAGGTAGTCGCATTTGTGCAGCTAACTCAGTTTGGGATTGTATTTTGGATTTGGGCTGTAGGCTGGGCTGAAAGTCTCTGTCTAAAGCTGGTTCTAAATCCATTCTTGGATTCTTGTATGGAAATACATCTACTCTTTCCATCTGTGGAGTTCAGCAGCCCTGTGGGCTGCTCAACAGGCTGAATTGCATCGGGAATAGTTACACACTTGGAGTTCAGCTGCACGCTGTGAGTAACCACAGCTCGTTTTTACAAGACCTTGTGACAGCACTAGTTGTTTGCTAATGTTGCTGCCTGCTAGTTAGTCTGATAAAGCTGAATTTAAGCTCACTGAAGAGGAACTAAGGTGAACTCAGCATGATCTTGTGGACACCAGAAGTTCGTGTGCCAAAGCAAAGCTGACGAGTGCATAAATTTAATCTTTTAAAATGCAAAGCAGGTGACTTCACTTCCTTGACCTTTTTCTATATTAAATCTCTTCAGGGATTTTTAAGCCTCTTTGGCTCTTTTCTCCATTTATGAGAAAGTGTAAAGAAGCAAGTAAAACACTTGACAGAAAATAGTTGGGTTGTCACGACACTTCAATAACGCCCATGACAAACCACTGGAGAAAAGCCCTTTTAAGTTGTTCTCGTCAGTGTTACTAAATAAATGTTGCTCCCCACACATTGAAACCGACAATTAACTGACAAAAAATTAATTGCAGACTTTAAGAAAAAGTGGTGACTTGCTTTAAAAATAGAGCCAAACAATTGCCATCAAGTGTTGAGTAGTTGCTTCTTGGTGGCTGAAATGGGGTTTAGGTAGAATCCAGGAACCTATTTTTGAGTCAGTGAACCCGCTCAGCTGTGTCTTGATCTCAGTATGTTATTTGTCTCCACTTCAAAGAGACTTATTTCATTTTGCTAGTGCTTCCAGCACACGGAAAGCCCGTCACGATGTGGATTGCAGACCTTCTGCTATATATTACTGTGTCCAAAATGAATTCTTACAGGCTTGCCTCTGTACTGACATCTTTAAAAGTGGTGGGATTGTTTCCCCCTTTATGTAACTGCCTGGTGGCTGAAGAACTGAACTGTCAGGGAAGTCACAGAATATCTCAAGGTGGAAGGAAATCATTAAGGACCATCAAGTCCAACTCTTTGCTCTCTCCTAAAGGGTTTTAAGTTGCTGCAGCACAGCAAAAACACTGTTAAGTCTTTTAGGCACAGTATTTTACCAAAATTAGAGAAATGGACTTCAGAGTAGGTCCACTGAAAGCAGCCTGGGGGAGGTAAGGTTTTGAATATATTCATATACAGGAGTGAAGCTTAGCCTGGCTCTTTTCTCCTGAACGAAAGTAAATCTGAGATTCCCAAAATAGGAAGGTTCCTGCAGGGGAAGGAAGAAGGGAAGAAAAACAGTTTAGCTATTGTGTTCCCTGGGAAAATTAATAAAATAAACCCTGTTCCATTTCTAAAAGGAGACCCCTGCTGGGAAATATGTTTAGAATCTCATGCCAAGGAAGATCTTACTCATACTGACTAAGTGCCCTAAGTGATTTAAGGCATCTCTGTCATTAACTCTGTCGTTATTTGCACATGGGGTGCCCCCCTGCTCTGGGTTCAGTGTTTACAAGAACCGAGTCTGAGCTTTTTGTCTCCCTGGGTGTACAGGGAGGGCTCAGAGGAGGGAGGTGGGATCTTCAATATCTGTGTCGCTTCTCCAGAGCTGGTAACTCTCCAGCTTCCTTGCAGAGAGGGCTGTCGATCCCTGGTGAATCCTGGTGGAGGGTCAGAACCTTATTTGCCCGTCATGTCTTCCTAATTAAGCAAAGTTTTGAAAGCAACAAACAAGGCAATGCTTATCTGCTGGAAACAAGTATTTTAATCCAAACCTCCTGGGATTTTTTCAAGATTAACTGTTACATATCGTAAGAAGTGCAAAGTGCTTGTAGTATCCCACCATTTTAATTCGTGGATCCAGCTAATGATTTTCCTCCTTCTGAGCAGTCCAAGGATCAGCCAGATTATGCTTCGTATTCCCGAATGTCTTCATCCCCAACCCACAGCCTCTACGTGTTTGTGAGGAATTTCGTTTGCCGGATTGGAGAGGATGCAGAGCTCTTTATGTCGCTGTACGACCCGCAGAAATCAACAATTATAAGGTAAAACTTCCCTCTTTTCATTGGAGAGGAGTGGCAAAAGCAGCCAGCCCAAATGAAGTCAAATAATTGCCAACGTGCTAATAATGCAGGGAGTTTTATAAATATTTTTATTTTTATTTTATTTATGTATTTATTTTTATTTTATTTTTACAAATAAAAGGGACAAAACCAAAAGCAAAGTGAAGTGTGGACAGAACGAAGTTCTGGTTGGTACTAAAGGATTTTAGGTTTCCAAGCATTTTGATCCTGGATTGAACATTGCAAAAGTTTGGAGAAGCCTGAGCCTGTTCCAAATTTAAGAGATGATTCTTGATGGGGAATATTGTGGGGTCCGGAGTAAAGTGCTGAAAGGAAGGGATGGGAAAAAATGAAAGAAAATTATAAATTCCAAATCAGATTATGTTTCTATTGAGGATTCCCATCAAACAGACTATGATGATGGTGATCTTTCCTCAAAAAAAGGTGCCAATTTGCGTTCCATTCAAGTTATTTTTTCCAAGCTTACTGATGATGTTTGTACAGTGTTTTTCTTGTGTTTTTAGTCTGGTATTAGACTTAAACCATCACCATAGAGTATCTCTTATGCAGCTTTTGTTCTGTACCGTGTAAGGGAAGAATTTTTAAATCACATGACCATGAGATATTTATCTTTGAAACAGTGAGAATTACTTGGTGAGATGGGGGAGTCGAGGCTTTCCAAAGGAAATTGATATGCTCAACAATCTCAAAGTGGTGTTCACAGTAAGTGTTTTCCAGTTTACGTCATCTTGGTAAATCCAATTGTCTCTTCCCTGTGGTCACTGGCAGAACTCCTGCAGAATGAGCAAGGAACAGAGCAAGACACTGAGTGTTTAATGTGCCAGTGCTTCGTTGGCTTTTCTTCAAAAGAATTTGTTGCCTCTCAAATTTACTGATGACTTGATATTTTTATCTGCTGTGTCTCTTGATTGCTAATTTTTTCTCTGTTTATCTTACCTTAGTTTAAATTTTGAAAAAAAATCTTTCTGTGTTTTCATCCTTTCTTTGTGCTCAGGGGGTTTTGTTTGTTGGAGGTGGTTTGGTTTGGTTTGATTTTGGTAGGTTATTTTTTTCCCCTGTTGATTGCTAAGACTCAGTTTATTACTGGAGGTCCTGGTTAAATGTCACAACCTGATTTTTCCCCAAGAAATTCTTCAATTCTTTTCTGTTTCTATCTTAGGATCTTGGAAATAAAGACCTTAGCAGAGACAAAATTTATTTGGTTTGTCAAATAGTCCGAGTTGGGAAGATGGATCTGAGGGACAGTAATTCCAAGAAATACACCCAAGGACTGCGGAGGCCTTTTGGGGTGGCAGGTACCTGGTGTCTCCTGTGCTGGAGCTGAAGCAGCACCCAAGGGATATTTGCCAGCCCTGGACTGTAGAATCTCTACCAAGACACCTCAGAACACAAACCAGCTCTACCAACTATCTTCTGTATTTTTTTAAGTCTATAAGGACTTCCAAACTACATTTGAGTTCAAGTCAGAACTGTGCTTTTGAATTTAATGTCACTATTATTATTCATTAACTATTTTTTACTAGTTACATGATAACACAATTATTAGGTATATAATTAAGTATACAAGAATACAATCAGTTGTTATTAATTATATTATCATTAATTTCCTGGTCATATAACTTCCTGCTAAGTGCGAACGAAAGCACAGTGCCAGAGTTTAATGAGAGAATTCCTTGCAAATAAAATCAAGCCAAAGATTATGTCCCAAAAGCATCACCAATGCACTCATACCTGTATTCCCAGGATTAGACCAAAACTAGTCTGAATTCTCCCTTTGCTCATGGTTTGCAGTGTGGGCTTTGCACTAAATGCTCTGCCCCACAGACCTGCCCCTGCTGGGCTGTGCTGCTTGCCAGTGAAAACCCCACATTTCTCTTGAGGCACAAGAACATCATTCACAGATAAAAAGAGCTCTTTTGCAATGCTATTATGTATTTTAATGGTTTTTCTTTCCTTCCTCCAGTCATGGATATTACAGATATCATAAAAGGGAAAGCTGAAAGTGATGAAGAGAAGCAGCACTTCATTCCCTTCCACCCGTAAGACAGTCCTGGATCTCTCTTTGATAAGCACAAGAATATTTATCTGTCTCCTCGCCTGTAACAATCTGAAATGGCTGAAGAATAAGTTTTCTTTTTAATAATTTTTGCTGTAATAATGTTCATTATTTAAGTATGACTTGGAAAGGCATTTAGGACTTGTCAGGGATTCCACAGCATGTTAAATAAATGTATCATTCTACGAATGTGCTCCTTCAGACAGCTGGTACTGCCTCCCATTTCACAAACCCAAACCAAATAGTTACACAGACCCCACAATACACTTTGCAAGCAAGGGTAGCTACTAATTTATAAGCTTGGTTCTGTGTTGAATTTGAGAAAAATCTGAGAAAAAAAAAAGAGTTTCCTTTAAAAAAGTAATAGAATTATCACACATTGTCTTCAAAAGAAATGCCAGACCCGCTGCCTAAAAATGTGATGCTCGCAGATCAAATGCAGAGATGCCAGTATTTACTGGGAAGATCTTTGTGCATCCCACATAGCACTGCTATTGTGTGCTGGGGAGGATAAATTTAATTCTGAAAGACCCAGCTATGACACACTGATTTATTATTTCTCTTGTGCCAGTTGATCCACCATGTTTGTTGTGCGAGAATTTCTTTCTAAACTCAAAAATAGCTGATAAAAATTCCAAGTTCATTTATCTAGCTGTTTATCAGGGAGAGGGGAGTGGGCTGGAGGGGCAGGTTGGGGTGTTCACATGGTCACTCTGTCCTAAGATGCCATTCTTAGCTGTGGGTTGAATCTTTTTCACTTCCATCTTCACAGAACTGAATGGGAGTGGGCTGGAACTAGAGGGAGAGTTAATGAAATTACAGAACATATCACAATAGGGTCAAGCCCAGCAAAGAAGACTGAGGCTGTTTGTTATTTATTTTCTGATCTGATCTACTTAGCACTTCATTCCTAACAGACATTGTTGTTTCTCCTGCAGGGTAGTGGCAGAGAACGACTTTCTACACAGTCTCCTAAGCAAAATCACTGCTTCAAAAGGAGACAGTGGGGGACAAGGTAAACTGCATTTCTATTATTTTCTTTTAAATAACAAGGATTTTTTGTGACCGTTCATTCTATATTGTTTGCATTTTCAACAAATGGTTTTAGGGTAGAGCTGTAGCACCACCGTGGAGGTGGGGCAGCTTCGAAGCTGGAAGTGAAGGATCAGGAGTTTGTTGCAGAATCTTAGAGGCTGTTGAAATTATTAGAGACAGTTTTGGATCACAGAGCTTTTACTTTCATCTACAGGAAGTGGGGAAAGTGAATTCTTATCCCTGCTTCGCTGGGTGGAAGAGGTAATCCATTTTGAAGACAGGTTTTTTTTTTCCCTACCAGAAATGTAATCTTTCCCTTCTCCCTTCTTTTTTTTTTTTTTCTCTTAATAGGTGTCTGGGTGACTGTGAAAATGCTTGTTGGAGATGTGATTCAGACTAGAAAGGACTACCCACACCTGGTAGACAGAACCACAGTTGTTGCTAGAAAGCTGGGATTCCCTGAAATCATCATGCCAGGTAGGAGGTGCTTTGTTCTGGAAAAGGAAGGGATTTTTTTCCTGTCATTCCCTGTTTTAATGAGCAGGAGCTGCAGCCTTATTTACTTCTGTGAAGGGTAACTCAGAGGCTCTTTAGATTTCACTCTAATATTGTTCCAGTATTAAAGGCTTCTACAGAACAGTGAAATCCTTGGAAAATATTTGTTAGTACTGAAACAAAAAATAAAATCAAGACAGTGAGGGATAATTCTGTCTCCTTGTTCATTGTTTTCTTGTCCTGTAAGTCACTTGAATTTTTAATTAACCTTGTTTTTATTGTAACTTATCATTGTCCTTTGATAGGAGTAAACATATAAGTTTACAATCTATTTTTTTTTATTTATGGCAAGATATTTTCCAACTGAAATCCCTGTCCCTGCAGTACTTCTTTAAAAAAACCCAACAAATCCAACAACTTAAACCTTTCCCTCCCAACCTCAGTAAAATTTCGATACTTTTTAAGGTCATACGAATTCGTTGACAGGAGAAAATTAAAACCCGAAGCTCCCTCTAGAAGGAGAGCTGTGAATTTGGGAAAACTTCCTAATGGAGCATCCGCCGCCTCACCAGCAGGTGTCGGGGCAGGCCGAGAATTGCTTCGAGTCCCCCTGAGAGCTCCTCATTGTTTCGTTCGTCATCGCATCGTAGTTTCCCTTTAGCTAAGAACAAGAACTGAAAAAATAAGTTCAGATGGAAAATAGTACATTTCTATCTGTTTTGCCGCAAAAAACCTGAGATACTTGGGTGAAGTTCAGTTGCTTCTCTGCTCTCACAGCATTTTAATTGATTTTTAACCTTTTGATTTGTTTTTTAGGAGATATAAGAAATGACATATATATTACACTGCTGTATGGAGATTTTGATAAATACAATAAAACAACTCAGAGGAATGTGGAGGTGATAATGTGTGTCTGTGATGAAGAAGGAAAAACGTTGCCAGTAAGTTTTTTCTTTTTTTTTTCTGTATGAAAACCATACAGAAAAATGAGTTGCATTTTTGAAGTAAGACTTAACTAACTTATACATTTTTATAAAATACCATTATTCAAAGACTTGCTGTTCCCTTACTTGTGTCAGTTTGTGACATCTTGTGACAGACAAGTTTTATGATGTTTAAAATGATCTATCTATTAAAGCCCTATAAATGTCTTCCATAAAACTGTAACAAGGAATAACATTGAATGACCTATTTAAGCTGTGCCAAGGAACAAATGCTGATTCTGACAATTACTGCATTCTTACTCTGGGGTTTTTCTTGTGGAAATTCCCAGAGGAATTCAACTTGCACATTAAAATGTTAGAAGTCCCATTTCTACTAATAACAAACCCTTGATTCATGCCAGGATTTGTGTCATTGTCCCTTGAATTAAGTACGTGGCAAATAATGAATTAAGTGGCAACAATCACATGTCCAACATAAATGTTTACAGTGCCTTTTTGCTTGTCTATTCCCATTTTGAAGATCTTTTCTTTTCCTCGGGGTTTGTCACCAGTTTGGCATTCAGGGGGATTTTTGACCTTTCCTTTTCTGAGCTTTGTGTTGTTGTGATCATGAGGGTGAAATCATTATGACACTTCCTGAGACAAAATAAAGATGGAGTAACTCACCGGGGTTCACAACTTGCGGAAATGTTTTTGTGACCTAAAACGTAACTTTAAAGCTTGAGTGAAGAGAATCCTAAACCCACATAATGCTTAAGGTCCACACAACAAATTGCAGCCCTGATTACAAAGCACTGCCTGTACCTGTGGCTGCACCCAACCATGGCTTGCATGCACAGGTTAACTCTGTTCCATGTTCCGTCTAATCACAGTTAATATGCTTAAAACACATGCACACCAAAGTATTCCTTAAGGAAATAAACCTATTACAGTGCATTAAATCTTGCATTCCACTATTCTGTATGTTCAGGTCCGCAAATAGTAAGAGAAAGTGGGATTGTCGCATTGTCTATGAGCTGAAACACCACAGCAGCTTTCTGTGGGTCGAGTGCCTTTGACATGTTTAAACAACGTGTTGAGGAGTTAATTGAAATGCTGTGGAATGCAAGTGGTAAATCAAATAATTGGTTTTCTCTTTTAGCACCCAAAAAAATCCCAACCAATAAACTTTCAAACCCATGAACTGATATTAATTTCAGTGTTTCCTGTTCTCCAGAGAGGTGTTCACTACACAGGAAACTGGCTCTGTTCAGGTATCAAAATAGTTTCAGTTGCAGAACCAGCCCTGGTTTTACTGTTGTGCAAGTAACTTTTGTTCCAAGTGAATGCCACAGGAGACATTCGAACAAGTGGGTGCATAAACCCTGAACAATCTCTGCTCAGACAGATGAGACTCAGCTTTCTGCTGTTAAATCACTGTGACCAGACTGTACAAATCATCTCCAGGTATCGGCATCACACCCTTCTGCTCACAGGGCACCCTGGTGTTTGAAGCAGCCTTCTGTGATTGTTTGCTTCCTTCATGCACTTCAGGCTCAGCTCTGATGCCTGGTGAGGTGTCAGGGATCTTGCTGCTCCAGTGATCAGCATTACAGGTCAGCCAGACCAGGCAGATGCAGGCCAAGTGTCTTCACAGTCACTGAAAAAAACTAAATTCCTTGGTTACCACAAATTTTGAACTTGACCAAACCTTTACCTTGTGTCTTAGTTCTGATAGTCCTTAGAGAGTGGGAAAATCAGTGTTTACTGTCTGTGCCTCTACAATGTTCAGTTTGGAAGGCAGCTCTGGTGGCAGCCAAGCACTTCTGAGATTCTGCTGGAACAGAGTATTTTAAAGTAAATGGAGTAAAATAATGGAATAATGAAGCTAGATTTATTTCTTTTTCCTTTTGTGTGTTTCTTCAACTAATTGAGATGATGCCTTGGTTACTTAAATTCATCAGTTGGAGAAACCAAATCTGTTGTGTGTTCCTCACACCGCTCTGCTTAGTCTGTGGTGTGACCCCAGCAAAATGCAATTACACTGGCCCTGCCCACAGATTGGGGGAAATGTTTATTTACTTTGTGTTCAGAGGCTTGGAAAATGCTGTGTGTTCACATCAACGCTTCCCCTGTGTTGGTGCTGTCATTGCTATTTAATTTTAAACGAGGCCATATCTAAATTCCAACCCGCTGGGAGGGCAGGATGCAGAGCTGGGGCTGGGTCGGGTCGGGCTGAGCCGGAGCCGCATCCCAGAGCCAGGTCGGGACTCCCGAGGGAGGCTCTTTTTCGGTGATTCTTCGGTTTTGCTCAGGTTACAAAACCCCCCACAAATGAACGAGGCACTGAGCGCTGTTCTTTGTCTGTTCCTTTTGCCAGAACGCCGTTTGTCTGGGCGCGGGGGACAAGCCCGTGAGCGAGTTCAGATCAGTTGTTTACTATCAGGTCAAACAGCCGCGTTGGATGGAGACGCTGAAGGTACGGCTTGGACACTTCTCACTCTTTTCACTTCAGAGCATCTCACGCAGAAAGGTTGCACAGCATCAGCTTTTTCTAAAGAACATCTTGGCCCTGATACAGCTGAAGGAAGGAGCTTTAGTCATCCATCAGTTATTAGAGACCCACGATCACCGAGCCTTGCAATTTGGCCTAGAAAATGATGTTAAGATTCTGTTCAGCAGAACGAATGAGATCATCTCAGATAACCTCGTGTCCTAATGGGGCTCGTCAAGAGGTGAAATATTTCATTTGTTTTATCGTGGGAAACAACGGAGATGAGGAGCTTCAATTAAGAAACAAACAAACAAACAGGACCAAACCAAAACCCAAAAGGAAATGCCCCACCCACCCCCTCTTATGGTTTTAGAGAGAAAAAAATCTGTGTTCGTTTTCTTTAAGGGCACACTAGTTATTATCTAATCAAGCTTTAATGTCTATGGTTGGAAAACGCCCAGAAGCCGCAAGAAATGGTTCTTATAAAGCGTGTGTGAGACTTCCTAGCAAGGATAATTTTTTTTCAGACAAAATAGCCATGTATGACAAGTCTGCAATTATTACCTAAAGGTGTGTTGCTGTGATTGTGCAGCAGAGGGAGGGTGTGGAAGCGTAATTTCCAACAGAAGCTAATTTGTTGTTTTGAAAACACTGACTCATTCTGTTTATTGCTTACTTTACTTGTTCCTTTTGAAAATTATTCTGTAATTCAGACTTGGGCACAGAACCAATTGCAGGAGATGCTGTTGAAAAGTGTAGTTAACATGGAGGAGTGTTATGTAGTGAGATTTGTAAAGGGAAGTTATGAATGGACACAAAGCAGTGCAAATCTTGAAAGTTCAGAACTATAAACCTGCGAACATGAAATTCATGCTTTTTCCTACAGAGTTGGCCTTTTTTGTTGTGTTTGCCCTAAAGTTGCTGCATTAAGAATAAAGGCTTTGATGCTAAATTTAATCACAAAAAAGTCTATTTATTTTGCTAGAGTTTTCATAGCTTCTTCACTTGATTATTAAACTAGTTGTCAACTTTTGTATGAGAAATGGGACAGTTGCACAGTGCAGCTGGATAATTCTGTGGTTAAGGGGGTAAGAATTGCAGTGGGCTTATTTTCAAGCACCCAAGTACCTGTGTGCATTAACTGTGTCCTGTGCTTCATGTCTTTGGTGCCTTAGACTTCGAGCAAAGTCTAACA
>JAYRBT010000028.1:3606199-3621963 GCA_036023395.1 Myiotriccus ornatus | reverse complement strand
ACAAGCAGCATCTTTGGCTTTGTGAACTGAAGCAAGGGAACAGATGTTTCTAGACCTTGGTTTGGGTTCCCCCCACCTTGGAGAATGGTGTTTAGCAGGAACAGAGAACCAGAAATCACTCCCAATACAGAAGAAACTTCTCAGGGCTCTTTTCAGTCAACTAGTTTGCTGTAATATCAGTAGCAAGCGAGATGCATCCAACTAAATCAAGTTGCTTAGGTAATCCAAAAAAAGATTGATGGCAGTGTGTAGTTATTTATCTTCTCTTCATTGAAAATTGATAAATACTGAGACTGGAAGGAAAATAACTATCACATATGACAGTGTGGTTAATGTTGGTTATGAAATTCCACCTAATTCGTTTCTGCATCAGCCCAGTAATTTTTTCTAAAGTGACAGCATGGATGAGAAATGCTAAACAGAGCTGACCTAGTTTATGGTTGTGAAAAATAGACAGATTTTCTGACATATGTTTGCCTATTCTAGTATTAAAAGCAGTAATTGTAAGCTGTAAGTGTTTAAAGCAGTCATACATCTCTCCTTTCAAAACAAGTAATTTGAAAACTGCCAATTTTAAACAGTGTATTTTATTTTTAATGCCTTCAGGCACTGGATCTTTTTGAGAGCCTTTTGGATCAAAATTTCAAGCCTTTTCCCCATTTTCTGTCTAAATTGTCTCAAAAAAGAGGAAGTCAAGAGTTTCTTTTGGTTCCAGAAATTCTGAGAAGTACCTCTTTGGGAAGCTTGATACCATCAGAAATGTTAGTTATTTTTTCTGGTTTGCTACGTAAGGATTTTGCCTCTTGTCTAAGTCTCTTATAGTCAGTTTTTAACTTTACCTCTTGTGTTGATAGGAAGCAGGAACTGTACATCTGTGGTCACTGAATCAGATAAAGCCCTAAGGCTTTAAAATAGCTTTCTAGACTTTTGGTTTTGTAACTCCTTGTTTGTGCACAATTGTGGACTAAAGGTCTGCAGTGGAATCATATCTGTCATGGACTTGTAGCTTTATGTGACAGCTCAAACTAGTCAGGGAAATTTTCTAGAATAGTTTTGTTAAAGAAAAACTCAGTTCTGCAAACAGCAAGGAACATGATTTTTATTGCCTTGGCCTATTACTTTCCTGTCTGGGGAATAATAAGTTGAGACACAGAAAATATGGGAGGGTTGTGTCACAGAACTTGGTGAAACAGAGGAGGGAAAAATACCTGTTGGCTCTCTGGTTTTGTACTGTTCATCCTACTGAAAAGCACAAATACTGTGGTATTTGTCACTTAGTTACTGCAGTGTATTGCCTGATTTATAATTCAATTTTACCATGCCTTAATCTTTCATATTCAAGGTCCAGTCCTCAAGGTGATACTCAACAGTCTGTTGTGTTCCATAGGTATTGACATTTTAAGGAGAGATCAGCTCGTGTTTTTACTCTGCCAGTGATGTCACCCCTCACAGTCCCTTAGTGCACCTTAAAACACAGACCTGTATGATTGCAGTGAAGTATTTTCCCTGCACGGTCATTGCAGCTTTTCTTTCTAACAGCAGGAGCCACACTGGGACTTGAGGATCCTTTAGTGAACTCCACAGAAACAGGGATTTTTGTTTACTCCTCCAGAAAACACAAAATAAGCCTTATTTTAAATGCAGTGGCTTGTAGTATGTAATGGCTGGTATGCTGTTTTTCAGGGGGACAGTAAAAAAATGGAGGATGCTGGTGCTTATCTGACACTACCATCTACACGTCAGCACGTGGAAAACAAAGGAGCAACCTTAGTCAGGAGCTCGAGTGTCGTGGGGGGGCTCTCGGTGAGCTCCAGAGATGCATTTTACATTTCCACCCTGGTTTGTTCTACCAAGCTGACTCAGAATGGTGGGTATCTTCGGAGCAGGTAGTTTAGAGAGAAGACATTTGCACCAGTTGATGAATCATTTTCAGTTTAATGCCTGTCCACCTGTTTTCCATTAGTGGGCCTGCTGGGTCTCTTGAAGTGGCGGATGAAGCCGGAGCTGCTTCAGGAGAACCTGGAGAAGCTGAAGATTGTGGATGGAGAGGAAGTTGTGAAGGTATATCTTTAAACAGTTAGTCCAATAATAATAGTTCACCATATCCCTCCATTCCATGGCAGAGCAAATGGCAAATAGTTGCAAAAAGAAAACAAAACTGGAGGCTCAGTTACAGCAAACACTGGAAGTGAAAAAGCCTGATGGTTACACTTTGGTTTTTGGTTGTCATGCAGTTCAGTGCCTCTGTCAGGGATAGTTTGCAGAGGGCACGAGCAAAGCTTTGCAGTAGAGGGAGCAAAACTGCAAACGCCTGGACAGGATTATTCAGTGCTGTCCAGCTTTCTTTCTTCTTGTTGCTCTCAAGTAACTCTGCTACTGGCTATGGGCTGTGGGGATTTGCAAGATTATTACCAAAACTGGTCTGCTTTCATTGGTAATTAATTTATTAGGGTGCTTTTCTGCTTTCTGTTATTTAGCTGGAAATTTTGTGCCTGAATGGAAAATTCAATCCAAGGAATATTATTTTGAACATTGCTGCTTTAGGCAGATACATGTATCTCACGGGTCCACTTTTGAGCATGTGCAGAAAATTTTATAAATAAACTTGATGGGAGAGAAAGGCAATAATGGTAAAAATATTCTCTACAATCTCTGTTCAGCTGGTTGTTTTTGTCTATCTGAAACAATTTGTCTATCACAAACAATTCCTACTGCTTTCTTTGTAGTTCTTACTGTTAATTTACATGTTGATACTAAAACCAAGATGTTTTATGTACCCAATGAAGCACTTTATTAAATTAATGAGTATAATGTGAAAAAACCCTTTGATAATATTTTGGAAAATGGAAGACACTGTTACATTTGTATCTTTAAATATAAGCATTAGACGCCTCTGGAGAAGAGGAAGGAGAACTTTAAAAAAAAAAAAAAAAGGAGGGGGTGGATTTTCTTTAACCAAAGATTTGTGTCCTGAGTCACTGGGATATTTTCCTTTGATTTAAAGCAGACTTTGAATCAGGCCACAGAAGTATGAAGAGTTTTTTAATGATCATGTATATGTGAAAATAGCAACTACTAATCTGTGTCACTAAGGAAGTAGGAACGCAGTTTTAGAGAGTTATGTCATTTATATAATATTTTTAGCTTTTCCATAAGCTTTGAGCTAAGCATGTATTATTGATTGCTCATGTGTCTGAGGATGTAGGTTCTTAAAATTAAAGAAACTAGAGCCTAAATCCTTGGAAGTGTTTACTGAATTAAAGTGGTGTTTTAGTAAATGTATTGAAATTCTAATTTGAGAGAAGCCAAGTCTACTCTCTGAAAAATGACTTGTGAGGTTTTCAAGTTGAATTGGTCACCGGTTTGTCCTTTGATGTTGCTCTTTAGTTTCTCCAAGACACGCTGGATGCCCTGTTTAACATCATGATGGAACATTCCCACAGTAATGAGTATGACATCCTTGTCTTTGATGCACTGGTAAGAATCAGCACCAAGGATTTCATTTGTCAAAGTAAAGAACCTTAGAAGTTTGAATGAGCAATCAAGTTGCTCATTTCAGGGGATTAGTCTTTAAATCACTGCAGAGCAGATGGAATATTACTAATTGACTGAAAATCAAGTTTCTTTAAAAGCTCTTAAATAGTGAATTATCAGAAATATCTCAGAGGGCTAACATTTACATTTGAAATGTGACTGTAGCTAATTCTGTCCATGTCTGTTTAGATCTACATCATTGGGCTCATTGCAGACCGTAAGTTCCAGCACTTTAACACTGTTTTGGAAGCCTACATCCAACAGCATTTTAGTGCAACACTGGCATACAAGTAAGTTTGTTTTCCGTTCTTTTTCTTCTTCCTAAACCTCCACCACCACAATAAAGGAAGTAAATCCTGTTTGTGACTTACCTGATGTAATTAATGATGATTGCTGTTTAGATGTTGCTGTTTGCTTATCTGGAAACGAACCTGCCTCTGAGACACATGTGATTATAACTGGAATTACTGAACAAATAGCGAGTGATTTGGGGTTAAATGATTCTCTGGCATTTGTTGGTGAAATGATTCTTTGGCATTGAATTCTGTGGTCTGGATTTTTCTGTGTCTGAGCACTTCACCTGTATCCTGTCGAGTTTATCCAAAGATACTTTGCTGTAAAGTCTCTCCCATCATATCCCCAGCCCTGAGCTGAAAAGCCTTAAGTGAGGACCTGAGGATGTTTTTAACCCATTTACAGAGGTTTCCACATATTTTTTTAAATCAAGAAAACTCAAGGGGGAAAAAAAAATTCTTTGGGAACTGTCGAGTCTTTCTATGCATTTCAGTCTGATGTTGCACCAGGAGGGTTTCAGTGCAGTGAAGTGGAATTTTGGTATTTGTTGTGTGCTCTGATGTGAAATGGAGTTTTAACATTTGTTACATGGTCATGCCAGTGGGCAGGTAGACACACTTGTGGTGGGGGTTTTTATGTGTATTTTTTTAATTTTTGGAGCTTCCAGATAATGCCCAGAGAGGAAGACATGGATTCATAGAAGAGGGTAAAAATTGTGGAGGCATGTTATACAGTAAATTTAATTCTGGACTTCTGCTTTATTTAGAAATTGGTGATGGTGGTAGGATAAAGTGGCTGAATTATGAAGGAAGGGAACATCTTTAGTTAGTGCTGATCTTGGGGAAGTGCTCTAACAGGATGGATGTGGTTTTATAATCTACCTGAAGTCTTGTTCTGGCAGCTTAATGGGGTGGCAGATCGAAGCAGAACTTGAATTTGGGATATGAACAGTGTATGGAAGACTTGAGCTGCAGGTTTGGAATAGCTGAGGATATCTTCTAGTGTCCTGTGCTGAATTGGCATGTTCTAACTCGACAGCAAATGTCCCACAAATCATGCACTAGGACAGGAATCTGCTGGAGTTGAAAGGCAGCAGAGCACAGCCAGCCCTTCCTCACATTCCAGGGAAGTTCAAGTAGCATTATTGGGCTCAGAAAGCTCAAGGGCAAACTGCATGTCCTTCTTTAATCCCCTCCCACTCCATATGTAACTAGCACATGTAATTTAATGTGTAAATTAATCCTATAGTGGAGGAAGAGCAGGATGGGTACAGAACCTCTCAGAACAGCCTTATTTGCATCAAATATTTCTCAGACTTGCCTGGCTGGGAGTTGCTGCTGATTTAATCAAGGTGGTAGAGGAAAATTAATGATGTTTAGGATTGTTCCCCGCATCAGGAGTTTTCTTGGCATTATTGATCCCAAGCACATCATGGAAGATTTACTCTGTTTCAAGAATCATTTATTAAATAAATAAGTAGCTGAAGGTGGCCTAATTCCTGGTTAGGAAGGAAATACTATGTCCCAGACATATTATAACCATGTTATGATACGGTCTGTTGGCCAAACTGTTGCAATTATGTATTTATTCAGCTCCTATTTAGTCTTCCCTTTGTCCTGGCCTTTATGGAGTTCTGGGAGGACTTAACTTTGACCACTGAGGGACCTGCAGTCAGCTGCCCCTAAAAACAAGTGGATAAACTTTGTTACAGCTCAGAGAAGATATAAAAAGGAGGAAATGGAAAGACACACAATGAATAATGCCCAGAAGGCTGAGAGGCTGCAAACACAGTATTATAGTGCAGAAATAGGAGTTAGGCTGGGGACATGTATTAGTTGCATGGAGAGAGAGGGAGTTTGGTTTTGTTTGGTTAGGGTAGGGAATAGTAAACTTCCATTTTTGTAATGGGGGAAAAAAAAACCCCCAGTCACCCAAATCTTAGTTCTTACAGCTGCATTAAGGCCAAGATTACATCATTAATGTTGGTTTAATAATTTAGGATGGTTCTAGAACAATAAATTAAGAGACTTCATTTCTGATGAACTCTTGCATTTTGTAGCAGGTTGTGCATTAACAAAAAGTTGCTTTTGAATACCAAGTAAGAAATGTTTAAATAAAATAAAGAAGCAAATATTGCAGTGTGCTGGAATGTTGTAATATTTACATGCAGTTAATTCAGAGCATGTAGTGGTGTTTATTCACTGCTTGGTGTAGGTAGGCAGAAGTAATATTTTGTGTTACCTTCTGCATGTTTATTACAAACTTGTATAAAAGTGTTTCCAGGATTGTGTCAAGTCATGCTGCTGTTTGGAGATTTCACATTTCTTTCTTGCTTGTGCAGTTAAGAATTGGCTCCTCATTTGTTTATACTGACAGAATCTGTGCAATACAAATGCAAAAATACTTGCAGTACTACTTGGGGTGTGTGCTTGACTGAGCATGAACATTTGCTTAGAGTGGGCAAACGAGTCAAAGAAGTTAATTTTAAAAAAATTAAAAAAAAGAGAAAAGATTACTTAAAAAATGTTTTTTAACTTCAGGAAATTAATGACTGTTCTGAAGACATACCTGGATACTTCCAGCAGAGGGGAGCAATGTGAGCCTATCCTAAGGACCCTGAAAGCACTGGAATATGTTTTCAAGTTCATTGTTAGATCAAGGACATTATTTTCACAGTAAGTACCCAGGCTACTGCCATTTAACAAGCTGTCTAATATCAGAAATAGGAGACCTGAGAAACAGAAAAAGCAGAACTGTTTTTAATTTTACAAATAAAACATAAAACTGGCAAGTGGCCTAAGAGATATTGGCATTTGTAAGATATTTTTTGGAGAGGGAATGCTCACAAATCTGCTTTCTGATGCTCAGGGTAAGTTCCAGAGTTGTATTTAGTAGCAGCAGCAGGTTTCAAAGGGTGACTATTCTTTGTGTCAGGTGGCTTGGCCTGAGACCAGTGGATGGCCAAACGTTGCAACAGATGGCTGGAGGCTGGAGACCCGTCCTTGAGAACACGGTGTTCAGCAGCTCAGAGGGGGCACAGAGCAATGCCATTTTCTGGGACTGAATTTGGAGTTTCAGATCTCCAGTTGAGGAATTTGCAGGGAGGACTCCAAGGACTGGGTGTGTGTAGCTCAGGCAAACAGAGGAGGTGTAGTATTGACAAGTGGTGTTCAGGTTTAGGGAAAAGGGAGGATGGCAGAATGAAGGAGGTGAAAACTGGAAGGAGGAAAACGACACGTCCCCACAACTCACCTGGCTCTTAAGGACTCACCATAAACCACAGACCCCTCTCCTCCCTTCTGCTTCACGTTGTTCCATTTATCCTTAGCTAGTTTTCCCTTAATGTTTGTTCTGATGTCCCTTTGCCACGGTTTAAGGAATGCAGGTGGCCAGCTCGGGTCTGCAGGCAGAGCAAGTGGCTGGGTGTTCTGTTTGTGGTTGGCATCCAAAAGAACAGAAAGATGTTCTGTTCTTTTGCTCAGCAGGAGCTCTAACACAATTTTTCTCTGTTATTCCACTGCCCATTTCTTTTTAAAAAAAATAATCCATGTAGATGTATAGTTTTTTAATACTAAGTCTATTTGATGAATTATTAATTTTTGGTTGAAGTAAGAGTAGATTCAGAAAGTAATTGCTGCTGGTAGATGGTCCCTTAGAAATATCCTTGCCTCTAGGAATTTACTATTTATAGGTGGGTACAGGTGAACAATGTGTGAAGCTCTGTAAGGAAGGAGATGGTGTTCAAGGGAACAGAACATAGTTGGTAGTTCAAAAGCTTTATTTTATATTTTTACAAGAGGTGTCAGGGCAAAAGGGGACATTTGGAGTCATGGGGAAGGAAGCATTGTGTAGGGGGTTATGGAACATTTCCTGTGTGGCTGAAGGTCGGAAGGCAGGAGTTTGGTTCAGAGAGAGCTTCAGTCTCCATTTTAATCTCTGGTGTACATTGGATAACGTGTCATAAATTAGGTTATTGCAGCATGTTGCATATTCAGGTGATTAGCTACACATATCTGCTGCTGCTTAACTAGATCTGAAACTCGAAATTCATTGGGCAATTATTATTATTTTAGGCAGTAACAGCTCCTCCAGAAACAACCAGTGACACTGGATATCCAGCTACAGCTGCTGGCATCCAGCTTTTTCCACTCAATTCCCTGTTGTCAGACTGGTTCTGGAAAAGAAGAAAATACCTAAATTATTAGTATATTTTCTTCCCATGAGAAAAGTCAGGATTTACGGTTAAAGTACTTCACTTGCAAGGGTTGACATTAACCTTCTTGGAGACATTTTGAATGAAGGTATTTTGGAGATATTTTGAATGAACAGAGGTGAGACAGATCTTGAGATCATTCTCTCTCGATTCGATGGGCTGCTTAAAAAACTGAGATGCCTTTTTGAAAGGTAAGAGACATTACAGAGCAAAAGTTGTGTAGGAAAGAGGTAAATTAATGACATGTAACGTTAGACATAAAATGGGAGACTTTTTATCTCATTGTCAGGCAGATACATTGAAGTAGCCAAGTTCTACTTTAATTTTCATTCGTTGGATGCTGTTGAAAGCATAGAGATATAAAGAAAGCAATATTCCTTTGCCTGCACTCAGCAAGGTTTGCATAACTGGACTCTGAAAACATCAAGAGTTTGTTTTCCTCCTTTCCTTGGCCTACGGTTGTTTGTGGTGGTAAAATTCATGTACACTGATGAGGTTGTTTCCAAGCAAATGATTAGTTATCTTTAAAAATTTGCTTTCAGATCAAGTGACTGTAACTGGTTTATATCTGCTGTTCCATGTGCTGTGCAGAAATTGTTCAGTTTGAACACAACAACTCTGAATTGTTTTCAAAGCCCCTAAAGCATGACACCTCCCAGGTCTGAGCTTCTAAAACTCAGTAAATTTAAATTGAATTGAAATTTAACAGAGAACATCCTGCCTAAATAGAAGCTGGGTGATTAGTCTGGAAATAGAATCATAATTCTACTTGCAGTAAATTTAAAAAGCATGTTTAAATTTAAAAAGAGTGTGTAATGGGTGATGTGTGATGCTTCTGCCTCCCTCCTTGTCCCTCAGGTTTAGTCAAGGAAACTTTAAATTTCCACTTGCATAAAAAAATATGTTCAAGACACTCCGTTTACTTTTGTGGCAACTTTGCATAGTCAATAAAAGCTGAATCAGTACATTAGCCAAGTAAATTAATGAACATTTAGACTGAGACATTGTTACAACTTAAATGTACTTGGCTCCCATTGAAAGATAATCTGAAATAGTGCCCATATACCACAATCTCCACTGTGGGAGAAAAAAAGAAATAACTTGACCAAAACCTGAGCTCCTAAAACACCACCTGATAATAAATGAGATCATTTTATATGTAAGTGTGCTTGTCCTAAGACTTATATGCTTCAAGATGCCTTTCAAATATAATTTTTCTGGCATTTTTACTCAGCTTTCACACCTCAGTAGGGACATCCCTCCAGCAGGGTGTACTGTGTTCATGTATTTATCGTTTTTTCCTCTCCACACAATGTTTTGGATGCTGGGGGTTGATTTAGCAGCTTTGATTTTCACTTGTTGTAGCAAAAAACTCTCAGTTTGCCTTTATTTCTCCTCAACTCCCATTTCACACTGAAAGGAAAAGCACATGACTCTGGAATACAGGACTTTAAGGGGATTTTTCTCTTGTGGTGGAGCAAACAGAGCAGTGAGGGCACAGCATTTAGTTCACAGTGTTCTCCTCCCATTTCAGGATTCTCTTGTCGCCTTGGCTTTTTTTATGTTCTTATCCCGTTTTTCTTTATCTTTTGACAGCTGTTGCACACAACTAATCCCACATGGCACCAGTGGTTTCACTGTTTATTCAGGCAGTGTTTAGTATTGATAGCCAGTATGAACAGCACAGGAGAAATAATCTGAGAGATTCCAGCTTTAGGACAGGGAATGAAGAAATAACGGAGCGAGCTCAATTTAAATGCACTTTTAAACTTTTAAGTGTCAAATAGAGACTTTTATTTTCTTCTCCCCCCCAACCAGACTAGTTAATGGGACCAGTAAAAATAGCTCTTTGAAAAAGTGGCAGTAGCAGCAAAAGACAGAAATAGTGATAATTTGTGAAAAATATTCTGGAGTAGCTCAGTTGTGGGGGGGGGAAATATTTTTTTTTTAAAAATTATTTTGCATATAGGTCACTTTGAAAGGGAAATGGGGTTTAGAAGCTCAGATCTGGGAGGTGTCTTGCTTTAGAGGCTTTTAAAACAATTCAGAGTTGTGTTCAAACTGAACTATCTCTACACAATACAGGGAACAACAGACATAACCCACGGGGGAAATATCTGTACCCAAAACTGGATCAACTCCCCAAATATGTATTTAATGTCAAATCTGTTACATTTAGGATGATGAAACTTTGTGATTCTGAAAGGCTAACTTGCTGCATCTCTCACCAGATTATATGAAGGCAAAGAACAGACAGAATTTGAAGAATCCATGAGGAGACTCTTTGAATCCATCAACAACCTGATGAAAAGCCAACATAAAACTGCCATTTTGCTGCAGGTTGGTGTGTGCTTGGAAACCAGTCGGGTTTGGGGTTTTTATATGGTTTTTATTTGTGGCCTTTTAATTTTTGTTCTTTTTAAATCGAGGAAAAGACGCTCTTGGGAAATTTATCCAATATGTCTCTTTGGTAATTCCACTCTGTTGGAAGACCAGGTTGTCTAATCAGATATGAGGCTTAGTCTGAAAAGGTCAGGAGAAAATACTGTTATAGAAATTTTAATAATATAGTGAGTGAAAGAACCAAAACACAGGTGCTGGAATCTGTCAAGGAATCTCATGATTTGAAGCCTCCAGTGGGACCTGAATATTTAGTTCTTAAGTCTCTTCAGATAGTCGTGAACAAGTATTCCACCATGTTTAGTTTGAAAAGTAAACTTTATCGTGTCAGCCTTTTGGATTTAGGTTATTTGAACAACTGAAAATAGGATCAGGGCTTCCCACTGACATCAGTCTTAGTTATTCTGACACTTTGGAATCTGACCTTTGAAAGAGATCTGGAAAAGGAGCTATTAACATCATTAATATCAAATAATTTGTATGTATTTCTCTACTAAAATAGAGAACTCTCAAGGCTCTCTATAGAGTAAAAAGCAGAAGATTTGTTGAGCAGCTGGAATATTGATGCTTCATGCATTCTTTATTATCAGGCTTGAATTTTCCTCTGGCTCTGTGTTTTGATTCCTTTTGATATGACTGAGACCAGAAGTGGAAGCCAGGGGAAAAGCCTGTCTTGAGTAAAACCTCAGGTGCCTGACCTTGAGATTCGTGTTATCTGACACTGAGTGGAGTGTTAATGTGCAGCTGCAAAAGAGCCAGAAAAGTAAATGCTGCTCTAACTGTATAATGCCATGATTACAGCAATATTTTAAAGGCATTTGAAAATCAATCAAGTACACTGTTATTATTTGATAATTCTGTAGAGGCCTTCCTGGGAATAGTTGATACATGGGAACGCTCCATCAGAAGCAGGTGGAACTTGGGGAGAACAGAAACCATCTCTGAAGGAATACTGACAGAGTTTCTGTAATGATGTTTGCTCTTATGGTACTTTTGCTGTCAGTGTGTTAATTGAGATTTGGATTTTGGACGATGCTCTTTGGAAGAGCCTGGATCTCCAAATGGGTGTGTGGGATTGTCCCTCTGTGTTTCCTCTAACGAGCAGGGGAGTTTCTTCCTGAGTGACAAGACATGGTTGTAGGAAACAGTTTTCCTTCCTTTTACTGTTGCTGGGGCACAATAATGGGTCTGCAAGTGTGGATGCTGCTTCTGGAATGGCTGGTGGGTGTGTTTTGGAACAGGTGTGATTGTAATGCCAGTGGCAGGATGGCATTAAGGAATCCTGGCTGTGCTTACCCTCATTTCCATATTTGTCTATTTAATGTTATTCTGAATATTACACCTGTTTAGCAAAACAGTATCTTTGCTGATGCTTGTAAGAAACAGCAGAGCCTTGAAAATAGAAGGGAGCAGCTCTTAGAAGGACTTCAGAAAAGAAATCTGTGCTGATTTAAAGAGCATGTAAGTGTGGCTCAAAGGTAGACTGGCTATTGAGCAGCTGTGCTCTGCTCAACACCATATTGAAAATTAAGGTTTTGGTTTTCTAATGAGTGCTGCCAGTTGTGAAAAATGGGTGCTATTTATTCATAAGCATGAAGCACTACTGGGTTTTTAGGTATCTAAATCTGTACCAGGGACCATAAGTTTGCTTTTTAGCAGGAACATTTTATGGCAGGTGTGAAATACTGTTTATACTGATTATATCCTAACTTTGCTCTTGTTCCCACTCCTGCTGACTCATACAGCTGTGTCTCTGGAAGAAGCCTGCACAGAGTTTGCTTTACACACAGTAAATAAAACATACTGCATTAATGTTATAAAATTCTAGCAGGAGAGGTATGGAATGAGAAGTGTCCCACTGTAGTTCAGTGCTGGCTGCTGAAAATGAGTTTATTGGGGGAACAAAAGTAAAATAAGGGTCCTCCCACTTCATCATGAGCTCCATAGGCATGTCAGCCACAACTCTCACAGCAGACTGTGTATTTCTGTGCCTGTTTGGAGGAGAATTCCATGATGATACCCCAAACTCCTGCTCTGGGAGGTGGATCCAGGCCAGAAAAACGGAGATAATTTCTGGTGAGATAGAAGAGAAGAGAGTAGAAAGAAATTCATAAATCTGCCTCTTGCCTAAATGCAACACTGATTTCCCTTGGGGAATTTGAGATGACAGTGATAGATGCTGTAGTAGTACAGACTCTGCCTTGCAGAGCAAGGGACAGGCAGTTGTTCAGTGGCAGCACAGACACACAGGGCTCCAAAGGTGTTACACTCCACGTACCCAGAGAGGAGAGTTCAAAGAGTCTGCTGGAAAAATAGAGGCATAATCAGCATATCAAAACAGCCTGAAATCTGTCACAGTGCAAATTATCATTGATATGAATTAAAGTGGAACACGGATTGGTAGGACCAGTCAAATGTGTTCAAGTAGATTATGGTCTGGAGATAATCAGAGAAGAAAGTTTTAGGAGCCCTGAAGAAAGTTAAAGTAATTGGGTTTCTCGGGATGTTGAAACTTAAAATGAACTAGTTTGCAGAACCTTGGAATGTGAAGTTTTAACTCTTATTTCATCCTTGGTTGTACAGAAACTTATAAGGTTTAATTGTAGAAGATTTAAAGAATTATTTTGAAACCTGAAATGCTAATTAGTCTCTGCTAATTTTTATTTTTATTTTTGTTAAAGGTGGAACGCAGTATTTTAGTCAGTAGTAATTTCCCAGTTGCTTTTACTGATAGAATCATACTCAGACTTGTGTTGAATATTAATTCACTCAGGAGAAGATTGTTTATACAATTTCAAGTTATATGGAACAGCCTAGTCAGTGCCAGAAGCACTTTATTTTTTCAATTTAACTTTATCTCCTGAGCAATATCTTACTTCCTAATCTGTTAAATGCTGTATAAGTTTACAAAAAGCTAAAGATCTAGTTTTTCAGTCCCTTGTTCTAAAACTGGCTGAAGTGAATAAAGACTTTGACTTCTTCTAGTGCCTGAGCTTTGAGAAGGGTAAATCTCTAGTTCTGTTTCTCGGTACTGTTAATGTAAGCTCGGAGCAGCTGAAGGCTGAATTGTTAATTTATTCTTGGTACACTGGAAATCCATGTTAATCCAAATGGGACTGGGAGTATTATAAATTCACCAGTACAAGTGTCAGTGTGCATGTGAGGGGTAAAGATTCCTTCCTTTTAAGAGTTTTTCACAGATTTTTCTGCATTTATGTTGCTTCTCTGTAGCCATTGTTGATGGATTTTGGTAGTTTTTAGGGATATGTTTTCATGAAGTCTGCACTTCTGAGGGATGGATGGACTCCTCGAAATCTGAAAATAATTTCCCAGAACCTGCAAACGGTTCGGTGAAGGGATGATCTGGGGGTGAGAGGGAGTAGGGACCTGTCAGTACCTTATTTCCTTTCCCACAGCACTCAGGGGGAAAAACCCAACATTTCCAGCAGATGCATTTTGTGCCTGTGCAAATCACCTCATATTTCCAGGGAATGAAATCGGATGCACGATTTTTAAATTTCAGATTAAGCGTTTTTAGAAGGTTATACTGTTGGCTCCTGACTTGCAGTCTGTGCCCTTTCAGTGACCAGCCTGTGTTCTCATCCTTAATTTACAAATCAAGCCCCAGCTCCTTTTCCAACTGTTCCGATCCCCGACTGCCACACCACGTTTGACCTCCAGATGGTCCCATCTGTTGCAAATGTCAGCTCTCCCCAGCCTGCTCCCAGGCACCGATTTGAGAGAGCACAACTCCCAGTGCTCTGTGTGATCTCAGAAACCTCACCTGACGTGTTCTCAAGGTTACTGGAACACAGGGAGAAGAAACTGTGTGTGGCACTGAAAAGAATGAAGATAATGTAGTATGAAGACGCTGCCTTTCTCCTCTCATTCTTCCCACACGGTTTTGACCCCCCCATGTTGCTGCAGTAGATTCTAAGAACTTTAATCTGTGCATCTCTGTAGAGTTTTTACAAGAGAATAAAGCTGGAAAGGTACTGACAGTGCAGCTTTGTTTGTTGTTTACAGTGGGGGCTGGCACAGTAACTTGTTCAAGTTGCCTTGATAGCAAGTAAAATTAGATTAAGACACGGAGCACCAATGATTTCTTTGAATGTACTTCTCATCTCAGGGGTATTCCAATTTCATGAATATGTATAATGTAACGCTGCAAAAGAGGGCAGCTAAAAATAAGCTTGGGCAGGAGTAAAGGTTAAAATAAATTTAACAGTACATTGTATATGTAAGAAATAATTTTCTGCAGTGCTGTGGGTTTATCTGTATCCTGCTCAAAAAACTAATCTCTTAAGGTCTGAAGAATACAGAACATCTTGTACTGCTGACTAGGAGGGTTTTATGACTTCATTAAGGGCAGTGCTCACTTGTGTCCACAGTGCATCATTTGAAGCAATTATTGCAAATGAAACTTGGGAGTCTGAAATAGTGCAGGGATATAGTTGTTATTGTACTTCAGCTGGTGCTGTGGATCTGCAGAGGAGTGGGAGCTGTGTCCTTGCCATTTCCATCCTCAAACAAGTGTAGAACAGGGAATATGAGAAAGGCAGAGCACAACGGACCAAGCGTCTGGAGCACAGCCTGGAGTATTCCGTGGCCACTGGTGGCCCTATCCCTTATCAAACATCTTTCACAGAACTGTGAATTGCTGTAAAATGAAATTCAGATGCTGCTGCCTGATACTTCACGAAGTATTCGTGGCTTGAAGAGTGAGGAACAGCATGCTGCTGAAATAAAAGTGGAGCCAGGATGAGTTTCTAGCTCATCACAGGTATGTGTTTTAAACACAAGAAACCAAAAAAACCCGAAAACTAAACAAAAAAACCAAAAAACCAACCAAACAAAAAAACCCCAAACCAAACCCAAATTTCCCCCCAGCCTGCTTCAGAAACTAATAATGGCAAAGATCAGTAGAAGATACGATCTCTTTGTTGAAGTGGCAACAGCTTTTAAATGCTCCTTTGACCTTTCCCGGTTTGTGTTCGAGTGTGGGAAGAGATCTGCGGAGGAATGACTTTATCTGAAGGTACTTTAAGCCAGCACTGAGCCACTTTGAAATCCTGTATACACCCTTTCTGAGACTAAGTTGTGGTTTTTTTCAATCAAGACCTTAACAGTTCTTTTTATTTTATTTTTTCTTGGCTATTACAGTAGAAGCTCATATAAATAAAATGATTTACTTATGGTGTCTGAAAGGTCTAGATAAGAGCCAAAGACAGCAGTGTTCTGATTGTCTTTATTTTAACCTCCCTGCCCTCAGTAAAGAGATGAAGTTTTTAATAAGAAGCTTGCTGTGTAGAGGTACAGAGAA
>JAYRBT010000028.1:3595750-3606099 GCA_036023395.1 Myiotriccus ornatus | reverse complement strand
CTGAGTGGCACATTCTGGGGTGGAATGGATACAAAATACGATCAAAGAGCTGCTTTGATCAGTGCTTGCTTTACATATTTGCATCATAATGACACTTTCTTAGTGGCCTGCAAAGAGAATATTATCTACAAAGACAATCTTTACCCTTCCACTGGTCTGCAGAGAGAGTATGATCCGCTTGGTACTGTTGTATTTAAGTTCCTCTGTGTGGATTTGTTTGTGTGCCCTGGGTTGCTTATGTACATGTAATCCCACCTTACCACGATCTGTGCATCCGTCCTTCCAGGTCGCTGCCTTGAAGTACATCCCGTCAGTTCTTCATGACGTTGAAAAGGTCTTTGATGCCAGGTTGCTGAGGTGAGCAGCTTCTGAACTCCTCCCAGATGGCAGCAATGAATCCTTACTGGTCAGTTTATGTCACCAAAGATCAGTTATGTCACTGATCAAGAGAGTGGTGGAACTCTGGGCACACATTTTTGACAGGGAGTTGTGACCTGACTTAAATAACCCCAGAATTCATTATAGTGCCCTAATACTTACTCAGTAACTTGGTGAATAAAAGAAGCAAGTGGAACAATCTATTTTTTTGGGTTTTTTCTCTTCTCTCCCCTGCCACCCCCCCACTCCCTACAATAAACTCTATTAAAAAAAAAAAATCTGACTTTAGCAGTTTGAAAAAGGATCTTTATTTGTCAGACCAAGATAAATTACCTCCACCACACAAAAAAATGGAAAGTAATAAAGTAAATGAAAAGCAGTAAATATCTGTAATCATGGCCAAAATCTACTTCATCCTGATCTTGTTTCTCTTGCAAGTTTTCTTTATAACAGGATATTGGTCCCTTGTCAATATTTGTGATATACAAGTAAACATAGGTATTAAAAAGTGATAGATGTTTAGAAATACGTGGCCTTTTGCTCTGCCTCTCCGTCTTTGTTTACACAACATGAATTTGAATTCATCTGCGTGATATTTGTGGTGCTTTCCCTTTACATGCAGCCAACTCCTGTATGAATTTTACACTTGCATCCCACCGGTGAAGCTCCAGAAGCAGAAGGTGCAGTCCATGAAGGAAATAGTCCGCAGCAACCTCTTTAAAAAGCAAGGTAAATATAAAATACCTTCAAGGCTTCAATAAAACAGGTGTGAAAGTGTTGACTGGCTTGTGTTCCGTGCAGTTCACCTTTGAGTGAAATTGGTGCTGAGGGGGTGTGAATGGCAGGAGTGTGAGCTCGGGGAGGACCCATCCCTTCCCACAGGACGGCTGTTGTGCTGTGTGGTTGCCAGCCTAGGGCAAGGGACAGCTGGGGCTCACAGGAACTCTGGGGGTGGTTTTCCTGTGACGCAGTGGTTGGGTGGGTGAGTTGTACGTCCTTTGAACCCGTTTGAAGGTCTATAAAGAAATAGGGAGATGAAGTGAAGGCAGCTGTTATATAAGGCCTGGGGAGAGGACAAAAAATCTCATTGTGCTGGGGTATATTCAGCTGCAATGCAGCACTTCCAGTTACAGGAATTATGATGTTTCTTAACCTTCATCAGAACTTAGTGTTTTTCTCCACTCTCAGGGGTGTTAATGGTACTGAAACATCTTTATCAGCCTCGTGCTTAGTTTTCCTTCATATTATCACAGAAAGGGAATTTTTGCTGAAGGAATTCTATCAGAGAAGCCAGATTTTCCATGGTTGGCTCCATCTCCAGTGTCAAGTGTTCTGTCTCCTCTCTCACGGCCCCCATGACTTGTTTCTCCCTCAGCATCTCCTTGCCGTGCAGATAACCTTCAGAACCTGAAAGGCACAGACTACTCAGATGAATGTTGACATCTGTTCTGTCAGAGTTTCAGTTTCTGACAACTTACAGATAATATTCCAGGAACTTGTCTGTACAACAGTGGGTAGCAAATAGTCCTGAGTATGAGCAGATTGAGAGAGGATTGCTTTGCTCATCTCGTTGTGTTACCAGGAGAGTGATGCAGTTCTAACTGGCCCAGACAGATAAAAACTGCACTTTATTTTTAGACCTGTGTTGTATTCTATTGAGACAGAAATCTATATTTTAAACTTTAACTGCAATTAGCTGTATCTGCTGTGTTTTGAGACCAGTGTAGATTTCTTGGAATTAAAAAAAAAAATCGAGAAAATAATGTAATTAGTTTTATTATTTAGATTCAGTTCTTACTATTTTGACTTATGTTTATGTTAATAGTTTCATGGTCATTAGGTGTGATTTTTTTTTTTTAACTAAATGTAAGATTCACAGTTGCTTGAATTGGTGAAACTTAAGCAGCTACAGCTGAGGTATCTCCAGACATTGATCCGAGCTATTACAAGCAGATCCAACTAATTAATTTGCAAACAGTTCTAATTCTGTATTCACAGTTTTCTCTGGTAGTTGGCTGTATTTCAGTTTTACAAGCAGAGTCTGATATATCACTGCATTACCAGTTGCTTTTACTGCTGCTGCTTCTGAGATCAGAAGTGCCAGTCATAGTTTTATCTCTGGTGCTTGTGGTAACATTTAGACCAGAAGGAGAAATACTCTCTCACAAAACTGAAAGACTCTTGGGTTAAAATAATGCACCCTCTGGAACTCTTGAGATTAGAGAATTCAGTCAGTCACCCTGACTGTTGGTAATACTGAGAAATTAAGTGTAAGCTATAAACCTTTTTTTTTTTTTTTTTGTTCAGTAATTTTTCTTGTAGGAAACTTGTCTCACTGGAGCACAATTGTTAGTGGTTCATGGATCAGGAGGGTTGGTCAGGACAGCAGATCCCATGCTTGTATAATGAGGAATAAAGCCCTAACAAAAATTCAGAAGGAAAATAGCTGAGTGTGCAAGAACTTGTGTGCTCCACAGTTCCATTCACTTGGGTCTCCCTCCTTTCTTTCCTGTCCTTTCGTGGTCCAGGAGACACAAGAGTGGGGCTCTGGATTTCCAAAAAGCTTCCATTATGTTCTGCTTGGTGTGGTGCTGGTTCCATGTGTTTAACAAGCCTTTGCTTTAGCTGTGGTCTGTTAATGCAAAATACTCTGTAAAGCTTTTACTGCCTGCAGATAAATAATAATAATAGATTGCTGGCTGCTTGTAAATGCAGCTTGTCTGATGTCTTGAAATATATAGCTGGTGTCTCGTGGAAAATGTCTGCCTCACAATACACTGTGAATTCTAAAAAGGGTACATGTGGTTTGTTTCTGCGCTTTTTTAGGGCATAATGAATAAGAAATTTTGCAAAGAGGATTTTTGAATTCTGGGGACCTTTCATAAAACCAGTAAATGGTGGGTTTTGCATACTGCTGACCGGATAATTAATACATTTTAATTTTCCCCAGACAGGTAGTTAGTGGGTTCATTTAGACTTGAATTTGTAGATTAAAAAATTGTATTGTCCAAAACCTCTCTGCTATTTTTTGCTCACATCAGACACTTGACAGCAAACCCAAGCAGCTGAGAGCATGAAGGCAGCATCTCCCACCCAACCCATGTGCCAGCCCAGCATCTTCCCTCTGTATCCTGGATATCTGAGTAGTCACTGATCCAAACTTGCACTAATAATGGACAGTTAAAGTGTATCAATTTGATAACATGGTGAGATTAACAGCTTGTTCCTATGCTTGTGGTGATTACATATGCAAGATCTACCCTAAGATGTTTTTAAATGTAATACTTGCTATAAAATTACATAGTAGTACTTAGATGTTCTTTTTGGAGGAGCCTGTGGAATTGGATTTTTTTTTAATGTATTAGTTTGAAACAAGAGAAGTCCTCTGAAGCAGTTGTCCAAAACAGAGAAATCAAATCCAAGTCACTTTAAAATAAAGCTAAAACAAGCCCAGTTTGTTTTAGCTTTGTTGTGACATGTTGTTTTAACAATATCATGGTTTATGTCATGGTACTGTTAACCAGAGAGCATTCCTGCTAACCAGAAAATATTCAGGTAAAGATTTTGTACTTCAGTATTTTGATGAAGCAACAGAATAAATCAGCTTCCTTTTGTCACCTTGGGGTTTAGAATTGCTGTTCTTTAGAGTTTAAAATGCCTGAACCTGAAGTTTCCCGTTTTTATTATTCTTTTCCTTTACTGGGGGGGGGCACACATACCCTTCCACCGTTCTCAGTGCAACCCAGTCAGGTCAAACAGACTCTTGCAAATATATTTTCCCTTTCCTGAGACCATTCCATGAAGCTGTCATTCCTGTAACACAGCCTGGCCAGCAGAAAATGTTAAAATTGCCTTGGTGGTGTCACACAAATATCTGTTAGGCCAGTTAGTAACGAAATTTCTCTTTTTGCCAATGATTTTTATACCTTTCCTTTCACCCAACCTGTCCCTTCCTTGCTAATGGCAGAAAACCATCCTTGCAACAATTGCAGCGTGGTTTTTATCTAACTAATGTTTGATTATCTGCATTCATGGTTTGTTTTCAGCCTTTGGGTTGTAATTCCCTGAAAGGGAAAGTCTACAACGTGCTGAAGTGCAGGCACTGGAGAATGTGAAAAGACCAGTATTCAATTAAGTATCTTCAATATTACAGTGGTATGAAAATGTTCCTCTCCTGTGCTATTGTAATGCTGTGCACAGTAATTAGCAAACAAATCCCTTTTTTTTTTTTTTTTACATTGCTGTGGTTTAAAATAGAAAATTCCAAAGATACTTTTTTGCTCTGCGTTTAATACAATTGATTTTAAAATTAATTGAGTAAAGAACCAACTGTGTGTAGGGTGTGGATGGGACCTGATTCATTAGTGCACTCAATGAGCTGGAAGGTGATTTACAGGAGTGAAAGCACATGTAGTCTATCACAGAACAGAATCCAGAGTGATAATTAAGGTGAGATTGCCAACAGTATCATTAACTAAAGTTCACATTTATCTGGAATAGGTAGTATTTTTTTCTGCCATGAATATAGAATATATTTAACTAAATTGCTAATTACAGTCAAGTCTATTAATTGGTGCCTGTTTCAGATTATCCATTTTTCCCACAGATTTTAGTATTTAGTCTCTTTCAAAGTAGTTCATTACAGTTCCAGTTCAATTAATTCACATCCACTCCCAGTGGTATTGTCTTTATAATTCCATTGGATTCCATATGTTGGCATTTCTATGCTTTGACCCACTGATATCCACAGACTGGTGAAAACATGGAAAGGTGTTTTCAAACAATAATTTAAAAAACAAAAAACAGTGACATTTGTCTTTATTAAATAAGTTACACGTGAACCTGAAGTTGGAAACCTTGGGGGCAAACTGAATTTATTGGTGTGCATTCCCAGGCATTCCCGGGTTTTCACCGTGGACTCATGGAATAGAGTGATTTCATCAGACAGGCTCCAGGGTCCTGCTGCTGTGATTGATCTGCAGAGGCCCCACAGCACTTCCAGAAGCCTTTAAATTACACTGCCAGGTTTTCTGTCGAGGCATTGATTTCTTGTTCCCGCTCTGTAACTGTAACACAGCTCAGAGAGGTTCTGGTAGTTCAGGTGTTTGAGTGGCTGAGTGGAGGAAGATGAATGTTTTTTGCTGCTTGGGCACTTTCCCCATAACATTTAGGAATGTTCTAACAGGATGTGTGAGCACAGGAAGAGACTTTTATGATGTTTTGTCTTAAGACTATTACGTCCTTTTTGGTCAGAGGACAAGAAATCTTCATTTTTGACACTTTTCTTTTAGATTACTCAATATTTTTTTTATTTTAAAATCCCAGAGGACAAGAGATGGTTTTCTTGTCCTGTACAAGCACTCCTAATGGAATCTGAGAGTCTCATTTATTATGTAAGAAACTGCCTCCTGTCATAAATCTTTCTCTTTTTATAGTGGTATGTCATGGATTATTCTCTCTCTCTTCTGAAAAAGTTTGTTAGAATTGCTTAATTTCTTTGTGAAACACTTTGAGGCATCACTGTTGTTGGGTTGGTTTGTTTGTTTTTATGAAGCCTACTGCCAAAATTCCCTCACCTCTCTCCGTTTTTGAGAGATCAACAAATTAAGATACAGCTATTTACAAATCACAGGGAGAATTTATTGTGCTTGGTGTTGCTGATTTTATAACATTTGGAGGTAGATGCTCATTCTAAGCTGGCCATGGAATATTCACTGACACGATGCTGAAAGTCAGCCTTGGGAGAGCTGTTTTTTATGGGTGTGAAGTGAATCTAAAATGCTCCCACCCCTGATAAAATGTGCATTATTGACGCTGCTGCTTTAGACTTGGTGTTCCCTGGCAGTCCCCTCCCGATGAGGGGTTTGTGCTGCAGGAGAGCACTGAGAGATCTGCTCAGACAACAGAAACTCTAAGTAGGTCACACAGATGGTCACGGGCAGGGGTGGGAACAGAGTTCCAGCGTCTTGGCTGAAGATGCAGGTCCTGTCTCTGGGCGCAGCCACGGCACGGCCAGCACATGCAAAGCACTTGCTGGCTTTGGAAGAGCAGACATATGTCAGCACCAGGGGTTCATTTGCCACGTGCCACGAGGAATGCTGAGGCTACAGGGTTTTATTTTCATCACTCTTCGTGTGGTGCTGGTGTTTAAACAAGACAGGTGCTTGCACGCACCAAAATGAGCCTGATTTCCTGACACTCGTGTCTACATTACTGAGTGTTACCTGTGAAATACTTTATTTAATTTAGCTACCTAAAAGTTATTGGGATTTTGGGATTTTCTGCTCCTATCATTCTTACCTTCAGGACTCTTAAGAAAAAAATATATTAAAAAAAAAAAAGAAACCTAAGGAGCCCTAATTTCTGATTAAACATCTTTCAGTTTAATGTTTCTGGCCAGATTTGAATTATAGATATTGATTTAACTAATATAATCTTAAGGTTTATTCATATAAGTTCTTAAGCCAAAGTTTTTTTTGATTCTGTCAGGTTTTTTTCTGTGATTTTTCTTCCTCCACTGTTTTGAGCACAGCTTCTCAACATCTTAGAGTGTTTGAGCATAGGAGATTGTTAATCCATGTTATTATTAATGAATCCCCTGTTTTTAGCTGAAAAAATTGGAATTACCCACTGTTCATCAATTCCATTAAAACAGTTCTCTGCAGACACACAGTTTTTTCTGTGGATTCAGTCTTGATTTTTGTATTTAGCTTTTTCATTTGTTGGCTTTTTTTCCAAGAATAGGTTGCCTTTAAACCATCACTCCAAATCCTGAATTCATTTTTTGCCAGTTTTATTCCGGCAATATTTTGATATGGATAGGGATGACACAGGCATACCTGTAGGTATTTATCTGCATACATTTGTGATGAAATATGTGGATTAAAGCCATTGCTTCTATTTATGGAGGAGGAAGTGACATTCTCATATTGCTACTTGTAACTTTTTGTTAGACTTGACCTATTAGGACATTTCTTTAGTTACATTTTTAAGAAAACTTGTTACATGGAGGGAAACCTAAATCAAAGTAGGTGAACTAGTTTAATAACAAACTTCTAAAAGTACGTGTAAAACTTGGTTTACAAATACTTCAAGTAGAAAAGGGAGAACAAAGACATCTTCCAGCAGTTGATACGACACATGCTGTGTGTGAATTATCTGAAATGTGGAAGCTTGCAAGCTGGAATTCATCAATATTCATAGAAACATGGAATGGCCTGGCTTGGAAGGGACCTTAAAGATCTGGGTGTGCCAGAGAGGATGTGCTGACAAGCCTGTGTTCCAGGCTGGCAACTGCAGTGACTGCAAGCTGGAAAAGGCACCGAATGCTGAGAAGGCTGTTTTGGCTCCAGCAGTGACAGCGTTGGCAATGCTGGCTGCCTTGGAATACCTGGCAGCACTCAGCTCCCATGAGGAGTGGAGGAACTTGGAGATAAACCCATCTCCTGGCCTCAAGGTGTTCCCAGAGCTGTGCCTGGCTGCAGTGAGGTGCTGTGAGTGTCAGCACTGGATCCGTGTCTTGCCTCAGCTGCCGATGGATGAACAGCCAGCAAGTGGGGAGTGTTTCTCCTTCCTGCATGTTAGAAGTAGATTTCAGGAGGCCAAAAGGATCGGCATCTGACAGTGCTGCCAGAGCCTGTAGGTGACCTTTGGTACCTTCCCTTTATGAGGCTCTGATCTAAATTGTGAAATCGGAATTTAGATTTAGCAGCAAATTAAAGATACGCAATTTCAAATTCATCACTTTTGGGCTCCCAGCAAGGAGTTAAACGGCAAATAATGAAGAGGGAAGACTTCTAACAGAAAGATCACTGCAGTTGTGAACAGATGTCCTTTGTGAAGAAGCTCAGTGCTTTAATTGAGCACTGACTGCCATCAGAAGTCTCTCCTCATTGAAAGAATGTTGTTTGCTGACTTTATTTTTAAGGCTTTGTTCTAAATCTGTGTTCAGATGACACCTATGTCCTTATTAAATTGGCATGCCAGTTTTTAAGTGGGCATGAAGCCATCCTAACAGATGGATATGACTACAGGCAAGCCAGGGAATCAAGAGTAGTGTTTCCTAAGGGAGACAAAAGTGGTGTTAAATCTTTATTACCATTTTGGCTGCACACACGAAGCAGTCAGGAATGAAGCCTGTCTGTGGTTTTTGCTGAAGGAGACCCAAATGTCTTTTTAATGACATTAT
This sequence comes from Myiotriccus ornatus, assembly GCA_036023395.1. NCBI lineage: Eukaryota > Metazoa > Chordata > Aves > Passeriformes > Tyrannidae > Myiotriccus > Myiotriccus ornatus. The sequence goes on along the minus strand of JAYRBT010000028.1, from coordinate 3,597,533 downwards.
TGCATTAATGACTTAAGAGTGTGAATCTCACTTACCTGGTACATCAGAAATCATTAGATATCCCCTGAAGGAGAATCAGGTGAATAGAGGGGTTAAAAAACTCCCCACAAACCCCCAAAAAAACCCATATAAGTGCTTAACCTAAGAGAATGAATCTACCTGTCCTTATTGAGGAAGGAAGGTGCTGCTGGGGAATTTATCCTAGAAGTGTGTTGGAATTTGGGGTTGATAAATATGTATAATAATATATCTTATGACAGACCTTGATGAAGGAAATGCAAGGTGCTCAAACTGTATGCTGATGTTTTAGGTGTTCAAATAGTTTGGGGCAGCTAGAAATTAAAGTGCCAGTCAGAAACGTTGGGTTTTTTCATGCTTTTGAACATTAAGGAAGAATAATTTGGGGATGCTCTCACGTCGTTTATCAAGCAGTAAAGAAAGCAGCTAGTACTTAAATATGCATCTGACCCCCTCCACGTCTCTCCCTCATCTGTCTTGAGCTTTCCTGGGCCATGGGAGGTGATGTGGAGACGAGAATTGCTTAATCACAGACTTATTGAATTGTTCAGTTGGAAAAGACCCTCAGGATTGAGTCCAGCTGTAAACCTAACCCTACCAAGTGTGCCACTAACCATGTCCCTGAGTGCCACATCCTCATGGCTTTGAAATACCTCTGGGAATGGTGACTCCACCCCTGCCCTGGGCAGCCTGTTCCAGTGCCTGGAAACCCCTGAGACAGTTCCTGCTTGTCTTGGTGATTGCTGCTTGAGAGAAGAGAACAACAGCCGCCTCTCCACAGCCTGTCAGGGGGTTGAAGCGAGTGGGAAGGTCCCCCCTGAGCCTCCTTTTGTCCAGGCTGAGCCCCCCCAGCTCCCTCAGCTGCTCCTCATCACGCTTGTGCTCCAGCCCCTTTCCCAGCTCTGTTCCCTGCTCTGGACACTCTCCAGCCCCTCAGGGTCTTTCCTCTAGTGAGGGGCCCAGCAGTGTCCCAGCACTCGAGGTACCTCAGCAGTGGTACAGGGAGATGGTCACTGCCCCGCTGCTGCTGCCACCTCCTCCTGATCCAAGCCAGGTGCCGTTCGCCTTCCTGCCTACCTGGCTCGTGTTCAGCTGCTGTCACCAGCACTCCCAAGTCCTTTCTCTGCCTGGCAGTTTTCCAGACGCTCTGCCCCAAGCCTGGAGCACAGGACCTGGCACTTCACCTTGATGAGCCTCTTCCAGTTGGCCTCAACCCATCAATCCAGCCTGTCCAGACCCCTCTGCAGAGCCTTCCTGCCCTCATGCGGATCAGCATTCCTGCCCAATTTAGTGTTGCCTGCAGACTTGCTGAGGGTGAATTCAGTGACGAGTCTAGATCATCAAATACTGCCACATCAAATTTTACTTTGACTTCCATGGTTTTCCTAATTGTTTTTCTCTTTTTCCAAGTCAGTGTATTGCTGATGCTCAAATAAGCACTTGGCTCGTTCTGCTTGCTTAACTTGTACAATGACACCTTACTATTATAATCTGGTGTTTATGTACCGATTCAATAAACTTTTCTCTGTCCCAGTATGGTAGAAAGATTTCATATTTTGCATAATATTCTATTGAAATAGTTTTAGCTGAAGTTTCAAAGGTGCAAAGGTATGACTACAGGTTTATGTTTGCTCTAGTCAACCTGCAGGCTCAGGCTGAGACCAGAGCTTGATATTGGTCCATATATATAGATACTGCTATAAATATATGTATAGGTAATATAGATATTGCTATAAATACTGGTCTTTTTCAGTTGCTTTGATTG
>JAYRBT010000028.1:3573469-3595650 GCA_036023395.1 Myiotriccus ornatus | reverse complement strand
ACCGTAAATAATTGACCAGCTGCATATGTTAAGTCCTTTTAATAGATTCTGTATGTATCCAATATGGATCAAATTTTAATTTATATTGCCAAGTACAACTGGGAGTACTGAAGTTTGCAGAGTAATTAGCTTTTAAAACTGGAGGAAATCAATTGTACCTTCTGCCTCAGCTGTTCCCTCAGCACAATGGGAAAATTTGGTCTGTGCAAGAAGGCCAGCTTTCCCCATGTTTGAGAAGTGTGGAATGGCTTTATGCAGAACATAAATTATATCAAAGACTTAATTCTTTCACCAAAATACATGGTGGGGGAGGGTTTAATGAGTTATAGACAACAGCAGGCATTTTGTATTTTGTATTATTTTGGTGGGAAGCTTTAAGTGGCCTCTGCCCCCTGGTATGGAGCAGTTTTAAATTCAGTGAAGTTTTCTCCCACTCCTCTTTAAGGTGTGTCCAGCACAACTTGTAACTCATGATCTCTTCTCTGCTTCCCACATATCGATCAGATGAGTATCACTGGCATATGAAGTGAGGTGGAATTTAGTGCTTAATATACCCAGAATACCCACCTTGAAAACTTCATTTTTTATTTTCTATTTGAGTCTAAATTTAAAATGGACTGTAGCTAAAATATAGGATTTCTCTTGATCAATGACTTTGCTCAGTCTACTCTCTTCCTTTGCTTTTGAAATAAAGCTCATTACGTAGAGGGTTTTATTATCCAGTTGCTTCCTGTAACTTTAAAAGCTATCCAAAGGGAATTTTTATATTTGCTAGCTGTCAGACAGTTCAAAGGGACATCTTAACAGCTTGAAAATTGAGCTGGATATTATTTTAGAGGAGTGAGAGCAGTAAGTGTGTTTATCCTGGCAGATGTGAAACCGGTAAGTGCATATAACATTCCATCCTCTTTGTGAGAGGTGAAGAGTGGCTGAGATGTCACATAATTTGATGTGACTTTGAACTTTGCTGTTGAGAACAGGCCTGTTAGCACAGCACACCCTACTGATGTTTTTTTGAAGTGGAAATGTGTTCAAGGACACTATTTTTAAGAAGGGTAGTCATGGGAAAAGGGTTGCCAGCTAAATTTCTGACGTTCTGTTGCTTTGGAGTCTGAATTCCCACATATCACTGCAGATAAGTTAAAGGCTGAGTGTGTTGGATTCTTCATGTTGGATTTACGTGTAGCTGTTACTGTGTCTGTTGCAGATTGATGGAGTAATAGTGGTGCAGCCTTATCAAAAGTGTAGTTTATCCACAGCAGGTTTAGAGCAGAGAATTTGTGACACAAAACATTGCCATGTGTAGGCACAGGTATAACTGCAGACAGGTTTGTTTGGTTAGTGCATTGGATCCATGGTGCTACAGGAAAGGTGGGGGTTTAGGCTGTGATAAATCAGCATATCTTGCACACAGTCAGAGACTCTGGAAAGGAACACAGGGATGGGGGTGTCAGAAAAGAGAAATCATATTGAATGTGTATTTTCATGGAGGTTTAATATATGTGAAACAGTTTTTGTGCCTCTCTCGTGATGCTGTGCAAGTGCTACTGATTAAGATGACACAAAGTAGGTTTCTCCTATCTGTCTTCAGAGTAATGAGTTTGATATCATCTCTTCTGATATAGCAAACCTTGATGTTGCAGTCTACGGATAAAAAAATGACAAGTCCTAAAAATGTCATCATGTACGTATACAGGCATATATGTAGAGATGTATCTTTGTTCCCAGCATCCTGACAGTCAGTATTCATTATCCAAAGATCAAAATCTCACAGTCTCCTTTAAATTTCTTGCTGTGTCGTGGCTAAGAGTAGTTGGCTACCACGTTCTGCTTCTTGTCAGACCAGGTTGCTCCTGTTGGGTCTTGAAAACCTCCCAGGATACAGAGGTTGTGCAGCTTGTTGGTTCTGCAGCCTGAATGTCCTTGTAAGGAAGAGCTTTTCTTTGCATTCAGCCTGAACTGCTTGTTTGGGTTGTGAGTCCATCTTTTTATTTCATCCAACCCACTTTAAAATGTGTTAAATGTTTCCCATCTTTCAGTAACAGACTAATACACTTGTGGTCTTTCTCATAACAAACATGAAATGGAATTTGCTTAGCAAATGCTATACCTAAAACTTATCTTAAATGTTTTTGGAGTGGTCAGAATCTTAATGAATGAATCCTGAAGTGATCATACTAGGAACTGTTTCCCCCCTGAATAACCCTAGACTGTGGAAGGACAATTTCCACAGGCTGCAGTGAAAACAGAACTAAAGTTTGTTTCTAGCTTTTTCAGAAGCAGGCAGGTAATTATCTAATGTACAACTTGTACTTTTTTGTTGACTAAATATGCAAACCCTTTATTAAAAAAGTGCTATCACATTTCAGCATGTGTATAAGGTATTGCATGTAACTTTTAACATTGCTAATGATGTTTCTTTGGTTTAGTTTTTGCTCAGCGAGCTAATAGCACTGCAATTATTGCATTTACAGTTAGGTGTTAGAAGTGGTTCATATGAGCAAATTAAGAAAGAATCAGAGGGGTATCTGTGGGCTGCATTAGGTGCAGGAAGGGTCTGTGTGCAGAAATAGTCACATAAAGGAACTGTAAGCTGTGTGAAATTCATTTTTATGCTGCTCTTCAAGCAGGTCTTGTGTTGATATGTGTTCTTTAGCTGCTGTTTTACAAGTGAGTTTGTAATTTAGTCATTCAATAAGATTTGTCTCGTAGCTTGGAATAATGCTGTAGAAATCATTACCGAGAGTAGAGATAATTTCTGAGGCAAGAAATGATGCTGCTCCTTAGATGTGATTAAAAGCTCCTGGCCTCATGTGGCTTGGAGCTGTTACTTGAAATAAGAATAATCTGCAAGGACAGCTTCTCTTGCTTCATCTGCAAAATTCAGATTTGTCAGCTTCCTTAAATTTAAAAAAGGATGAATTTATGCACAACTTTTACCCTCATAGGTTTGGTGGGCCTTTCATTAGAAAGAGTCTTTTCCTTGTCTGCATTCTTTTGTGAGCCTTTAGAAGGTGTGTTTCAAAATGATGGACACACAACAGTTCTATTGCTGTTTGTGTCTTATTTTCAGAATGAACAAATAGTATTTTTCTTACATTAAAATCCTGTCACCACTTAAGCACAGCCTATTTCCAGGTGCTCTGTGTATGAGTGAATAATTTGCCTCCAAGTGTTCGAGATAAGCTCATCAGCCTTCAGAATTTAACTGAAACAGAGTAACTTTATCAGAAAGTTGTGGATTTGATATATGAGAAACATTGTTGACTTAAGAAAACATCACTCAAGTTTAGGAGTATTCCTGAGGCACAACTGGAAAATCAGCAGTTGGAAGGGACTGCAGTTGTTAAAGCATGTTGAGTTTTGCTGTTTGAAGGGAGGCTTATTTGCAGTATTTGATTTATATTTGTTCTTAAGGTAATTTGCTTGCTTTCAGGATGCAGGGACATTCTGCTCCCTGTGATTACAAAAGAGCTGAAGGAATTACTGGAACAGAAGGACGATCAGCAGCTCCAGGTCCAAGAGAAGAAGCACTGTGTGGAATTACTCAACAGTATCCTGGAGGTTCTGAGCTGTCAAGACCCCGTGAGTATTGATGATGACGGAGATGGCCCAAGCCTGTAGTAAGCCTGAGCTGATTAGGTGGTAAATTATTGATGATGATTAATCTCATTTAAATGTTTAATACAAGTCAGTGGCAAATTGAACTTTCCTCCTATTTTTCATAAACTTAAATTAAAGGGCAGTTGAGGTTTGAAAGGTGAAGTGCTGAAATCTGAGCAACCCTATCGAGCTGAAGATGTCCCTGCCCATCACAGAGGGTTGGATTAGGTGACCTTTCAAGGTCCCTTCCGACCCAAACTATTTGATGGTTCTATGATTATTCTAATTTTTCAGAATAAATTTCAAATATCTCTGTGTTTCTTTTAAAAAAAAAACCCTTCTGGTTTCTGAAACAAAGGCTTTTCCCTGTATAAATGCTGTAGCTATGAGTCCCACTTTCAACAGTGTCTGGGTAAAGCAGAGTATTTTTTACTATATTACACTTGGAGTTTGTAGTTTCTTTCTCAGGCTCCTGAAATTTGGGGGCACAGCAGAAACTGTGATCTGGATTGCTACTTTTTTCTCATTTCAGAGAATATTCAGTTGATTTTTCAGTCCCTCACTTTTTAATGAGCAGCAGGTTATTCAGTGAAGTTTCTCAATAATTTGAGGGATTTATTCTGGGAAAACCTAATAATTATTAGACGGGGAAAGTTGTAATTTCTCCTGTCAATGTCTGCTGATTTTTCCTGAACTATACTTTTCTGAGACACATGTTCACACTCTGCAGACTTTGAATAAAAGCAAGTTGTGATTTCAGTAGTTTTGCACTGTGGATCCTTCGGTCATTTCCTAGTAATGAAATCATTACAGCAATTTTCTTGCTTTCATCTGTTTGCACAGGGAGATATTTCTGTGTGTATTGTGAGCTCTTTTCCTCATTGTTTTAGATGTAAGCACTTGAGGAGGTATCAGTACAAGGTGTGATACTCAAGAGGTATCAAAGAACATTTGAACATGTAAAGAACATTTGAATCTGCAATGGGATTCTTCAGAGAAATGCTGGAAACATGGTAGGGCAAAAATTGAAGTTATCATCTCATCAGGCTGTAATGTAAAGCAACCAGTTTTGTTACTGTATCCTTTAAAAGGTAAAACACAGCCATGAGGGAAGATGGATTAATACTTTCTACGTATGTACCACATAAATTAAGTTCATTTTCAGACTTAACAGTTGCTGTCTATGGTAACAGCAGCTGACACACCAAAGACTCATTAGGGCCTACTGACAATATGGGTTTGTAGCTCATGGTGGTGTGAGTGAGAACATCGGGCAGAACAGCAGAGGAATTGCTGAGGAGTTACAACACACACATTTAAAAAACCCCAAACACACTGACATTTGTTCAAATAGTTCAGTCGTTTCTTTTAAAGAGGGTAAACTGGCGGTTCACTGTTTGGGTGGCAGTTACCAACTCGCTGTGTAAATACTGATGGATTTTTGATACAAGGAGAAAAGTCCTTTGGAGTCCCTTTAGACTCCCCCTGGAGTCTAAATCCAGCAGTGGTACCAGGATATGCCAAGCCCTCTGGAGGCATCCTATTCCTGAGTATAGGAAGCATTCTAGAACACCTGGGACAGCAACAAAAGAACCAGATGCTTCTGCTGCAAAAAGAGCATACTCTGTCATGCCTTCTGGCAGTACAATTGCTGATCAGAGACAATATGGATTTTGGAATATATTAAAGTACATATCGTTGTATGTAAGAGTGGGGTTTGTAACTACAACAGCGAATGTCTGACTATCACCAGCACTTTTTCCCCTACTTGACAGAGAATCTATGGGTCATGGCCTTGTTTTTTAGCTAAATGCTGATCCTGCTTTTGAGATGACACATCTGAAGGAGGCAAAACAGAGCAAAGGGAGGGAATACCTTCAGTACAGCAATATCTGGGCATCACACAGTCATTTGTCTGTAAGAGCCAGGGCCGATTTCTCTGGAGGGTGACTTTCCAGCTGAAGTGAGAAATCTTGTTTCAGGGCTGTACTTTGTTACCTGTGGGCAAACAGGAAAGGTTCATTTTATGGTCAGGTTATTGTTCAGGCCGTGTCCTTCAGAATGCCTTTATTCAGTGTGATCTAGATAGAGAGAACTGTTTTGGCAATTAACCAGATTTTTTCATATGGGACTGCACTTCAACCTTGAGAGGAATGTAATTCTCTATTCCACAACTCATTTCCTTTAGCTCTCAGCCTCTTCCTGGGAAAATGAATGATTTGACCTGCTGGGAGGGGAAACTTCAGGCTTTAGTAGCAGAATCACTTTACAACATTGATAATGGCAACATCTTGTCCTTATTTCTTCTGCTGTTCCAGTCTCAGTAGGGAAATCTGATTTTGGATCAGTATTTAAAACTTTTTGTCAACCCAACTTTGATACTTTTGGGTTTGATTTATTCTGTGAAAATCACCAGAAATAGAACACACGTGAAGGGCAGGGAAGAAGCAGCAGTAGTTGTTTTGTGTTCCACATGATCAAAGTTTATACTGTGAGGTGATCTTTGAAGCTGTTACAGGCTTTTTGAAGAATGCATTTCCTCTATCAAAGAAAAAGAGATTTTTCATGTTACCAGCTCTGCTCAATTGTTTCGCCTCACGTCGTTTGGCAGGTGGGAACTTGTGAACCATCAGACTCTTGTGTTCAAACACTGTTTTCCTCAGCTGCTGCCTGGCTGCTGGTTCTGCAGGTAGCAAGGATGTTGTTCAAAAACATTGCTTTATGTTAAGGGCTTTATTTATATGAATAGACAGTCATTGTTGGGCATCTCAGTGTGATATTGTGTTTGGTTTTTAATTTCCTTTACAGCAAACAGCTTTCGGATACAGATGGTATTGTTTTGACTGAATCGTGTCTGAAATTAGCTTTGTAGCTTGAGACTGGGCTTTGACCACCTGTAAAATACCGTTAAATCTCAGAACTGCAATTAAGTCACTGATAAAGGCTGGGGTGAAATCAGTGACTTTTTATTTCTGTTTTAGTTAAAACCTCTTCCCATTTCCCTCTTTACAACTTTGATATGTGCAGTATGACGTCCTAAGGTGACTTTGTCTCTTATCTGACATGCCTCCTGTAGTTTAATACTTACTGGATCAGAACAAGTTCTTATTTGTAGTGCTTACACAATGAAATGTAATGGTAAATGCTTTCTCTTGGAATCTAAAGTAAAATCTTGATTGACACTGTAAGTGCAAGAGACATGAACCTTCTCCTGTTCTGTGCACCGAGTCAGTGACTGGCAGCAATTGCATTTTAAGCTGTTTAGCAAACAAGCCTGGAAGCCTTTCAGAATGGTACAGAAAATTTTAGATCATTGGTGCAACTTATGGCAGATCTTAAAACTTTAGTAAAAGAGAATTTCAAAGGAGTGTAGTAGGAAAACCTGTGTATTCTTTTAGGGCCAGTTACCTTAAGGTCTTCTGCAGACACTTTTCAGTCAGAACAATGCATGATTATGAATTATGGTTTAAAAAAATCCTTATCCTTTTACATGTGCCTTTATTTGTACCTGTGTCAGAGAGGGAATATGAAGGTGCAGAACTGGGTGCACCAGGGAGTGAACACACTGGATCTGATCATTATAGAATTATTTTCCTCTGTGGCAGCCCACAATGTGTTGTGTTTTAGATTTGTGACCAAACCAGTGTTGATGATGGAGCAATTAAAATCGTAGTTGTTGCTGAGCAGTGCCTGCACAGGGTCAAGGCTTTCTCTGTTTCTCCTCTGCCCCACGTGGGGAGCAGGGTAGAGTTGTTAAGAGTTTGGGAGAGGACACAGCTGGGACAGCTGGAATGAGTTGACTGAAGAGGAGTCTCCAAGTGGGTATCTCGAGTACAGGTTGTGTAATATTGCACTTCCAAAGGAGCCATTCCCTTACTCCTTGTGTGCCACTGTCCAAATAAAAGAGCACTCCACTGGCATCTGAAGTGCATGTTTGACTCTGAGACAATGGAATTGCTCTTATTTTCATCTCAGCCCTGTTAGAAGCTTAAACAGAAGATGAAAACTGAATCAAACAATAACTATTACCCTGCACAGAGATTTTTTTAAAAAGAATGAAATTATTTGTTTTGGATTTTCTGTTAACTGATCTGTGTACCAGTGTGTGCCATCCAGCCCAACAATGAATCTGTTTGAGCTCTGTGGGAACACTCCCCACTGCTGACCCGTGTGAGCTCTGGTTGTTCCGTGCCTTGGTCACCCAGCAAACCCTTTTCAGCAGGGAAGACAAGCACACATTTTTGATGGCCATACTTCATTAAATGGAATAGTACAACTCCTGTGTTCCAAGGGAGCATTTAGATACGGTACAAGTTGTTAATTAACTTCTGCAAAAAAGTTGTGTTTAATCAAATGAACTGAAGCCAGTTGATGGTGGGTTTTCCCATGTCGTCCTTGTGAAGAGAAATATGATCTAAGAGAGCTCATTTTGCAGTGGGTTGTTAGACTTTCCTCTGAAGCTAGAAACTGGGAGATAAAAGCTGAAATCTTGTGCATAGACAATGTGTGAAAACACTTTTTGTTAATTTAGAAATGTCAGTATTGAATGCCTAATTGTTTCTTAGCTTTTCAAGAAGAAAGGGAGTCTCGGTTTCATAAAGAAACCATTTTAATTCATTTGCTAATGTTTCTCTGGAAAATTCAAAGGTCTGGCAGAAAATAACCTCTCCATGCTTGAGCATATCTAATAGTTTTTAGGAGAGGTGTGTTATGTGCTGAGTGTGGATTCAGAGTAGAGCTCCTCTTTAATAATGGAGTCATGGCTAAATGTTCAAACCCATTATGTGATAGCCTGAACTGTTACTGATAATGGTGTAGCACATACTGAAATGTGGCAGTGAAGTTAGATTATATGGCCCCTCATCTTTAAATTTAAAATAATAATAAAGAAAGGAAACTAAAGAACAGATTAATTCTCTGTGCAAAGCACTGCTACATAGTTTATAAGTTTTGGCTGTTGAATTTTTTTCTGAAATTTTAAGGAAGAAAATCATATATTATTCTGTGAATACTTTTTCTCTTTATAGAATATAATAATTTCTGAAATGCTGTGACAGCAGAGAAGATCATTTAAGCTTTTGTGTGTTATAGTCAGAGGACACAAGAGGACTAAATGTAATAGTAAATGAACTGCCAAATGTAAGGAAGGTCCCTGTTGGAAACTGTGGTGACCTGATCCAGGTTAATCAGAACAGGAGAAAAAAGGGAGAAAACATTGGATGTCTCAGAGGAAAAACAGTCAGAAGCTGTTTCTCTTCCTGGGGTGTTATTGGACCTCAGACACCTAAAACATTAAGCACTCCCCATGGCTGTTGTGACTGTGATGTTCTTTCCAAACTATACCTGACATTAAAAAGGTGCTTTGTTGGTATCAGCTAATCAGCTTTTTCTGTTAGAAATTTGTTTAGACTTTTTCTTTCTTTGTTGCAATCTGGTTTCCCAACCTGTCTAGTGATCAGAGCAAGGACAGTAAAACTGGTGAATATAAGGTTATTGCCATTTGCTCGGTGTTTTAAAATAAATAACCAAAAGTCCTTCAGGCTGTGAGGTGGCAGTACTTGGGCAGTGGGGCTGATCAGCTTGTGCCCACCCAGAGCTGCAGGGTTAACTGAAGATGACTTTGTTCTTTAAAACTGTATCCTTTATGACTGCAAGAATATTCCTGAGCTCCAGACTGCCCTGAGGGCATTGACAATCTGCTTTAATTAACTGTTACCAGGGTGTTGCTGTTGAGTTACAGGCTATTCACTTACTGGGGGAACACGAGGCCCCTGAGTGAGGGACGGGAAGTGACTGTCGGAAACAAAAAGCAGCTGTGGAGTAGATGAGGCTGAAATTGGACTGTGGCCCCTTGGAATGAGAATTCCACTGAAATGGCTGCAACTAAGGAGCAGTGTGAGCAGGAAGAATTAGTGCTGCTCTTGCAGTAGGGTTGTTATATTGTACAACTTGAACTGTCAACATGGAATTATTTGGTTTCTTCTTGCCTTTGCAGGAGAGATGGTTTTAATACCAAAACTCTGTTGTTTCTTTTTTTCATTTACAGGCTTCAACTTATCACCATATCCAAGAAATAATGGTGCAGTTGTTACGTACAGTGAACAGAACTGTTATTACAATGGGGCGAGATCCCTTAATTGTGAGTAGTATTTTAATGTATTTCCAATGCTTTGAAACTCATTTTATAGTTATCCTGAAGAAAAATGTGAATATAGCATTTTTGGAGTCCTTGTTTTTGAACTTTTTTATTTTAATTTCAGATGAAAGGTCTCAAGCTTCACTCTGTTCTCACTCAGCCGTGCCACTGTAGTGTCTTTTGCAGTGTAGTTGTGAGATCTGTATGTTCTTAGAAGAACAAATGGTAAATCTGAAGTTAGTTGATATTTGCAAAAAGAAGAATGTCTTACAAACCTGCATAAAGATTTCTACTAACCTGAAGTGGACTTGTCTGAGTAAAACTTAAAAAAACGAAACAAAACAAAAAAGCTGTTCTGAATAACTTGTATGACTAATTGGCAGATGGAAAAATCCCTGGAGCTGGGCTGGCACAGAGCACACACCTGAGACTTTTTAGGGGACATTCCACGGTTTAAGAGTTACATTCAGGGACAGACTGTGCAATTTATAGAGATTTAAATACACATCTCATGAGGGCTTCTCTGGATTTAGACTATTTGTGAGAAGGCAAGGGAGTTGTGTCCGTCAGGAATTCTGGAGCTTGCCCATCAGCCTGTGCTGATGGGAAGATGGATGTTAATTATTTGTCTTTAAGGATTTACATGATTCTGCAGAATCCATGAGCATCACTGACTTGTTTGCTTTGGCCATGAGGGTACACTGCACGTTTTCCAAACTGTCTGTGTTCCCCTGGTTATTTCTGTCAGAAAACCAAAATACCAGTTTTTGATCATTGCCAGTCAGAGCACGAGTCTCCTAATGATTAGTATCCTAATAATTGAGCTCTGCAAAGGAAATATTTGCCAGTGGTTGCTTCAAACTCCCCGCTGGTCCATCTGCAAGTCTCAGAATTGTGTCAGCTGTCTATCAGAACTTGGTCTGTTGATGTTTGTGTGTAACCCTCGGGCATTTATCGTGGTCACAGCAGGAAACGGTTTGGAATGAAGACCAGTGAACCTTTCAGTTCCCTACAATGTTTGCCAAGGTTTTCTGTGTCATAAGGAAATCATGATCTGAGTGTCATGGATGATTTAATCAGTCTATTAGGGAGTATTTCTGGATCCCATAAACACCACATGAAGAAGCAAAACAGAGCTGTGGTGATCCTGCATAAAAGATCCTTCTCATTAGGAAACAAGCTGGTTGCAGTAAATTGAAATGGCTTGGAAAATCTGTTTCTTTTTTTTTTGCCCTCTCATCTACTGTAATTTCTTCAGCTGTTTTAACCTAAAAAGAACAAATTCAGTGTGACTTTTGAAATGCAGCTAATTATGCTCATAAGCACCTATGCATGTGTGTTTATTGGGCATTTTAGAGGTTTTTCACAGCAGAATTCCAATAAATTACTGAGTTTCCTACAGCTGAGGCAACACCTCTCAACAGAGTAGTCTTTCACATGTGAAGAAATCGTTTGTAGTGAACAAAATAGTCTTTTGTATTCAGAAAGAACTGGCAAAATATTGTGGGTTTTTTTTTCATGTTCTGTGTACTGGCTTTAGTTCCCTGGGTTAATTTTCAGGTTTGCTTTAAAACATCTTGAAAGTCTCAAGTTGCTGCAAGTATGGTGAGCTTTGCAGGTACAGGTGGGACACGTGGAATAGCTGCAGTCAGCTGATGTTATGCAGGTATGAGAGATCTCAAAGGGGAATAAATCTGTTACTTCCAGGAGAACAGAAGGTTACTCTTTAGATTCTTAAATCTGTCACTACATGTGTGAATATTTCAAGTATTTTTATCTTCTGCAGTGTGATTTTCTAGAATTTGAAAATAGTGTGGAAATCAATGCCAATAGTATGTTATAGTGATAAGAACAATGGTTACAATATACAAGACCTGTAATTCCTTGGAAGTTTAAATGCCTTGCCATGGATGGATGATTGGATTTTATTCACCTGTGGTTGGTTTTGCTTTTTGGCAGGGGTAAGAATTTTCATATCCAGGTGTCCTTTTCACAGTTTTCTCTCTTGTTGGCAGAGAAGGCATTAAAAGGATTTCTGGTTACAGTTTCTTTGATCCTTTCTTGCTGCCAATGCCAGTTGCAGGGAAAGGGAAGGTGCTGCCTCGCTGGTAACTGTCTGTGCTGTGTTCATGGAGTTACTGGGAAGAGTCGGGCTCAGGAGGAAATAATCCCTTCAGGAGAAGGTGGTGGTGGTGGTAGAACAATAATTTGGCTCTTTGCAGCTGCTGCAGAGAAGATTTACTTAAGTGCCATTCATGCCTTCACTGTGCTGCTTTAGCAGTTGAAGGCTTTAACAGCTTGGTTGCTTTCACACTTGAAAATCCATAACACCTTGACTCTTTCTAGTTGTGGAAGTGCTTCTGAACTTGTGAAAAGGGACAAGTTTATTGTCTGAAACTGGCTATTCAAGCTTTATCTTGAATACCTTATGAAACATAGACTTCTAGTTCAAGATGTGATGCAGTGAAGTCCTACTGCAGGAAGAGTGGAAGTAAAACATAAAAGCAGGGAGAACACAATACTTGTTTTCAGTCTTGGCTTGATTAGGTAAACAGAAATATAAATCCACCATTTACAGCTTAAAGGTTTGCTTTAGTACCTCCAAACTCGATTCTGCTCACAGTGTCAGTTTATCATGTTGAAATGAGTGTAGCCACCCCACACGGAGAAGTTTTCAGACAATATTTGTACACACATAAAGGCTTTGCCAAAAAGGAAACGACGTGCTCTGTTAAGCAAAGCTGCTCTAGAGCTTTCTCTGTGGGGAAATAATGACCAGAGGAACTCTTTGGAGAGCTGCTGTGGCTGGACAATCCCATATATTCAAATATACTCATGGTCTAGCTAAAAGCTACAGATGTGCCGTTCAGTATTGCAGTTTAAATCCTTGTTCTATCTGGAAAAGCTGCAGAATGATTCCATAAAATGCCTACTAGTTTTCCATTCATTTTTCTTTTTCCAAAGGACAGCTGTTCACCTCCTTTGTAGCCTAAATGTTGTTTATTATTAATGGGCTCCTGAAACCTCATAAAAACATCTCATTTTATTGCAAAGGATAACATCACATTAAAGGGCCTAAAAATATACAAAACGTACATTAGAGGATAAATTTCCCTGGGAAGATGGTTTGTATCTAAGCTGGCAGGACTACTGAATATTGTGGCTTTTTCAGAAGAGCTATAGGGCACAAAACTGTCAGAAGCCCTACATGAACTGCTGCTATATGATAGAAAAATCAGTATTTTATCCATACATTCTTAATTTTTAGAGAAAGTAAGGCTGACTCCATAAAACAACCATTTCAAACACAGTAATTTTGGAATATACCATGTTCTGTGCAACGTTTTATAAATAGCATATTATAGTTGTCATTGAAATACATTTTTCTCAGAAGCCCCACAATATTTTTTAGTTATTTTGTTGCTAGGATATACAAATTTCCATGTTAAATCTAAACAAACCAGTAACCAAGCATTACCTTTGTGCTGATGGATCTTGGCTGATGCATCCATGACACTCCCCCACTGTTATCTTTTCAGTGTGACAAATAGTCTTTTGTTCCAATGTTCCCTTTAAAGTTTTATGTAGAAAGCCTTTTGTGTGTGACAGACTGGGGATAATAACTCCTGGCATTTAGTAGGTGTGGTTTGATTGTGAAAACATGATGCTTTTTCTTTTGTAGGGATAATTTACTTCCGTGGTACTTTCACTTTATTTTCAGTGAAACTATTGTAGGATTCCATAAAATACCTATTAGTTTTCAATTAATTTTTCTTCTTTCCAAAGAACAGCTGTTCACTTCCTTTGTAATCTAAATGTTGTTTCTTATTCATTGACTCCTGAAAGCTAATAAAAATATCTCATGGTAGTCAGAGCCTCGGGAAAAGGAATGAGGGAGCTCTGTCTGTGTTTTAGATAACCCCTGAGTTTAGATCTAATGCATATTCCAGAATTTGACTGTTGCTGCTACTGCTGACAAAAAAAGAAAAAAAAAAAAAGATTTTTTTTGGTTGTACTGAAGTCTTGAAACAGAGACTTCCAGGACAACCTTCCTGAAGGAGAGTGCTTCAGCAGCACTGGAATTTCATGTTTCCTCTCAAGGAAAACAGATGTCTTGGAGGGGGTGAGTCTGAAAGCTGAAGGCAGAGAGACAAATGACTGTCCTGGTGTGGGAGCTGAGGGTCAGCTCCCTGGGTACCTGCAGTGCTGCCCTCCCACTGTGCGTGCAGATGGCACAAAGGGAATTTCATATCCATCTGTGGGTAATCCAGACTCCACTGAGGGAGAGGGAACTGAAAAACAACCGCCTTGAGAACCTGGAAAACGGGAGCTCGTTTTGACTGGGAGATTAAGGGTTAAAAATCGCCCACAGCTCCGAAGTCCATCGCGCTCAGACATTAAAATAGAAATCCTGTAAGCATTTATATCAGTTTTTATAGTTCAGTTTTTCAGGAGCACTGATACCTATTCAGGTCGTAAAGGAAGATTTAGAGCCTTACTTGCAACTTCCTTCGGTGAGACTTTCTTAAACTGAAGTTCCTGCGTGGTTTTCCTGACCCCAGGAATTGACTGGTGCTCTGTGGTGAACCAAAGTGCTGTGGTTTGTTTAAATCAAATCATCTGGATCCTTTGAAGATGCATTGGAGGCATCATGTGCATTATGTGTGCAAACCCAAAATCAAATAGCTGAGAAGGAACTCTTTTTTTTTTTTTTTTTTTTTTTTTTGTGCTTATTAACCAGAAGAAAGACAAAAAGACTGCTTTCATAGAACAAATCATTAAAAATCAGTTCACTGTAGAAAAAAACTTCTGGTTTTACTAGTGTTTCACCTGTTGGTACTGCTTATTAGACCTTTACCTCAGAGAATATTAGTCTTAAAATCCTATTTTAACACACAAGAATAACTTAGACACTAATAAATCCTTCATTATATCAATTATAGAGTACTTAAGTAATCTAATGATGTGTTCTGATGCAGTAATTTAATTCTTAACTTTGTTGTACCCATAACCTATCGTTGAAGAGCTTTTATGTCTCACTAAATCTGGGTTTTTTTGCTGGTAAAAATTAATTTCCTTCTGAAAAGCCTCTACAATAATGATAATTTTGTGCCTGTCATTTATGTACTCACTGAACTTAACATGGAATTGTTTTTTAAGTGTCACTCCCCTCAAATTTTGATAAATTAAGCCATGACATACTGCATACTTTCTTCTAAAAGACGAGTTCTATAAAAAAATTAATCCTTCCAGACAAAATTCTTCTGCGCAAAATTGTTTTTAATGTGTTTTCAAATGTGTAATTAACCCTAAGAATTCAAGGAACACGGAAGTGTACAAAAAATGTACAGACATTTTAAATTAACATTGCAGTTGATACAGTATGACTTAGAAAAATAGGATGCAGGGGTTAATCTGTGGAATACCCTGAACCAGGGTCACTAAGAAAAGGTCTGCAGTACATTCCACTCAACTTGCTTTGGGAAACCTTTTGCCCCTTTGCCCCCCATATGAAAGGTGGCCACGTTTTTTCATGAGCAAAATAATAGGATAATCTGCCCTAAATTAGGTTCCATTGGCATTCCCTGTGCTGGCTGGCAAATCCATTATTTTTGGAGGAAAGAAGTCACTGCACTGACACTTGATAAAATCTTTTCAGTGTATATGATTTTTTTCTGTAATGCAGGTAAGTTCACTAAATATTATTTTCATGTCCAATTTTGTATCAGGTATCAACTCACACCTTAAGGCCAAAAAAACCGCAGCTTGGGATATTTTAATATAGTGATGCAGTCTTAAATGGACAGATTGGGCAGGTGATGTAGTAAGAGAGGAGCCAAAATAGTTACTCCTCTTTATCCAGCAACTGTGTGATGACATCTGAGGGACTGTATCCAGTTTTAGGCTTCCAGGTAGAGGAGAGACATCAAATTACTGGAGGCAGAGAGCCAAGCTGCCTGTGGGCTGCAGCAGGAGCACGAGGAGAGAGGCAGTGAAAACTGGGTTTGTTCAATCTTTAGGGGGTGAAGACTTAGGAGGGAGGGCTTGTTATCCATCCAGTTCTTCCTGAAGGTGTGTTTGGACACAGCAAGATGTAAAGGGCACGGGCCAAAATATGGGAAATTCAGGTGCGACGTCAGGAATCAAAACTGGAGCAGCCCCTCCCGAGGAGTTTGGGGTTCTCAAAACTCAAATTCACTTAATCTGACCTTGCTTGAGTAGGGGGTTATAAGACCAATTACCATGATCTTCTCTTGTTTTATGATTCCCCAGTTCTTTCCAGGGAAATCTCTTGAATGGCTGGAACTTCTAAATGTGGGCTTTTCATAATGAACAAATAAAAGGGCAGAGTAAAACTTACACCAAAATTCCTTTTTTTGATGTTGTTCAATATTAGATGAATGACAGCAACGAAAATATTTCAGTGGGGACGTGAAATAATTATCATTATCTCCTTTGAGGAGAGACTTGTATGAACAGCATAGGTTTCCCTGAATTTGTTCTTGGTGGTGTGGTTTGTTCAAAGATTAGTGAGGTTCTTCCATTTAGTCCATGTTGTTTATAAACAGGAAATGAAGGCTGTGTGACATGCTTTGCTTCATCTACCGTGGTTTTTTTTAAAGTAGAGATTTGAACCTTGCTATTTTTGGAAAGTTGAAAAAAAGGTCTTTAGAAAGCATATGAAAGTGTCCTTGGAAAAAAAATGAGAGAGCTTCCTTCTGAAAGAAACAATTTCTCTTTTGAAAATACTATCTTCATGCACCTTTATTCAGTGAGATGATTTAACTAAATTCGATTATTTTGATTTTTTTCAAGTACCCTAATTAAACATTCTTTACCTTTGTGGCTTTGTAACAGCGCATTTCAGGCCTGTGCTCCCGAGCTCTTTCTGTTCCAGTGTCTTTTGAAATGTAAAAGGAGGCAGAAGGAAGTCAAATCCACCAGAAGCATTTTCTTTTCATCTTTTTTGTTTTCCTCCTTAACTCCTTTTTCTCTGGAGCTGGAGGATCAGGTGGTGGCTTGTGAGGTGAAGCTGAAGCTGGATCTTGCTCTGCATTATCCAGTGTTTTCAAAATCTGGTGAAATCTTCCTTCCTGTTGCCTGAAGTCATATTCTACACTATGGAAAAATGAAGAGATTGAAGGTAGTAAGTGAGACATTCCTCTTTGCAAACACCCGGAAAGGATGTTTATCTCATCAGAATAACTTGGCATTATTCAGTAACAGAACCTGGTGAAAACACAAGGGTGTTTTGGTTTCTGCTTTGACAATAAATTCATTTACCAATTTTTTTTCAAGGGGAACCTTTTACTTTACATGACTTAAGAACTCCAGCATTTTGCCCAAAACAATGGGAGAAAAATTAAGGGAGAAAACCCAAAAATGTACCAGAATGACCTTTCGATGCATTTTACTGAAAGGTCAGGTTTTGATACCATAATCTAACAGTCACATGCTTGGAATTAATTACAAACTCTCACATGCTTAACTGTGTTAAATGTGAATGTCTCCCACTAGGAGCAAAAATATATGAAAGTGAGCCTCTATGTAAGTCTTTGAGGTAAGGGGTGTTAGTTAACAGGAAAGCAGAACTCATTTTCTCCACTGAAAGCCCCAGTTATTATTAATGTCAAATGAGAGCCGAGATGTTAATTAGATAACAGCAGATGAGAGCATAGAAATCAATGGAAGGTTAAAAGAGTCACTGTGGACAGTGACTAAGCAGGATTCTGTGTATTTTCTTTATTTCGATCATCTTTTCTGGCCAGGAGGGTGGGTTGTATCAGCTGTGTGAGCTGGGGAGGTTTTAGGAGGCGGGGGGAGAGTAGAAAGGGGGTATTTTTCATAATCCAAGCACAATCTGAGGGTTTTTGGGATGTCCCTTCAAGGCCCTGAATTGATTTTGGCACTGATTAGAAGAAATCTGTAAAGTTAGTAGATACGTATATCCTAAACACTATTAATTGTATTTTTATGTATATAGAAATCCATAAAAATTGTTAAATAATATTTAAGCTTAACCAGAAGCTTGTTTCCTTATAATTCATGTGTCTTGGGGTTTTTGATGAAATAACTCAGCTGATAAAAAGCAAGCAGTAGGATTATTCTGATTTAGAAAAGCTGGAGAACGATCTCTGAACAGGAAGCAAGACATAATAAATATAAAAGAGGTAGAAGAAAGTGATATAAAATCAGCATCTCTGGCATTTTATCAGCTTATTGCTAAAGCTGCAACTTAGTACTTTTCAGTAGGCAAGAATACTAAATGTTGGGTTTCTAGCACATGTAAAGGTAGCATCTACTGCTAGTCCTATTTTCTGCCCTTCTTCAGAGTTTTTAATTTAATGTTGGAGAGATCATCTCCAGAGGCAAGAGGTCAATTCAGTCTTCATTTAATACTGTCCGTGATATGCCCAGATAAATGTTTCTGTTTGCTACTTGCATTTGTTTATTACAAACAAACATTTGTGTTACATGATCTAGATTGAAAATCCCGAGTCTGGAATCCCTGCTGGGGAGTTAATAAAGCCAAATATACAGGCACTGTTAGGCAGAAAAGCTCTTTATTACTTTACTGATCAGTGTAATCCACACTGGGATTTCTATGAGATTAGTGCATTGTTTGACTCAGGGACTGCTTAAAATGTGTGTGATAAAGATGGTTCAGTGACAGCAACCCCACATCCTGCATCACTGATGAGCTGGGTTCTTTAGGAGCAGGAAAACTGGGAGCAAGTTAAAACCTTCGATTCTATAATTAATGGAAACAGGGATGCTGTGTTAGGGGGAAAATACTCGCACGGACCTTTAGGCTACATAAATATAAAAAAAATTACGTGGGTTTGTCTAGAGCAAAAACTGATAACAATTTCTTTTGGAATGTTGTCTAACTTCAAATGTTAGTCGCTCAGAATACTTTCTCATAACCTCATCTTGTGGAACATCTCTGTAAAGTGAAAACTGTTGTTCCTTCACTGTCTTCTGTTTCTCTCTTAAAACTAGAAAAGCTAGAAACTTTTGAGAGCAACAATGTTCTCTGCATGTTCTACTAATCATTGCCCTGTGAAGCATTCAGGCACCATTGTCATTCCAAACTACCTAGGAAATCAAAAAGGCACATCAGTCTTTTCTTATTTCCTCTGTCCTTTTTTCCTGGATAATTGTGTCACTTGTTCAGGACCTTTCCTGCACTGAAACTCAACAACACAAGGTAACTATCATGGTTTGTTCTTCAGCCTGTGGTAAAGGGGAGTTTGTACATAATTTCTAGGGAGTGATTTGTTTGTGTCTAGCCCAATAAAATACCCAGAGATTGTTTGTTAAGAGATGAGGACCAAGTAAAGGAAACCTATTTTGTCTTGGATCTTCCTTTTCATACAGATACAGTCTGTGCTCTTGGATAAGTCACATAACTTCCAGAGTACCCCATGGGCTGTGAAGAAGATGAATAGCTTTGTCTGAGAGGAGTTGTGGCGTTTAATTTGTGGCATCCTTGGGATTTCATTGCCAGAGGTTTAGGACATCAGTACCTGGCTGAGTTGTGTGTTGAACGGCAGGTTCCAGTGCTACGTTCAGCTTATTAAATTCTTTAGCAAATTTGGCTCGTGTAGAAGATGTGGTGTGAAAAACACTTCCTTGTGGGTATTTTCTATTCCTTATATCCCTTTAAAATATTGAAGTTATATTGCTTGCAAACTGGCAAAGATAATGGTCTGTCGTGTTCTTTGAGATGAAGGAAAAGGTTTCAACCTAAAAGAGAAATTCTCTTACCATTTAATTTTGTAAATATAATCAAGTAACCCAAGATTTGGGTTCTCTGCCTCATAACTGAGGCTGCAGAGATGAGATAGTGTTTATAAATTGGAGGAAACTTTATAAAATCCCTTGCTGGGTGGACAAGCCACATGCATAGTACAACCAAGACTTTGTACCTGCTGGTTTTGGGTGGATGGCTGGGGAGCTGGAGGCTCTTCCAGCGTGTTTGTACAGACATAGTGTTTGAAACATGTACAGCTTCCAGGACACAGTGCTGCAAAGTTTTCTGGTCAAATTGCACTCTCTTAAATGAATAACAAATAGTTGCAGAAGCGAGAAATGTGGGAGTTTAATTTTGGTGAACATGAACTGCAGCTGTAGCTCACTGGCATTTGGAGAACTGTTTATCTTTTCCAAGATCTAAATGTATTACAGAAATCCCAGCTTTAAAAACGCAGCACACCGAGGAATTTCATCTTCAGAAATGGCATCAGAGGTTTTCAAAGCATAAGTAAGGACTCTGTGAAACCTTGGTGGAGAGTTTCTGTTTGAATTCTCAGCCAACACCGACATCAATTGTTTTCTGCTTGGGAAACAAAAGGGAACACCACATTCACACCACTTGGTGTTCTGTTAAAAATGGGATTAGTCACGGCTGAGACATTTTATAGCTGTGAGCAAAACATTGTGCTGTACAACTGGGGGGATATCCAGCCCCTGCAGGACTGTGGGAAGGAGGGCAGTACCTGTAGATGATGCAGGCGGTGTTCTGGCAGGTGCTGCAGTTGTTCAGGTCTTGGCCAGTGTGGTAGAAGTTACGCCTGTAACAGACAGCAGCTGGTGTAAAGAGTGTTTACAGATACAGTAACACATCCCTGAATCTTTTATGAACAAAAATCCACCTCTTCCATAATCCTCACTAAAAATTCTAGTGTCAAATTTTAAGTTAGAAGGTGGCTTTGAAAAACACAAACCCTGTGATTCTCGTCTCACATCTTTCCCATGTTGCTCTGTTGGGGTTCTGGTTGTTGGTTCTTGCGTGAATATTTGTTATGAAAACACTTAGACATGCAACTGTTTCTTACAAACCTACTTTAAAGTGTTTAAAAATCCATGGTTTTGGTGAATCAGTCTGATCTTTGCCCTTATACTTTCCAGTCTTTCCTCTTCTTGTGTTTCCTTACTTGAGTATAACCAAGTCAGATTTCTACTGCTCACAGCATATAAATTTGGAGTGCTGAGAACAAAAGCAAGTGTTATACTTAACACCAACTAGAGCTGAATTATTTTTATCAACTGTTTTTTATCAAACTGTTAGAAACAGTTTGAAGTTGGTGGTTCATTAAGTCTGAAGGATGAGTAACTCATATTTAACAAGTTTTATTTGGATTAGGGGAGAACAGTTGGTACCAAAATAACTTCCTGGTTGTTTTGGAATTAAAGTGGAAGTTCTTCATGTGCAGCTATACAAGTACTTGGAATTTTAAATGTCACTGCTGGAAGATTCTGGCAAGATGGATTGAAGCTTCTCATTGAATCCCCGTGTCAAACTTCAAGGTGTTTGACAAAATTTTTCTTTTGAACCCTGTGGTAACTGAACAGAAACAGATTACAAATATTGCCAGATAATCTGGCCGTGCTTCCCTGCAAACTGATCTTTGCTATGGTCAGATTTGCAAATGGAAACATGGATTTGTAATTGGAACTTGTGCAGTCTCTCATCCAGAACTGCGTGTAGGGGAGAAGGAGTGGGGGTTCTTTCCTGTCATTTCGGAAGGAAGCACATTCCAGGTGGCAGCTGGATGAAGAATACAATGGAGAAGTGATTGCTTAAGCTGGACACAGTCTTGGGTCGCTGCCTCAAATCTTACCTCTTACCTGAACTTTTGGGTTCCAGGGTGCTATAAATGTTTTTTTTTTTGCATTTTTTTCTCTCAGTATTCGGTTTTTGTCTGTTGTGTTATTAGGAAGTTGTTGGTAGAAAATCATATGGAACAAGCTTCAGAGTGAGGATAGCTGGAGCTGAGCTGCCTGGGAAAAGATTTTATATGGAATAACAATTTATGTGGGCCCAGTGGAAGCTAATAAAAGTGTTTTCACTTTAACAGCCAGATGGACGTTACTGGTTAATGCTTCCAGATAAAAAAGATAATCTACATGGAGTAAAATCAGAGGCTAACTAGATTTATATATTTTAAAATTTTTAGTGAGTGTAAATTCATATTTGGAGTGTGAGCTGGAAAGTTATGCATCACAAATAGAAGAAGTTCAATTACCAGCTAAAATTCTTCGTAAAGGAAAGAATTCTTCAAAATGGATTTTTCTTCGTTTTTCTGCAGAAGTTGTAAGAAAGTTGGAGCATATAAAATTGTGCCCTCATTTAGTTCTATCCTGACAGTTCTGCTCAGCCACAAAAACCTGTTGTGCTCACGTGGGAACAGGTGCAAAGGCCTAATGGTGAGTGATGTGAGCAAGGCAGGGTTGTGCTCTGTGCTATTTGTATGCAACTTGAACCCAAAACCCTCAGTGCAGCCTTGTAATGTTTGCACAGTTGGTGGAAATGTGGAATATTATGTGGTTTATCCATTAATTTTAATCAGTAAATACTGCTGATACACATGATCTGATTTTAAAATTGAGGGTGCTGTTTGATGCATAAAGCAGTTGAGTACAAGTGATTATTCTA
>JAYRBT010000028.1:3562012-3573369 GCA_036023395.1 Myiotriccus ornatus | reverse complement strand
CTGATACACATGATCTGATTTTAAAATTGAGGGTGCTGTTTGATGCATAAAGCAGTTGAGTACAAGTGATTATTCTAGATGCCTAAGCAGCCTGTGCTGAGGATAAAAGTGTTCATGATAACATAGACTTCATGTTGTTTAATCTTTTAAAAAATAAATTAAAACAGAACTTTTATTCTCTTAATACTTTGACAGATTTATCTATGAGTTTTTCAAAGGTTAGTTATTTGATGGATGTACTGCGTTATAACCAGGCAGAACTGTCAAGAGTATCCTAGATGCATTTACTGTAAGTGGGAGATGCTGTTAATGGTGTGGAAAGCTTGATGAGGATATTCTGAAACTTGGTTTGAGTATAGAATTATTTAGAATTCCTTTTTAACCTATGAAGGTGTCCATTCTTGAGACTTTAGTTGGATTTATAGTATTACTGTTATTTATAATGCATCAATAAGTGTATAAATGCTGCTGGCAGCCTTAGCTACTGATACAAATACAGGTCACTCGTTCTTGCTGAGCTGCAGAAAGCAGAGCTCTGAAATCTGAGATTCTAAAGTGAGTTCTTCCCAAGAGTCTTTACTCCCCCTGTGTCCTTAGTTCGAATCCTTTTTAAGCAGCTCCCTCACTTGTTTTTAGGGGCAGAAATGATTTATAGAAATGATTTATAGAGCAGGAGAGTGGCTTTTGTGACATCAGCTGTGTCAACACTAGGGCTGCTTGGGCACTACGTGTGTATCTGACCTTGCCATGGGTTTGTTGTACTGCAGGAGTACACTGGACTCTTGGGTTTTGATGTTCTCCTGCATTCAGATTTTAGGCAGCTGGAGACCGATAATTTTCAGGTGTCAGTGGCTTCATATCGAACACCATCAATCTAAATGAAAAAGGGAGTTGTTAGGCTGTGTCTCACTGGAGTTAGTAAAGGCAGTGGCAGCTAAAGCCAAGCTATGCAGAGACTTTCTTCTCTGTTGAGGCCCAATTACCACAAAAATGGTGTAAGATGCCTTTTCTGCAAGCTCATCTTTAAACATCCAAAGAGATATATATTTCAGTAGCAAAGGTTAAAAGAACACTAACATCTACTTTACACTTCTGATGAATTACTAATATTAAAAATGGACCATACCCTTCACTCAGCGCTCTGGATTTTTCCAGGTCTTGGATTACATTCAAAAGGACTTTAATCTTCTCCTGGTTGGACTGCAAGGATTCCTCCACAGACTGCAGCCTGCCTTGGAGGGCACAGAGTTCCCCATGTGCCAAGTGAATTTGATTTATTTCACTAATCTCTTTGTTGGTTTGCAGTTTGATTTCGTTCCTTGGCGGATGAGACTTTATGTGAAATCCTTCTAAACAGCTGTTGCACTGGGAAACATCTGACTGGGTGGAGTTCTTCTGGATTTCAGGATTACAGGACAGAGCAGGTTGTGGTGCGTTAGTGCTGGTCGCTGACGTGGCTGTGTGATCACCTGGTGACGTCAGGCAGCTGGAATCGGGTTTGTGCTCTCCTGCCTGGTGACAGTCTCTGAGGAAACGAGGAGATGAGCTGTGATTTGATGGAGGTGACACTGGAGCGGTTTCCTTACTGCTGGCATCTCTGCTGGCTGCAGGCAGCTCAGAATCGCTTTTGCCCACTTCACAAGCAGCAGAACGGGCATCACCTTCCCTGCAGCTGGCAGAGTTGGTTAGGCAAGGCTCTGCTCTTTCAGACTCAGAGGGTACTGTGCTGTTCTCATTGCTCTCAGTGCCGTGGATGACAACAGAGGAGTGCAGGGAATGACTTGGATTGGTGGCTGTGTCTGGTGCATCCATGGAAACACTTCTGTCCTGTGGAAAGCTCACATGTATGTATTCAGGCACCTGTGTGGACACAGTTGTCTTCTCTGATACTGAGGAATCATCTGAGTAGATGGGCCCGTTGCTTTGTGCTTTTGGTGGTCTTTGACTTAACTGCCCGTCCCCCTCACTAGTCCTGCATCCATCCTCCACGTGGTTCGTTATCCTCAGGTAACAGAGATCTGCAGACATCGTGTCCTGTTCACAGAGACTGCCGTTTACCTGGATAGGATGTGCAGGCTCTGTTGGCATCTCTGTTAACGATTTACTTACTGTCAGCTTCTTCTTCTTAAAAACAGGGAAGTGTTTCCTGAGGCTGGGAGAGGTTTGTATGGCAATATTCCGAAGCCCCTTCTGAGCCCTTGGAAAAGTTGGAGAGCGAGTCAGCAAAAAATTGTGATCCCTAAATATCTCTGTTTTTCCAGTGGGGAAAGCCGTGCCTGGGGCGGGATGAGCATCCAGCTCTGCCTTGGTGCTCACACCGTCGTCCTTGAACCGGACCTGCTGGGATTTGGTCCTGCGGTGCTGGGGGTGCCTCAGGAAATCCGCAGAGTCCAGGCTGTTCCTTTTCAGGAGCACTGGGCGCATTTTCATGCTTTGCTGGGCCATTGAATCACAATTTAGAGTCTGTAAGTAACGTGTTTCCTTGCGACCCATTTCATTTGTCATTCGACCTGTGTGTTTAGATCATTCCCGAGGTACAAATTAACACTTTACTCCTGGAGCTGATCGTTCTTCTATTTGCCATCCCGTGTACCTTTCACTGACATGCTCTCCTTAGGGATCTTCCTTCAAATTTAATTGCTGATTAGACCAAACACTCAGATAACGAAATCAAATAGAAAATTTATGGAAAGATTTCTCGTAGCCAGGGAATGCAGAAATCCTGGTGTCTGAAGCTAACATGGTCTTTGTATTACAAAGCTGCCACGGGCTGTTACACTTAGGGTTAACTAATTCAAAGGTAAGGTTGAGTCTATGGCTTTCCTGGTGGCTCTTGTTTGACAGCAGCTCTCCATTAGTGATCCAGCTTTTTTTGTGATGGACCAGTCAGATATGTTTTATTTGCATGTTGTCTAAACAAGAAGCATCATAACTTTTGGGGGCATTTTCATTTCTGATGCGTAGATGTATTGCTGGAATATATCCATTTATACCCAACTGAATTGCTTTCTTTAGGGATAGTTTTTCTTCTTCAGCCATCTTTTTAATGTTCCAGTTGAAACTAATCTTCCCAAACAGTTAAGCAAAATGTAACCACTCCTGCCCAGGGGAAAATCCAGCATCCAGTGGGATTCAGTGGGAGAAGTTAGTGACGTGTAGCTACTGCAGTTCTTGCAAATACAAGGCCAGTCATATCCAAGGGGCTGGTTCAGTTCTGTCAGTTCAGCTCTGCGAAAACTTTGGCATCAGAAGAGAGGTCCAGACCAAATAACTGGCAAATGCAGAACAACAGTCAATGTTTCCTGAAAAATAAAAAGACAACAGCTGTAGCTGAACAAATTGGCAAACAGGGTAATTTTCTTCTGCTGTCTCCCAACAACTTTTCATCTGCAGTGGTTCTGTAACTTTGGCAATGAGGTGCTTGTATAGAACCTGAAAAATGTTTTGTACTTTTGAGGTACCTTTTTTTTCATATGCAATACAATGCACAAAAAAAATAATTATGTATCTATATGCGAGGATATAAAATATTTGCAGGCCGGAACCTGACCCCAGATACAGATCTTAAGACTTAGACTTGAAAAATGGCCATTTAATCCTGCTGTGGATGAAAAATCGAACAGATACATGTACGAATATACCCAGTTTGTGTGCAGGAGGCTGGGCTGGAAGGCTCTGGTTTGCCACATTTGTCCAGGGCTCGTCGTGGAAAAACAAACATTGAACATTTTGAATGGCCACTAAATCTTCCATTTCTGAAAATCAGTCAGGACAGTAACATGGTCACAGTAACCATGTATTACATGTGGGATAAACTTCCTCACAAATGTGAATTCTTCTACCCCAATTATTCCAGAAGAGTCTGAGCCCTGGTTCAGGATGTGCAACGAGTAGTGCTGGACCAGTAGCAGATTTCAACTGCTCGGATTCAGAACTCACACATGAGATGAATATCATATATTTTCCCTGTATTTTTACTAAGTTAAACTAAATCTGAATCTGGTTGCTACAACAGAATAGGGATAAGAGGAGAAATTTATGCCAAGTGTGGGAAATATTCTATGAGATTTTTAGTAATCCAGCAGAGTTTGATTTTAGGATTGCAGTGATTTTCAAGGTTGGGGTAAATTCCCAGCATAGTGCTAATTTACCATTAACTCTGTTCCCTGTTAATTCACTGGTTGTTTCATTAGCCTTAGCACTTCCATTAGCTCAGAACCCTTTATTTAAGGTTTTAAGTATTAAACAGACTTTACCATATTTAATTTAGGAGAATTGATGAGATGGGTGCAGTGGGAAAGATCTTGTTACAGAATATAGCAAGCTGTTCTGTAGCATCATGTAACATTTAGGCACTGTAATATAATTTAAGCAAAGTAATAATGTGATATTATTCTATTATAAAGTTTTAGAAGAAAATGAGTGTTGGATTATTTCTCTGCAGAGAGAAATGTCACATTAAATATTGAGGGAATAAGTATGTGCATTAGCACCAAATTTTACTTTGATGATATGCAAGAATTAAGTACTGAAATCACTGTGGTGTTTGTGCGCTGGAAACAAGTACCACAATAAACAAGTCCAACAGTTTCTGCAAATAACATTCCACTGCCAAGTTCTGAATTCTCGTATCATCCACTAATTACTGGAGACTTTTTACAGTTTTGTTTGAGAATTTATCCAAATATTGCAGTAGCATTCTCCACTTCCCACCACAGCTGCTGTGCTCCAGGCAGATGGACTACTTTGAAACTTATACTTGCCCAATTAAATTCAGAAAGAAGCTTTAGAAAGCTAATCCTTTGTGTTTTAAATACAAGTGGAAAGCCCTTAAGGGTTTTATGAGAGCTCTCTCCTTTGGCTGTAGAGGCATGTGAGTGAGATTCCTGCATTCTTAATTTGCAAATTGCTGTTTTAACTCTGTTGGTTTTCAGCTTCCTTGGCATCCAATAGTCTGGAGTTCAGACAAATCATAATGAAAGTTTTGATGCTGTTATTTATATTAAATCAACCTGAAGTAGAAAATACATGGGTAGGAATGTTCAAATATTTGGATTGAAAACCCAGACTGGTGAATACCAATGAGTTATAGGTGTCTGTGCCTGAGTTAACAAATCAGTGTGACATTGCCAATTACTCAGTTTAAATAACATTTTCCCTTTAAATAACATTTTCCCTTGCCCAGGAAGGAATTCCTCACTCTTTTCTGGCACAACAATTTACAGGCCTTGTTTTGCTGGTTATTTCACACAGAGTGAAATACGAAAAATTCTAAGGATCCATTTTATAGAAACGCTTTCAAAGGATGAATTCAACTTCTCTCACTCGTAACAAAAGGCATAAGTGAGTTTTGAATTTATATCTTGTAATAATAGCAGCACTTTGGGTAGTAGGATTCTCCTGGGGCTTAGTGTGTGCTGTGGTTCCACAGCCTCACATGCAGCTCTCCAGCCTCTTCCTCCCCATCCCTTCCCGGTCCTGAGGCACGAGGACATTTCGTGCTTGGCCTTTCCCTGTTTCGAGGACGTCAGTCTGACTGATATTGGTGCATTTTTGGCTTTTAGGCTTGGCTGATACTGTTAAAGCAAAAAGGTCTCTCCCTGCTTTGTGCACACACCTCTTAATGGTGGTGATTACTCTTCAGTGGGAACTCAGTTTTGCTCCACTGTGTATCTGTAACAAATGAATTGCCTGGAAAAGACCCAGGTGCAAATCCTGCCCCCTCAAACAACAGTGGAATTGCTTTTCCAACCTGAGGATTGTGAGCTTGAGTTCTTAGAAATGCACACACAGCTCAGCTAGAGTGCCAGGCAGGAGGAATTTGACAACAACAGAGATAATCGTATTTTTCTTTATAATTATTCTCCCCATTTTTCCTGCCTCTGCCTTCCTGATTTCTTTGAGAGAGTCAAGCACATTTTTTGGTTCATATTTCAGTCTAATGGCTGAAGGTGTGGGTAGAGGAGTGCAGCTGGTCAGGGTAAATGGAGATTATGGGGAATTGCATGAAGTGGAAAACCGGGCAGCAAAGGAGATTGTGGGGATTTTGGAAGAGTGCAGATGTGTGAGAGTGCCACTTGTGGGCGTTTTCTGCAGTTTGTGGACAAAGTTAAATATTTGACACGGTTTTCAAAGTCATTCATTTGCAGTTGGTCACCTTCTATTTGACTGGTTTGCTCAAAAAATAAGTGTTTTTCCTTAAAGCGAGTGTGACATATTTGTAGTATTTTGGAGTTTCTTTATGCATGTTTTAAGGCCAATACTTCTTGGAAAAAAAATCTGCTTGAGCAGATTCTCTTCATTAAATGTCACTGATAAAAACATTTTGTGTGAGGGCTTCCAACAGGAAGATAATCAGTGTAATTTTCCTTCTACTTCTGGGCATCTGCACTTTGAATTTCCCAATTCCCTCTATGGCAGAGGGTTGGAACAAGGTGATCTTTAAGGTCTCTCCCAACCCAAACTTTTTTGATTCTATGAGAGCTGACAGAGCTGTAATAACTGTAAGATAACATATTCAGACTCAGCAGTTTTCTGTCATATCTGATTTGTGTTTCATCCTGTATAATATAGATTATCCGTGATGTGCAGCTAGATGGACGTTTTCAGTTTAGAGAGCCAGCTTGATGTACTTAATTATGGTTTCCTAGGTGGGAGAATCATGATCCTCAGTTTCTAAGGAATTAGTGTGACTGTCACTTTCCCTTCATGTTGCGAATCTTTCCAGTATTCCTAAAATATTGTTGGGACAAGAGGCTGCATGTATTGGGACCCTTGTGATCTGTGGGCTTGAGCTCTCATTGCATGAGCAGGTTCACCTCTGCTTTTCAAAAGGGAAAATCAGTGTCTGAAATGCAACTTTTTTTAGTTAACAAGGCTGAATTAAGGCTCTAAGTGCATTGGTTTGGATTTGCTTTCCTTCCAGCTCATTTTCTGTCTCCATCAGAAACTTCAGCGGTAACTGTTGGCCAAGCTGATTAATTTGGCCATATCTCTTCTTTTTATGAAACTCATGTTGGTTTTATTTCTCAAAACAGTGAGGGATGTTGAGGATTAGTTTAGATACGTTTCTGAAATCCCTGGAGACTGCAGTGAAACATAAATCACCTGCTAGCACGGAGAGCCAGAGGTGGATTTGCAACCATTAGAACTGGATGATGCTGAAAATTCTCTCCTTTTCCCTTTTCCTGCCCTTCCTTCTTGCTGAGGGAAATGGATGGAAATGTGCTGAAAGTTACTGATGAGCTGCAAGGAGGAATATTTTCAGATGGAAATTCATGACAGATGCAGAGCCTGTAAAGTAAAATCAGTCCCCCAGAAGTGCAAATGTGCAGCTTATTGTGATACACAGGAAAGAGCTGGCAGGGAACAGGAAAGATGAAACTGCTGAGAGAGGTTTTTAAGTGGCCTCTGTGTCCAGGGACCAGTTGCTGATCACAAGGAGTCTTATTGCTTTGGGTCCCACAGAATAGAGCACCTTTTAGGAAGGTAAATGTGTTTATTATAAGAGATGGAATAATTGGTGTAGCATGGCTTTGTGTCTGGAATTTTCTCCAGGGCATGGCTTGTCTTGTGTAATATTCTTCTCTCACTTGCTCTAATTGGGCATACACAGAATTCCAGGTTCTGATGCTGCTCAGGGCCACAGGGGAGTTCTCTGCATGTTGCTCTGCGTGCCCAGATCTTCCCCACAACGCTGGTTTGGTTAATGCTGAAGGAGCTTTGCTTGAGTTTGCCTGAGAAACGAGGACTGAAGAAAAAGGCATGAACTTTTTTATTGATTTTGCTTTGTGAGCCACCTGCAGATGGGATGAAGGTGACTGGGGAAGACGATCTAACACAGATAAGGAGTACAGGGTAGGATGTGTAAGCTTCTGTCCTCAAAAAGGGAACATTTCAGTACTGGCAGAGATTATATGGTTTTGTCTCGGGGTAATTTTACAGCAAGATTTGAAAATTACTTCAGGTTGGTGAGACTGGGTAGAGAAGATGCTGTGATATTTACTGCAGCAGAAAAAGGGACTTAGCTAAGCAAGTTTTAGGAACGAAATTGAGGGTGGTTTGCCTATAATTGGACTGAGATGATGCAATGCCATTCTGCATGAAGTGCTGAAGATGCACTGAAAGATAAAGCCATGATGATCTTCTCAGTACAACTTTCAGAACTATGACACTTGAAATCCCTTTATTCTACTCTAATAAAAATAAAAGTTCTTTTCCTTTGAAAAGACGATACATTCCACTGGCTGTTTCAGGAAGAAAGGCTTCATGGATTAGGAAACATTGCTATCTCAGTATTTCTTCTGGAGCAGACACTGGAAATTGTTCATGCAAGGTTTAGTGTCAGGAGGTAAGATACAACTCTTTATTCACTTAAGAGGAAAGTATTTCAGTCACACATTTATATATAGTACCCAAGCTGCATTTTTTTTTCAGTGTTCATTTGCAAAGACAAGTGTACTTAAAACTGAGAAATTTCTCTTGGAGAACTGCTTGAATGCCTCCAGGGAGATGGAAGTTATCCAGTGTGACAGGTTGGGGAGCTGGGAAGTGTCCAAAGAGCTGGTTCATATCACAAAATTTCAGTGCTCTTTCTTAGCAGTGTGAAAAAATACTGCTAAGTACTTGATGTTTGTGTCACAGTATGCACATATCTTACACCTTGGCTTACTCTGGGTTTATATTCAGGCTTTATAAAATGCTAAAAGATATACACATGATACAGTTCTATAGGTAGCCTGTGCCTAGGCAGGTTTACACGTCTGTGTGGGTGTAACAGAGGCCTCAGCAGTCTGGTTACAGGTGGATTAGTTGATAAAATTGACCTTTGGAACCTCCTCTTGGATTTTCAGTTGTATCTATGCCTGGTAGAACAGCCAAATTTATTATTTTTCCTGAGCAGCAAACTTCAAAGCTACATTTGTGTGGTTCCTGGGTGACAGGCTGCCACTGCCCACCCCCTTTCTCCTGGTGAGACACTGCTGTAGGAAAAAACACTTTAAACCAGAACAAAATACTTGCTGAAGCCTGTGATTTCTACACTTGAGTTGTTTTCATCATTACAATATTCATTTACTCCTAAAACCCAACTTTTGGTTGTAATTGCTGCAGCCCCTTAACTTTTTTTCTGCTGTTTTCTTTTTTTCCCCTAATTAATTTATCACTTCAGAGCAAGAGTGCCATGGCCAAGCTGAGTCCTGGAGTGTTCAGCAGTGTGCTGTCCTGCAGCTGTGTGTAAAGCCCTGCAAACACTGTGTTTGCAGTTGTGATTCTCTACAAATTCTTTTGTTTATTTTTTTTTTTTTTGCCACTTCAGTACGTGGGAGCGTTCAGTAGATGTAAGGAGTCAAGTGTTACTCTCACTTGTATCACAAGGTTGGATAAATTGTGAGGCCGTGAGAGAGGAACCCATGCCAGGATCTCGCTGAAATACATTCTCCCGTGGCTTCGGTGTTTCCTACGGAAATACTGACACCTGTGGGGAAGGGTTGTGCCAGATCTCACCACGGTAACAGGGCTGGAATTTCAAATCTGCATCTCGAGTTCTGGGGTTTTTTTCACCTGCGTTCCTTCAGGCCAGTATTCCATCCTCCTGAGATGTGCTGTGTGTACTCAGCTGAACACACCTTGCTGCACCTCCTCCCAGATGCCAGTTTTGAAAAACATTTTTCGGTGTGGGGGAATTGAGTTAGTGCAGCCCAGACTGGGTTAGCAGAAACGGGCTGACAGTAAGTGCTGGAGAGCCTGGAATTACGTTTATTGGCTCTGGCAGGGCGGACGCAGGGAGAGACATTTCCCACAAGCTCCCAACTTCTGGTGGGAGCAGCTGCGGGCGGAGGGAGAAAGTAGGCTGGGATATAATGAGCTGGGGACTCCTCTGAGAAAACCTGCTCTCAGTTGTGACCAGGGCTGCTTTGCAGGATCACAGGCAGCTTTTCTCAGGCTTTGGGATTTTGCAGTGTAGTCTGCTAAGTCAGTAATGCATTGGCACGTCTGCTCTTGGAGTGTTTGCAGAATGAAGCAGTGATACAGTTGGCAGTGCAGGTTTCGTGTGAGTTCTGTGTTATTTTATCCTCAGCCTGTCAGGAGACAGAATTGTCCATTCTGGAGAGGGACTGGTGAGGAGTAGAGCGAGAGAGAAACCTCTGCTTATTAAAACTTCCTGTTATAAGTAATTTTATATCAAAATACACCATCATGATGATGTTGGAGAGTTCTTGACAGCTACTTTGGGGGATTATAATTAAACAGATAAGAATTGCATGATCAAGAAGTCTTTTGGCGTGTTTGTTCCCTTCCTTTGACTTTGCAATTGCAAATTTTATTTCTATTTCATCTTGTCCATAGCGAAGGAATTAAGGAAACCAAAGTTCAGATTTATAAGACTTACAAGTATTTGGTAAAAACACAACCCTTAGTATCTTGATTTTCTGTTTAATGTTGCTTCATGTTGCAGATAAATAATGGGAAGGGACAACACAGGTGTATTTAGCTGTGCTTGTGTCTGCAATACTTCTCTTTTAATCCTTGAGAACAGCTGCAGGTTTAGTCACTTTTATGAGCATTATGAAGGTAATTTTTTCAGTCATGTTTTCAGTCTGCCTCACCAACTTATCTATAATTCTCTGTGACTTTATTCTGTCATTTTATACACCTCTTCTGTCCTGTATATTTTAATGCTCTGCAGTTTAATGCTGTTTGTGAGGTGCACAGATTATTATTATTATGCAGAGCAGGTGCCTTTAAAAATGAATTGTGGCACCGTTATTGCCTGACTGCTACCTTTTCTAAAGGTGGAGAAGAGTTGCTTTTGAAAAGCTTTGCTGTTTGTGAGGAGAGGATTTGGAAGAAGCCCACTTCAGTTAATTATTTATAGCCTGAAAAATAACGTAGCCTTACAATTGCTCTCCAAACTCTGCACCGCTCCCCACGCTGGGAGCCCCAGGCATCAAAAGAAAGCTTCTCTGCAGCTCATGCTTTGACAGAGATACCCTGTCTAAGTTACAGCATTATTATCATGTGTAGCATTATTATATTATTAATATATTTATAGCTAGATACTGGGGGTTTTTCTTCAAAGCAGTAGAATGAAAAATCAGTCAAATCTTGCCCTGCTGGGGTAAGACAAACAACTGTCTAATTTGTTCTTCACACTTTCTAAGTGTTAACATTATCATCATGGGTTGCATTATTTTATATTTTTAATATTTTTATCCTTTTTTTTTGGTGGTTACTGCTGGTTTGGGACAGGTTATGAAAGTTAAAACTGTCTCAGTTCTAACCGGCACTGAGGAATGTAGGAATAGAGAGTGTTCAAAAAGATGCCAATCAACTTTCTTGCTATTTAGAAAGAAAAT
>JAYRBT010000028.1:3538689-3556933 GCA_036023395.1 Myiotriccus ornatus | reverse complement strand
TACAAGAGTGTTTTGTGTATATATATGGTGATATATGTATCTTTAACTGTGTAATTAGGAGGTTGTTCATCTCCTCTACTAATGACCTTACTTTTTACAGGCTTTTTGGTTTATTGGTTTATCTATTTCTCATTAAAAAAAACCAACCAAACCAAACAAACCAAGCACTAAAATAATCCCTGATTTAGTTACTCAGAGAAATGTCACCTCCCATCTTTGTTCTGGTTTTCTTGTAAGCACAGAATAAATCCAGCTCTCGTTGGGCTGGTGCACAGAGTTATTAAAGGAGTATTCCTTCTCCTGCCAGAGCCCAGGATAATGTGTTGGTAGGACAGAATCTCCCTAAAAGGGTTTAGCATGTGCCCAAATTCTTGGTGCAGACAACGATATTTGGGAAATTTCTCTCTATGTTATTATAGTTTCCAGATGATTTGTCTCTGTTACATTATAATTGAGGCTGAACCAACTGGGATATCTTACAAATGGCTCCTTAAAGAGACCCACACCTAAGGAGGAGGCACATTTGGTAGTGGTTTGTGGAATATTCACTAGCAGGACATTCTGTAATGGTTCAAAGTGGAGCCCACTGTTACATAAGAACTAAAACCCCACTATAAACCCCTATTGGATATAATTTAAATATGAAAAATAATTCAGATGCGAAAGAAAGCTGTTCCAGCAGTTGCTACTTGCTATTAATCAATCCTAAACAAACGCAGTGGGCAGATTTTTTAGTGTAAAGGATGCGAGTTGTTGGAAAATTATTTTTATTGGGTCTTGTTTTCTTTGCAAGATCAGCTTAAAAGTAAGAGGGATGTTTTGACTTCCAGCAGTTTTGAGCAGAACTATTGTGATAAAGCTTTGTTTTAACCATTCACAAATATATTATATTAGTATCATCTCTGATTGTGTAGTTGAAATTTAATTTCATTTTTCTGTCTTCAGCGAGTGCAGCTGAAAACAGAGCAAAATCCAATAGAATGGCTTAGTTCTGGGAATACAGGAGGTGGCTCTGTTTAGTTTTAAGGAAGTGAATCATCATCCAAGACATTCATCTTCACAATGTGTGTAAATTTAAAATATATGGCTTAGAAATAAAAGATGTTACCGCAGTTTCATGAGTCTAAGTTGCCCAGTTCTGCCCTTTCTGACCCGGGTGTTGGTGTCCCTTGCAGCTGACGTGTTTTGCTCTGCAGTCTGGGTTATTTCCTGCTGTTAAATCTTGTCCCTCCAGGCAGGGAACTCCTTTCTCCCAGCCACTGCATCCCCTTCTGAAAGATCCCAGCTTGGTTTCCAGCCCTTTTAAATGTAAGAGATTGGTCAGTCTTTGCTACAGTAAATAAACCATGGATGGTACTTTTAATCTTATTATTTGCCTGTGTTTTGTGTGTGTAGTTCCATTGTTTCTATGGAATACTGACTGCAGTATCTCCAGCATGGGAATGAGTGCACTGGGACACCTGGCAGGACAAGTCACTTGAGTGCCCCTCTCAAGTTAAGTGGCTTCAGAGCAGTGGAATAGCATTTTCAACAAGGAATTGTGGAAATAAGCAGCCTGAGAGCACCAGGATCCTCAGGTTTCCCGGTGGATATCTCATGTACCAGGGCAGGAAGCTCCTTCTGGCCTGTGGGACCCGTCTGGGAAGTAGCTCAAGCAATTATGGGGAAGCAATTAGTGGATTGCAGAGGAGGAGGGAAGAAGCTGCACAGATCCCTGAAGGCCAGGATGGAAGATTTCATGTGATCCAGCAGGGCTGGGCTCGGGAGTGTGACAGCAGAGGGTGAGAGAGAGGAGGGGAAACAGCTCATTTTTTTGGTAACTGTGCTCTGGACAAGCCAGTTCAGCTTCCAAGCAATGATTGCTCACGCCAAGTGGTTGCCTCCTGACCTCACTCTAAATAATGCTATCCATCATTTATTGGGACACGCACCTTGAAGATGAACACGAAGTTAATATTACGGGAGAAGGACTAAATTACACCACTGTGTTTGAACACAGACCTGAGCACAAGGTAAATCAATCACAGAGTGTTCATCCCAGCCAGAGACAGGAGGAGAAGTTCTGGAGTGGATTTATGGCACAAAAACGACCAACCAACAAAACTCAGCAGCAGCAAAAACAGTGCAGAGAATGAAATTATGTATTTTTTTTAATATTGCTGGGAAATGAGTGTGAAGTTAAAAATACAGCAAAAATAGATGGCAAAGGATATATTCTAAGAAAATCAAGGTTCTTTTATGCCATACCCATAATCATTATTTTGCTGCTTTTATCTACATCTGGATATGTCTTAAATGAGACAATATTGAGATTGTCTTGCTTGTCTGACTTGTAACATGTCTTAAAATCCTACAGAGCAGCTGCTGTTACTATCTTATTGTGCTGGAGAATTGTTCTGTATTATTCTACCTGGTAGGCTGCTGGTTTTATGGTTGTACGTCCTTTTAGCTAAATCATATGAATGTGAATAAAAGGGTAGAACAAGCTAAAACAGCCCAACGTGTTCTCAGTCAGAAATCCAGAGCTGTCAGTGAGGTATGGAACGAGCTCCTGTTCGCTCAGCTATGAAACACAAGGAGGCAGAACCAATGAACTGTGTGAGTGCATAAATGGAAAATTAAAAACTCAGACCTGCTAAGAGCAGCTGAATGTTATTGTAAATTAATCATTGGTGAGGTGTGTTCATTGGCAAGCTCCAGGTCTGGATGGATTAGGAGCTATTTCCCACTTCACACACGAGGTTGTTGCATAGCAGCCTGTCCCGATGTTTATGTGTTTGTGCCTTTGCAGAAACAGTACATTTTAGGACAGCTCATGCATTGGCAGGGACATCTATTTCTGGAGAGGCAACAGAACAACTCCATTAGCAATTCACTTCAAACTCTGCTTGTTTTTTCCTTTCAGACCTGCGTTGTTTAGTGTTATGATCAAGATGTTCATTTCAACCTCTGCATACGCCACAGTTCTCCAGGTTTAATGGGGTTTTCGGAGGAACTGTGGCTTCAAGCTGCTGTGGTTCTTTGTGGCATCACTGAGCATCTGCCATGCTTTTTTTTGCAATTGTGTTGCTCTTTAGCTCGTGACACTAAACAGATGTGATGACTCAATGATTCTGTGAAGTCAGGATTTTTTGAGACCTTCTCAATGATGTGTTTTGCGGTCCAACATAAATATTGATGATTTTTAACATTAGATTGAAATATTTGTTTGCTTAGTTTTTCTTCAGTTACATCCCAGATGACATATTTATCCCTTTTCCTCCAGAAAGATTTTTGAACTTGTTTCTGAACAAAAAAAAAGCCAACCAAAACCAGAGAAATTTTTTTTATGTGCATCACTTTTTATGTGCATCACTTTTAAATCATTGTCTCTAACACACAATGAATTTTGAATCTTCTGGCTTAACCTGAAAGAGAGTTCGGAATCAAATCCAATCTGCATAATATAATTGTTGCAAACACCTCAAAAACTTTGGATTGTCTGGATAAGTTTCTCTGCCCACTACAGCAAAGTGTGCTTTAATTAATATAAGCCCATCATTAGTGAGTATAGATTGTGAGGTGCTCTGCAAAGAGTCCTCTCACCTTATAGCAGTTGTGAGAGCAGAATGAACATTTCAAAACCATTCAATATTCTGCTGAAGAGGGAATATAAAAATAACTACATCATCTTGGCCTTCGAGTCTTTGGGTTATTAGGAATTATTCAGGGTTTTATTTTGTCTGCTTTTTGATGCTG
The DNA here is from genome assembly GCA_036023395.1 of Myiotriccus ornatus. Lineage (NCBI taxonomy): Eukaryota > Metazoa > Chordata > Aves > Passeriformes > Tyrannidae > Myiotriccus > Myiotriccus ornatus. The sequence continues at coordinate 3,553,195 of JAYRBT010000028.1, read as the reverse complement.
TGCATGTGGTTATGTATTTACACTCGGGCTCTGTGTTGGTAGAGTGGATAAACGTCACTTAAGTGCCCCCATGAAATAAATATCCTCTTAAGTCCTTCCAGCACGAGGTTTGCCCACCCTGCAGCCACTGAAAGATTTCTATTAGATTAGAATAAAAAATGCAGCTCCATTCCATGTTAATCCTGTTGTTTTTTTCATGCATTTGCCTCATCCTTGTCCTCTATCTGAAGTTACTACGGCAACCTGTCACCATGTGCCTTTTACAGAGCGTGCTTTAGTTGCTAGGTGTTGAAGTTTGGCATCTTACTCACATCCCCCTGATGTGCCTCAGCTCTTGCTTTTCTTGAAAAATGTTGCACCCACAGCTCATCTGCACTTTTACAGCCGTGGAAGAGATTCCACCTTCTTCCTGCTTGACCTTAGGGAGCCCTGTTTGTTTTACAGAACCAACCTGTGATTCCTTTCGCTGTACTTTGTATAAGCTCGACCAAAAGAGAATTTTTTTTACCTTACCCACCACTTTGCAGTGTTTATACTAAAGGCAACATTTTAGTTCGTTTAAAATATTATGGTTTTTTTCTTTTTTAGTGGACAGAGAGTTTGAATGTCTCCTGACCTGTTTTCCCCTCTCACTTTCACTTGACTACCTATTTACTCCTGGCTGAAGTGCAATGTTCGTACTGTTGATTTCCTTATTTCTTTATACATTTTTTGAAAGGCTGTCAGAGAATTATCTATTATTTAAAAAATAGAATTCAGTGCTGTTTCTGTTATGGGTCCTTTTGTATTTAAATAGAAATGAATGTTTTCAAGTTGAAAAAAACGTATTTTATTAGATCTCCTCATGGTAGTGTAGACTTGCTTCTCTTTGCATTGTCTCAGCAGTCAAGTGTTTACTTTGATACATTTATTTTTTATACATATGACCTAGTTCTAATCAACATTTTCTGCTGTAATTCACAGGATGAATCCTAACAAGCCAAAGCACAGCTGGAATGACTTGTTAGGGTCTGAACTTCACCTTCTCTGCCTTCTCTGTTATACCATTCAATCCCTACGTACAACGTTTGACTTAATAAGTTTTTAAATCACAAGCATTAGCTTGTGGTGTGACTCTGAATTTCTTCTGTCTGTCCAGTGAACGTGCAGCTGATCCAAATGTAAGAGCTGGGTCTTGTGCAGGACTTACTGTATTTACAGGCAGTCCATGCTCTTTGCCCATTGCACCAAGAGGCACTTAAACCACAGAGGAGAATTTCAGTGAATACACCGAGGTATTTGCAGATCAGATCACAGCTGTGAAGAACCCTGTTATCCTTAAGTTGTGCCGGTGAGAATGGCAATGCTGGAAGGGAAGGAGGGAGAGGGCACTTCAGAGATGCCTCTGAGAAGCAAATCTTTCTTGCTGGCGTTTGGGGATTAGGAGGGAGGGGCAAGCTTTTAACCTATAAAGATGCTGGCAGCTGATTTCTGATAGCTGAGATTGCTGGCGAGGAAACACCTCGAGACCAAGCAGTACTTGTGTCTTTTCCTGCTTTACGGTTATGTGGAAACGATGGAAGAAGTTTTTGTAGCAAATCATCTTTCCTGTCAATTTTTTTTTTACTGTATCATTCAGTCCCACTGAGGTGAATTTGACAGGTTGGGTGCGACCACAGCAATAGGTGGTCTCTGCTTATTTTCAAGGCATGCTATGATCTGTTAATTTTTAAATCACCATACCCAGTCACTGAGAATAGGCATTCATGCTGTACCATAATCATACATATAGACACATTTTTCGAAGTTGGTTTTAGCAAAGGAAATAACCTTCTTAAAGTCTGTATGCCTTTAAGCAACATAATACATCTCTTCGATGCTCGTGAAGAAATGCTACTTATTTCTAGCAGTGATTATTTAACCTGAGTCTAGAAAGGCATTCAGCAGTGAATGCTTAACTGCTAAAAACACGAGCTGCTTTTCATGGCAATTCTCTAACTTCGGCTGGTTATCTTTTTTTAAAATCAAGACATGAGAAGGAAACCCCCACACTATTTCAGCACTGAATCCCTTGCAGCTCATTATTCCTCTCAGCTATGCACTGAACATCACGGAAAAGATTCGTCTGCTCCAGAACTGTGAAAGGGAACTACTACTGCGGGAAATCCAGCATTTCTTTTCAGAAGAGCATCAGCACCCGAGAACACACGATTTCTTACCTGAAAGCTTTTGGGTTACCTGCAGAAAATGTGTCTTCTTAGCCTTAAAAAAGTAGGCAAGGCTCTCACGGGCGTTACTGCTACTCCAAAAGAAGGTATACTGGGTCCTTTAGGTTGTAATTTTCACTGGTTGTAGGCAAGAAGTGTGCTGGGTCTGCTCACGTAGGAATAAATAAATAAAAAACAGGCGGCGCGAACCGAACAGCAGCTCACGGAGGGAAGAACAAGACCTCTAGTGGTCACAGCCTGGAGCTGAGGAAGGAACGATCCCCTCCTCTGGAGCGGGGACAAAATGGGTGGGTGCGACAGTGCAGCTGAGACCTGGTACCGTGCCCCTGATGTAAGAGAGGGATAAAGTGAATCAGAGGCAAACAGAGACCCCGAGCAGCTCCAGGGGGGAATCAAATCCTGCTCAGAGGGGCTGCTGAGCCCCCGGCAGCAGTTCTGGCCCAATGCCGAGAAAAGATTCGAGCAAATCTGGAAAATTATTCTACGTGCTCAACTTCATTCGCTCATTAAAACAAAGTTTAAATCAGGTTCACTTTTAAAACCTCAGCAAATTAAAAGGCATCAATAAGGAGGATTCTTCACTGCGTGAAAGGAAAATTTCAGATCATTACTATTGTGGTTGGGAGATAAAGGTCTTTGTGGCTTTCGGTAAATTCCATGAAAACGCGGGATTACAAATCACGTTATGGATTTCAGCATTTTGACTTCGGGAATTGGGAAAAATAAAATATTTCCTTCTGAGGAAGTTTGAAAGAAGTTTTGACATATGAAGGTCATAGTGTTCTGTGGAAGTTTGGGAGTTCTGTAATAGCTGCATAAACACCTGCAGAATGTAAAAAAACCCAACATTCCTTGCACTATTTCTTCCTTTCAATAGCCTATGTTTTTAAAATTATTAGAAAATGTTGATGCTACCATATTTTCTTCCTATGAATTCTGAAGGGAAGGCTCCTAGGCAACTTCATGTGCTTTTTAACAGTCTTAAGATGATACTGGATTGGATTTTGTTATATATGAAGTTTTCTTGTCACAATGTGTGTTTCCGAGTGGCAGGGCAGCTTTTGAATGATCCTTTTCGAGTTCTTAGCATGTTTCTTTCATCTGGGCTTGCAAAAGCTTGAACAGTATTTATTTTTGCATGCATAAATGGATTTATGAGGCAATTTGAGTACTCCAGCTTCAGAAAGAGTGCAATCCAACACCTGAAGTGGTCCACGTGTGTTGATTTGTGTCTGGTTTGCTTTCAGAGTCATTTTGTGGCATGCATGACAGCCATCCTAAACCAGATGAGTGACCAGCATTATTCAGTGTACATTGAAACTTTTCAGACAAGCTCAGAGCTAGTGGTGAGTACTAATTTTAAGTATTTCATTTCCTGTGGAGAAAGCAGTAGTATTTTTGTGGAGTATCTTGTTTGATTCTTCCTAGAATTAATTCTGTTTCTGTACAATTTCTGCCTCTGTGTCATTGCATTTCCTCCCTCTTCTAACGGTGACATTGGACAAGGTTGTAAATGTTGGAAAGAAATTTGGAAAGACACAAATGTCTCTTGTTGACCCTGGCACCAAGGTGGGGATGTAAGGATCAAGTACAAATAGGATCTTTGTGTTAAAATGTTTTGTGGAGGGAAAACCCCAAACCAACAAAAAACCCCAACAAAATCAACCCTCAGCTAGTTGAACCCTCCCCACTTCACTCATGGTGACCCCTTTCCACTTTCCATTTTCACTGTTGTGTCTGCTCCTGCTCCAGATAATGTTGTAGGATAAATGCAGTAAATTCCCTATTCTTGCAGTGCATCCTTTTATGCCAGTTGTTTATGGCATAATTTATTGACTCCTGGGGTACATTCCAGTTTGTGCCGGGGGTCACAACGTTCTAGGAGGTTTCCATAGTCTTATGACTGTCTTTTTACACAACTGACATAACTGAAGTAAGTCAGGGTGTTGACAAAGGGTTTGATTGCACCATCAGTGCAATCCTGGACAGTTTGTCCCTGGAGGCACTACTGGCACTTGTCAAGAGCTGAGCACTTTCCCCTCTTTCTTGAAGTCAGAGTGATGCCATAACTGGAATCCTAAATATGGACTAAATGGGCTAAAGAAAAAAAAAAATCTGGTATTTTTCAAAACTATTTATTCTTTATGCCTAGTGAGACTGTTTTCTTAACTAGTTTTAAAAAAATGCAACAATTTTAGTTGTTTACTACGACTTCTTCCTCAGTTCATCTCTGCCTTTATTTTCTAAAGATCCTGAGGTAATGACTTCAATGTAATGACTTTTAACTTTTATTTGGAGACATTTAATTTCTGAGACTCCTGTTCTACAAGACTGCAATTCCAATCTTGGCCTCACTGATATCAGCAGGAATTCTTCTGTTGGCTTCACTGGGAGCAAAGGGGAGCAGAAACGGTGTGTTCCACAGCCTGACAACATTTTATTGTTCTAGGACTTCTTGATGGAAACATTCATAATGTTCAAAGATCTCATTGGGAAGAACGTTTACCCTTCGGACTGGATGGCGATGAGCATGGTGCAGAACAGGTAAGATGGGGATGGAGGGTCAGAGCTCACCTTCCACCTGCTTCCGCGAAGTGACTCCCTTCGTGTTTACAAAAGGCTTTGCAGTGCAGTCTAAGGCTGTTCCATTATTCCAGTTTGGGGGATGCCAAGAAGTTCATGTGAAATAATGTGCTGATAATCCATTAGATACCTTGTTGCCTGTGTTTTAAGTCTATTTACAATGGAAATTAAAAAAAAAGAGTTGTATTTAACAGTAAAGTGGAAGTACATAGTTGGTCTTAATGCTGACAGTCAACAAAAGCCAAGCTGCCAAAGGTCAATGATCTTACATGTGCAATTGTGCAGGATGGGAATGTCCCCACTAATACGTCAGCAAATTCACTGGGATGCCAAAATTATCCAATATCTGAACCATTATGGTTTGCTGAAAGATCTGGTGATAAAGACCAAATCTTTGGGTGCCACACAGTATTTGGAGGAGGAAGCTGAATCCATAGCTCACATCACTGAGGAAATGTATTGCCATACTACAGATAATTTGGGGTTCCATCATGACTGATTACTCCAAACTCAGGTATATTCCCTCTGCAGATGCAGATGGCATCGAAACAGCAGTTATCTGCTCTGTGAGAGCTTGCTGTTAATCAGCAATCTGGGAGTACTTTTATACTCTAAAACTCACTGAAGGATTATCTTGTGGACATAAACTGTGCAGGTTGTACAGCTTCACCCACAGCTGTAGTCTGGTTTGGTGTCATCATAAATGATGGTGGGATACTCAAGTTATTGTGTGATCTCTGCTCAGAACTGCTCTTGTCTTGCTGTTCAGATTGCAAGCAGCACAACCAAAATTTCATGCCATGTAGATTTTGCCACCACATGAGCTTATTTTCAGTTTCATATCATGTGATGCTGCATTGGAAAGAAGAGTGACCTTTATGCACCTCCACCATTGATAATGGGTTCAGACAGATGGCTTGGGACAGCTTAGCACAGATGGATTCCTTCAGAGTATCTTCAAATATTGCTTGTTTGAAGAGGGAGGAAATGTTCTTCCTTGAGGTGTGAGTTTTCTTGTTGATTATGGGCATCAGTTTTAGAAATAAATCTTTTGGCAACAAGGAAAGGTGAGAAGTTACAAGATGGATTGTAAGAGAGTTTGTCTCATAATAATTGTTCCTGGACCTTCTGAGGTACTGACTTTATTCTTTTTGTGTCTCTAGTCTAGGGAGGTTGGGACTGAGAATGCAAAGCCAACCACATGGCTGCTCTAAGCAAAGTTAGTTCAGTTTGTTTATTTGGGGAAGTTGCAGGTTGAGGAAAAGTTTCCTCAATATTTAAACACGTAGAAGTTTTTCCAATCATCTGTATATGGAGGAGAAATGATATAAAAAATGGCCATGAACATGTGACCAACTGTCCTTGTGAAATCTTATTTTTATTTGCCAGATTTCCTCCTCTTCCTACTTAATGGAAATCATGGCTGAAAATCTCACTGAAAGAAATCTGGATTTGGGGTGGGGGCTAACCACTTCATTTACATTTCTTAATTTACTTGGATGTTACCTTTACAGCTGGACTTATTCTTGCTTCTTACTCTCAAATAAACACTTTGAGTTTAGATGCTGGGTTGGATTATGTAGTGAATAAATTATTTTTTCTTTTGAGCAAGACTTCTGTTGACAGTCCCCTGCACTATCACTGTTTTAGTTTTGTAGAAATAATGGTGGTAACGTTGGGTTTTCCAGCAGTCCCAGAGAGGCTGGTCTAAGAATTAACTCTCAAAGGTACACGGGTTTCAGTTCACTTAGAAGTCCACACATGCAGTTTGTTTGAAATGCCACAGGGATGTAATTTTACTCTCCCAGTTTTATAATGTAAAAAAAAGAGAGGATACCTGAGGAAGCTGATAATCTCCTGGGAGGCCTCAGGTGCCCAAGCCTCATTTCCTCACTGTGCTGATGATCATGCAGAGGGATCACTGACCCCTGCTCCGAGCTGGGCAGGTACAGATCTGCTAGTGGATGTGTTCATTTGTAAATTATAGAGTTTCATCCTACTTGTTCTTGTGTCTGAGCCAGTCTTTGGCCTACAAGGTAAAATCTAACTCAGTTGCTGCTGCTGAGATTTGCAATTATTTTTAAAATAGCAAGGGTTATTCTGAAAACGTATCAGTTTAGTCCTGAACCACCTGGCACATGGAAGAACATCAAACCTTTCCTATGCAAAACTGTTTCTGTGGTCTAGAAAATGCTGTTGACATCTGCAATATCTACAAGTATGGGATTATTTTATTCTATAGGGCTGGGAAGTGTCTATCCTTGTTCAAAGAATAGGCCTTTGGGCTTGAGGCTTCACTGGGTGGTTCCTGTATTGCCTCAGGTGCTGACAATAAAAATCCCTCTGTGGGACTGTACATGTCCTATTGACTCTGAGCTGTGTGGGACAGGTTGGTCCAGGCTGGGTTTGTTGCTCAAAACCTCATCCCGTGTAAAGAAAAAAGTCAGCATTAAAAAAAACATTATTTAGATCCTCTTTAACAGCTCTTCTGTAAATACATTGCTTACCTAAAATGACTTGGCGCTGTTTATACTCCTTGATTATGTTGCTGTTCTCAAGAATGCATAAGGAAATGAGTTATTGATCTTATTTTCATGTCTTAATTTTATGTTTTATCAACAACTGGGAGGGAGGATTTTTATCAGTCTTTATAGGAATTTTGGTTTGGTTTTTTCTCTTTTTTTCAGGTGTTTTTTGAAGGAAAAAATGTTCTACGAAATAAACTGAAGACTAATTTAGATTTCTAGATTTGTCTTGTTAGCAGTCTTTACTCCAAACCAGAGAAGTAGCAGAGAAAAAGTCACAAGGGATCAGACTTGGGTCTCTTATAATAATACCAGAGAAGAAAAGAAAATTAAAAACCCCCAAACACAAAAAGCATCAGCACAGCACAGGTTTTGCATTCTTAATTCCCCTGTTGTGAGCAGGAGGCTCCATGCAGACCTTTTTTCCACTCTGGGGGAGGTGTTTTACCTCGAATCTCCACTTTCTGATTTTGCAAAAAGCTTTAGGGCTGTGGGGACATCCCCTGAGCCACCTGGCCAGTGGCAGGATGAGCCCTCTGGGCATTCACCGAAGCCTGGGAGCCTCCCCTGCAGGATCTCCTGCATTTTGTAGCTTGCAAGGGAAGGAGGAGTTTTGCTGTAGGATTTACTGCAGCACAGAGATGTAAAAACTGGTACATGTATGGAGAGACAGAGGAAAGGCAAGAGCGAAACCAGCACGGCAGGTTTGGTGCCGTTTGTCGAGCAGGTCACTCTCATTAGTGTCAGATGTAACTAAAGACAGTGCCTGAATGGTATCAGGGATATTGCAACTAAAATTTAGGTGTCTGGCATAGATAAGGGGCAAAGAGTGAGAAAATGACTTCTTACAGTGTCCAGAGGAAGGGAAAATGGACACATTCATGTGCAGGAGGAACTGTGGTGGGTGAGTTGAAAGAAGCTTAATTGACTAAACTTACTTAGACAAGCTTTGCCTGTATCAGGATGGAATGACTTCACTCTAATTACTTTAAATCACTTTTCTAAATAACCTGCTGTTTGCTTTTAGAGCATGCTCTGATTCCCAAAGCCCATTTGCATGAGGCAGAGGCTGTGTGTACCAGTCCCACTGGACAGACAGTGTTCAATGTGCAACAGAGAATGAAAAAGGGGAATAAAATACCCTTTTTTTGTTTGTTTGTTTTTGTTTTGGGATTTTTTGTTTGTTTTTTTTTCCCTCTTCCAATAGCAGCAAGATGGAAAGAACATTTTTTTTTATGCCATGCTAGATGGGGCAGAACACTTTGGGAAACAACAATATCATCATTGAGGTCATGAGGAGATAGAGTTATTTTTGTGATTCTCCATGGTAGGTTTAATTAACTTTTGTTCCAATTAAGGTTGCTTACTGCACACTTCTTACTAGTTGGTACTGCTTGTATATGCACTTTATTCCACTCATGACACTTAGATATTGGCTATTAACTTATTAAAAGCAGTAATTCCTAGGAACATGGCATTTGCCGGGAAGTACTTTGCTGGTTTGGATAATACCATGTCGTCTGTTTATCCTTCAGCTGTTCATAACTTTAATTCAGAGTTATATAATTCCTCCCAGGAAATTCATGTACCTTACTGTCAACATGAAGTGCACGGGGAGACAGATTCACTGAGTAAAAGAACAGTCAGTGGAGGGAGCAACTAAAGGGAAAGTATTCAAATCCCTTTCTTCTCTTTCTCTGGGATTTGAACTGGTAATTGCTTACAGAGAGTCTGAAAGTATTTGATCTTATTATAATTAGTACGTGGTATCAGTTTGGTCCCTGTCCAGTCTGAAGTGGCCTTAGTAAGCACTTGGACTGTGTGTCCATTTGGGTTGTTTTTTAAGCCTTGCCCACATTACATTCAGGCTCTTAAAAGGAAACAGCGTTTCACCAGTACATTTCAAGGTCGGCTCCTGCTTGCTGAAAAGCTCCTGTGAGATAACACTGGAGGGTATTTTCTAACACCAGGAGTTTGGCTTTTTCTAAAATACGTTTTCATTACCTGTGTATCTGAGTGTTTTCAGACATCTGTCACAGTCAAGTCTTCCCCAGCGCTTTTTAAGTCTTAACTTGAAAGCTTTAGCACTGCAGGTATTTGGCAAAAGAGCTGGAGTTGTTGTCAATTTTCTTTCATTATATTTTCCAAAAATAGCTGCTTACTTGCTGATTAAATGCTTTGTAACACCCTCAAGACCCGGTTCTCACATTGGAGCATCATCAACAACTCAGCAAAAGCCCACTCTGGTTTCTAACCAGTGTCCCTGCACCCCCAGGTGCCTCAGCAGCTCTCACACTGCGGGTTCCCTTGGTGTCCTGGGCCTGGCCAGGCAGCAAAGTGAGGCAAAAAGAAAGTTCCTCTTTGCCCAGCAAGGGATTTCTGTTTCAGAAAAGGACATCAGGGATTCCAGGCCTGGGGTTTGGGTTGTTTTGGGTTTGGTTGGGTTTTTTTTTTCATAGCTCGTCTGTGAACGACCCTGTGAAAGGGGACCTCTGAAATGTGTGGTTTCCACGCTATGCTTATTTCTGAACACAACCTTGGAATAGAAACATTTCCCTGGAAGGGTTAAATACCAGGTTGGACAAGGCTTGGAGCAACCTGGTCCCTGGAAGGTATCCCTGCCTATGGCAGGGAGTGGAATTAAATGGGCTTTAAGGTCCCTCCCAACCCAAACCACTCTGTGATGCTGTGACTTCAAGTTATAAGAGAGAAAAACCTCAAAATAAAATAACTAAAATATTAGAACTGCTCCTCACTGTCTGTCTGTAGGTAGAAATGAAAGATTGTCGTAATTCCAAAAAAGAAACTGCAACACAACCCCCAAATGAGTGGTTTGGGTTAGTTTTACTCTTCTTTTCTTTTTTTTTTTTTTTTTTTTGCCCAAAAGATGTATTGGAAATTAAAATTCATTTATTTAACCAAGGTTGGGTGATGGTGTTACAGTTTATTTTGCACAAATAAGGCCCAGTTTTGAAGGCTGATCTGCTGCATACAAGTAACTCTTTTCTTTGCTCTCATTTTCCTCTGCAATTTTTGAGTGACCTAAACATCCTTGATAGGAATGGAGTTGTTTTCATAAGGGCTTGAATTTTCAGGTGGGAGAACACATTTACACACAGGCTTAGGGCATATTGCAGACCTTTGTAAGTTTAGTGCATGAAAAAGTATTTTATACAGCAAGTATAAATGCCTAATGAAAACATTCCTTTATGCACATTTGCACAAAAGGGTATATGAAGTGTTTTAACAAATTTGAACAGTTTTTACTGTTTAGTCACTGGTTTAACTGCGTTTAGTAACACGATGTAGTGAAAGTTTAGTAATAGTCCTTGGACAGTTTGGTTTTGCTGTGGGACAGTTTGGTTTTGCTATGAGACTAAAAATGTCCTTGCTGAAATGCAGTTTCCCTGTTAACATAAAGTCTCTTCCAGAGGGAAATTTATTTATTTGCTGTTTTCCATGCCGGGGTTTTTGGTATCAAGAGCCTCAATGTTCTTAAATTTGTATCAGCTTTCCATTAAACCCAGGTTACTGTTTCCTCAGTGCTCTCAAATTGGAGCCTCCTTCCATCACATCCAGGCTACTCTGTTTCCTCGGTGCCTTTCCCAGTCTTTTCAGCAGTCAGTGCTTGCAACGGGGAAAACGGTGTAAGATTAGTCCTGGGAAAATGGAACGAGGCAGATGAAGAGGCGAGGCAGTTGTTTCACTGCGGGCTGTAAATTTACTCCCTCGGCGAGTTGCACCTCCAGCTGTGTCCGATGTGTGTGAGTGGGTAAATGGTTTGCTGCGAGCCCCAGGCCTGGCAGAGAGCAGCCCTTCCACCTGCAGCTGCCCCACTCTGCCCCGTGCAACTCTCGCATTTCCAGCCCTTGCATCTTTTCAGCACCACCCACTACAAGATGCTTATTCTGCAGCAGCTCTGCGTGGTGCCCGTTGTTACCCATGTTGTGGAATTATCTGCTTACCAAGAATCCAAACACTTAATTATGCAGTGGCTGCAGCAGATAATCCTCCCAGCAAGAGAGGCAGTTGCACATCATGGTTGTGGTACACAGTGGATGCCTGTTAGGTTCTGACTGCAGTCATTTATTTAGGCTTTTATCTGAAATGCAGAGAGCAAACATGCTGTGAGATATCCCATTCCCACTCCCACTGCAGAGTATCTCATTTTTCCTGCTATCAACTGCTGGGTTGCTCCTGCTCCTTGGCTACGAGGCTTCTGAACTAAAAGAAAAGTCTCCAGTTGAGAGAGTAACTCAACCCCCAGAAAAACATCTTGGTAATCTGATGCTCTCAAAAAGTCAGTAAAATAAACTGTTACTTTCCCAGCTACAACTTTTTGACCTTCATATAAAAACCCTTTCAGGTTCTTTGCTATGTGGCTGCTATAAAATATTGTTTGTGTGCTTTCAAGCGTTTTAGTTTAGGAAAACATATGGGTGTTAAGACAATGAGGAGTATTTTCCCTTCTGTGGAACATATGTGCAGATTAGTGGAAAAAAAAAAAAAAAAGATGAAGAGTTACCCACACAAACTGTTCTAAGAATGTCATGTCAGAAAACTGAAAATTCAGTATTCACAATTTTCATTAGGTGTTGTAAATGCAATTGAGAATTTTTCTGTGTTCCCCCTTTCTGATTAACTTTGACCAGCACATCATATCATACGAGACTTTCAGGAAATCAAATGTACGCAATTTTCTCCTATTTAACATTATTTTGAATGGTTCTTTTCATGTTTTTGAACAGCAGCATCACCAAATAACCCTGCTGGTGGTGTATTATGCATTTGCTGCATAATGATCTCCTTTAAAAGGTATAATCTGCTGATTCAATGCAACTTCTTCTGTGCTGATGCAGTTTGGGCTGGGAAGTGGTGAGCTCACAGGAGCAGCGACTAGACAAGAGGCAGATTCACAGTTACCTGTAATTATAGATTATTTTCTTAGCTTCAGAAAAAGCCAGGCTTTCCAAAAAGTAAAGAAAATATGTGTTCTAGAGAAAAGGTCTCACTCACTAAATATTTTCAACACGAATATCTGAGAAATCAGGAGCACATGGATAGTGTTGAACTATAAAGCAGGTTTAGTGAAGGGGTTTCAAGCACAGAAAGCTTATGGAACAGGGGAAAGGAGAAGCAAAGCCCAAATTGCATTTTACTTTTAAAGTTTTATGGTGAGATTATGAATAAAATACAGAACAACTGGAGGAGGGAGAGAAGAGAAAAAAAAAAAAAGAAAGGTTGGTTATCCATACTGATTTCATGTAATTCTCTAATTTAAATCCTTTGATTCGTGAATAGTCCCTAGAAATACCCATGAAAATATGTTTACAAAGTATCACCCCTGCACCGTTCTTAGATATAGAGAAGTCAACACTAAACGGTATGGAAATGGTACACAAACATGGTCTAAATGTGAATTACTGCCAGCAGGTGGAAAACAAAAGTCGGTGGAAGAATGGAGAAGGAATTTCACAGTATCAGTTCAAGCCTCCTCCAAAGATGAAGCCGTGGGAGTTTATTAGTGTGTGACACCCTGATGGAACCACATAAAGTCATTACATTCATCTTTTAAGAACTTGGTTTCAGCTTTGTGTCTTATTCCCAGACTTGATCTGGCACTGAAGACAGCGTGTGATTTTAATTTTTTTTTTAGATTCAGAATATTCCTACTATGTAAAAAAATTGGCTGGGATGCATAAAAAAGCAAAGGAGAGACTGAAGTGAGAGGAACCTCACAACGTAAGAAAAATTACTGAGAGTACCTTTCGGGCTCAGTTCCTTGGAGCCCAAAGAAGCTCTTTGTGTGCTTGTGTTCAAGCTATGAAGTTCTTTAAACCCTGCAAAACACCACATTTTCAGGAGTTTGAGGTAAATACATACCCAATATGCAGTTCTAACAATGCATTTTGATTCCTGAATGAGAGCTAGGCAGTCTTTAAAGCATGGCTGAGGTGGATGCTGAAGGAAAAGCTGCATACAGAGCTTTTGGCCAAGTCAGGAGACCTCACAGGGACACTTCACTTGTGTGGCACAAAGAGTTTGCACATTCCTGTCTTTCCCCGGGATTTTATTGGTGCTGCTGTCAAATTAACTCTGGCACATTATGGAATGCAGTATTTTGGATGCTTGGCATAGCACTCAAGGTAAATTTCCAAATCATGCTAATAAGGAAAATGATTTGTACATAAACAATTTCTAATTGAGGCAAGAGTAGAGGGAGAGCAGGCATTTTGAAGCAGTTATTTCCTGACCATATTCGATTACACTCTGGCTGTGCATTGAAAAAGAATGTAGGAACATGACAGTCACTTGATCATTAGAATTCAATAGGGATGCTACAAAAAATTATTCTTCGGTCTGTAGTGAAACTGAGGTGACACAGGGGAGAAATATGATTAAATTACACCGCTTTCTTTGCACCACTGGCCATATTTTTCCAGTTACCATGGAACTGGTATTGCTTCCTAAGTGTTGCCATTATTGTGCTCTTAATAACTAAGTTTCATGTAGCCATGAGGTTTTTAAATATTGTTTCCATCTTGCATTGTCCTTCCTTTCTAAATCAATGATTGCTTGCCATGTGATTAGGAGATAATTTCTGCTGTTGCTTTGTAAAGATTTTATTATTATCTTTTATCCTGAGTTCTGAGACTTTCTCCTGCTGCTCTCTGTTTGTACTGAGATAATACCTGTGTGTTTTTAATCCCTTCTGCCACACTGATTGCTTGTGTGATCTCTCTTTTGTGTATTTTTCATCTTCCATCATTAGTTTAGAGTTGCTAATCAGGGTTTCAGTCCTGGACAATGATCAGCACTGGGGATTGGGTCTGACCCACTTTAGAATCTTCTTTTTATGTAACGTGCCTTCTTCTGGCTTGGCACATAAGAAGGAAGAGAAAAGGTGATAGAACCCTACAAGGGAATTATTTGACTTCAGCTGCTTTGCCCTTGTGTTTGCTTTATGTAAAGATACCTGTCAGGTGTGTTCTGCACAGGGTTTTATGAGGATGCTAGTAATAAATCAACATAAATTATGTGAGAGCATTATTTTGGCTCTGCTATTCCTGCTCCAGATTTCCTAGAACTGGCATAGTGACCAAACCAAGTCTATCAGGACTCAGAAAAGATCTTGAAAAATGACAGTCAGTACATCACCCAGGCTTTGAAAGGACTTCCCTCATACTCCTC
>JAYRBT010000028.1:3519462-3538589 GCA_036023395.1 Myiotriccus ornatus | reverse complement strand
GTCCTTGTAATTCGCGTGAGTCCGACCATCAAACTGTGCTCTCCGCCCCGTACTCCTTATAGATTTTTCTCCATTTTCGCCGTTTCTCTGTCCAGTCCTCCACACTCCTCATCTGCTCAAGCAGAGGACTCACTGATGAAAGTGCTGATTGATCAGCTTTGGGGATTGCAAAAAGCACCTGCCAAACTGAAGTTAATGTAACTCCTTCTGACTTGAATTTGGGGACCAAACTCTGTGAGGGAAAAGCACTTGGGGTTTGTGGGAACAAGTTCTGAGTTGTAAAAACTGTCTTTGCTTTCATCGGTTTTCAGATGTGATTTTTAAAAATGGTTTCTTTCCGTAAGAGGTTTCACAACACAGGAAATACATTCTTTTAAGCCTTATCTCTATTTTTCTGTGTCTGATTAGCCAGTAGAAGTTTGTAGCTGATTTGTTTTTGCCACCTGTCATTGCACCACTTCAGTCACAGCTTTAGCAGACACAGCAAACATGAGGTTGAGAAGATGCTCGTAAACACCTGAGTGAATTAATTCAGCCTTCGCCTCACTATCTGGGTTACTCACCTCAAAGCTGTAGCAGTGAACTCCCAGATCTTACTCGTGTGAACCTGAAAAGACTTTGAAAAGCATCTCACTGGTGTTGGGCCACTGCTTTAAAAAGGCTTCATGTGTAAGAGTCTGAGGAAAGGTCTATTCATGATTTTGGAAATGTTCTGATTCTGTATCTGATTTATGCACCTTTTCCAAAATAATTTGGTGGCCCCAGAAGTGTTTGGAACAAGGTGCAGGAACAGGCCAGTTTTTCCAAAGCCACCTAAGAACATTCAATGTGAATTTAAGGTTTTGTTTGATCGGGTTTTTGGGGGGTTTGTTTGTGTTTCAGTTTTTTTTACTGTAATCATCTCTTTGTTTTATGCTGCAAGGAGCTGATTTACCAATTCTAACTAGTTTGCTAAAAATAACTTGAAGTTCCAGATCTGCAGTTTAGGTTTATCTCCTATTTACACTTCAAAAGCAAGGACAACGTGCAGACCTATTTTACTGTTAGAGAGTCATCATCTTGTAAGGAATAGCCTTGAAATCCTACTTTGATCCACATGTTGTTTATGGATACAGAATTCTCCCCTTGCTCCATCTCTGTTTTATTTTGTTTGAAGGAGAATCAGTTAGAAATCAAATCCTTATCTTGAAGGGGACTTGTGAATTGTTTTTGGGTCTGTCAAAAATTATTTCTGTATGTCAATTATGATACCTTTCTGTGCCTCTTCAGTTGTACAGTTGCACAGGATTCTATTAACTGGCCTTTCTTTTAGCCAAAATTTGTAAAAAAATATATTCTGACAGCACAGTAAAGTAACGTAGAATCAGCAGGAAAATCAGAGAGAT
The DNA here is from genome assembly GCA_036023395.1 of Myiotriccus ornatus. Classification (NCBI taxonomy): domain Eukaryota; kingdom Metazoa; phylum Chordata; class Aves; order Passeriformes; family Tyrannidae; genus Myiotriccus; species Myiotriccus ornatus. Next base: position 3,537,204 of record JAYRBT010000028.1, on the reverse strand, counting down.
AAAGCAAATAAGAGCAGTTGATCCTTGGCAATTCTCTGGCTGGCTGAAGCCAAAACTTTGTATCCCCACATTTAGCCCAGAGACTTTGGGCTTTGAAGATCATCTGTGAATCTTCAGGCCCAAGAGTTTGGTATGAACTGTCCATTAGAAGCATCAACCTCCATAAACTCAGGATATATCATGGGAGTTACTGAGAGGAAAGGAATTCCAACACTTTTAGATCACAATTATTAAAGCTGATGAGAAATTAATTCCATATTAAGTGGGTGTAGAAAAGCTATCATGATTAAATACCCAGAAGAACTTATTTGTAGTCCTGTGTGATGACTAAAATTAAAGGAAAATGTGAACATTAAACAGAAAAAATCATGTAATGACATTTTCTGTGTGAGAAATGAAGATCCTGTGCTTTGTCAGTCCAGTTCAGTATAATCTTGCAAAACAAAGCACTGCAGCAATCCCTGAGTTGAGAGGAAAGGTAAATTCCAATGTTCTGTTACAGAAACAAGGGAAATTCAGTTATTTGACACTGGGACAAGATCATCCCTTCCAGTAATTTGCCTCAATCGCTTCTCCTGCAGTCAGACAGGACAAATTGTGCTCTTCTGAGCTGCTCTGGGACACTCTTACCATCTCTTTTCTACCTCTATCTTCTCCATTATGTCACTTATAATTGAGAACTGATGTTATGAATAATCATAACCAGTCAAATGCCTTTATCTCTATCTTTTTGGATTCAATGTTTAATTCTTTAAATAGGAATATGATGTCAGTAACAACTAAAATCATGTCTTCTCTTGTTTTCATCAAAATCTCAAACTGTTTTATAAATACCTGTTTAGTTTCCTGCTTGTGGCTGCTTAATTAATGGCCCTTTTTGGTGAAAGGGGAGACTGAGGCATAGAGAAATGAAATCACTGAGGCAGGACACGTGGCAGTGGCAGGAGCCAGGAATAGAATTCAAACCACTGCCTAAGTGACTTCCAATGACAGGAATAGATACACCCTTTAGGCAAAATACAGATGCATGAAAATGTTTGGGACTTGACAGCCTGGAAATATTGCATGCTCCCTGAAAATATGTCATTCCAGTCTGTCAGACAAAAATATCTGTGAGAGGGAAAGGGATGTTCACAGAAGACAACTTACATATAATGATATTCTATAGAAACCAGGAAATATTTTTAATATCATCAGTAAATTTTACTGGGCATTAAATACCTCAGTATTTCTCAGGTGTCCTTGAGGTTTTTTATGTATGGTTAACATTAAACCACAAGTTCTTCATGAAAATTCTAAGGTAAGACACAAAGGAATATGTTCATATTATAAAATAGATGTGCACTGATACATTTCATGGGTGTGTAAGTTATGATTATTTCTACTATATCTTGCATGATATTTCCATGCTAAGAGTAAAGTACCTAAAAGTGTGGGATTTTTAAAATACACCATCTCACAGTCTCCCAAATGGGATATTTAGGTGACATGTTTCACTGGGAGTGCTGGAGTAGTGAAAACAGGCAGAATTTGGGAAGTAAAAAAAGCCTCGGAAATGGAGGACCCTCCTCCTCCTCCAAGGCAAGACTTTGTGAGTGAAGAGAAATGCTCCTCTCTGAGCAGCTGGAGCTGAAGGACTGGTAAATTAAAGGATCCAGAGCAATACAGTGCTGCAAGAAGGACACAACACTAAAAAAGCCTTGCCCTAAAACTCCCGTTGGGAAGAGTGATGAGGGTGATGACGCAGAGTAACGTGTGGGTGTCTGTGATTCTGCCTCGCTGGGTGGTTTTTTGGGCTGCCCAAAGCAGGCCACTCTTTTTAGAATTCCCTTTTTCTGCAACATCTTAAGCAGTTTGTGTCAAGCATCAGGCAGCTTTGAGGAGATAAATGTACCCGTGTGAGTGGAGCGTTAGGGGAGAACGTGTTTATTTTCTTGTGGTCAGCATGGGACAGTTTGCAGCGGAAATCACATTTTCCACAATGAGACCTGAGCACATAAAAGGTGGAAGAGCAGGTCCAATAGCCTGGGAAACAGCAGTGAGTGCACAGGGCAGTTCTGTGAGTGCACAGAGCTTGTTTAGCAGAGTGGTCACAGCCTGCAAGGAGAGCACTGAGCAAAATTAGATTCCTTGAGCTTGAGGTGATTTGATGACACTCGGCTTTTCGTGGATCAGCCCCTTAATTCAGTTGGCAAGATTAGCTGAGCCAGTGTTAGTTGAGATCAGTATGCCCTGGACCCTGAGAGGAAGCTCAGCTGAATGTGTGGGACGATGCAGTGGAGTGACACAGCACCCTTGGAACTCTGGAACCTCCCAGTGCCAGCTACTGTGTGTCCCTCTGGTCCCATGAACAGAAAGGACTTGGCAGGATGTCACACTGTGCATGAATTACTTTATTTCCTTGATCACATCAGCCATACAGAGGAATGTTATGTGGAGGAAAAGAAAATCTTTTAATTTCTTGCAAGGAGCTTTTTCCTCCTGGAGAACCTCACTCATAACAAGGGGTTTCACTCCGGTCGGTCTGGTGTTCTAATGAAGCCGTGAGCTCGTCTGGGTGATTGCTAAGTGGGATTCCCGGTCATAAGCCTGCCAAAAGCTGAACTTTTGCTTTACCTCCCTCATTAAGAAACTGAATTATGCTTTCAGGGTTTTTTTAATTTTTTTTGTGGTGAGACTAAAATTCATTTCCCTGCCTGTAGTGGCTCAGAGACTGCTGTCTAGGGACGTGTATAACAACAGAGCTAGCAAGGACTAACGTGCTTGCTGTGTTCTGCCAGCCCCCAGTGACCCAATGGCATTCCATCATCCTCCCTGCACTTCTGTCTTTGATGTGTCTAATCACTTTTAAGTCAATATAAAATTTGGGCATTCACAGCATCCTGTAAGCAACGAGTTGCAGAGCTGAGCAAGACGAGCACAGGACTCGGTTTCGCTTATTTTGAATGCACATTCTAATTGTGTTCAGTGCCCTCTGATGCTCCTCTGGGAAGCTGGGAACACTCAGTCTCTCATCTCCACGGCACTTTCGATTTTAGAGATCCTGCCACCTCCCTCCTCAGTCACCGAGTGTCCCCTGACTAAGGAAAGCCACAGCCCATTAAAGGTGCTGGATCATTTCTGTGTCACATTTATTTGCTTGTTTTCTTCTCTCTTCTTCCTTTTTGGATCTGTTTATCTTTTTTTGTGATGGGACACCACAAAGAATCCGACCCAAGGACATGGCATTCCTTTGACAATAACACATGGATATTCTGCAGTCTCTTAATCTTTTTCTAAAGATTCTAATTATTGAATTATTGCTTTCTCTGATGTTACTTGGGGGTTTCTGGACCTGGCTGTTATAACTATTAGATCCTTTTCCAGATTGGGAATAGCCAGTTGACAGCCAGTCAGTGTATTTGAACATTTAGGATTGTTTTTCCCTTGTCTTCACCTTTCAGATTGCATCTGTTTGCCCCCACAGTGTTTGCTATAGAAATATTTCCACTAAGTAGTTTTAAAGAATGGTGCTCTGCTATGAAGCAGAGGCAAATGGATCACTTTCAGTCAATTTACAATTTTGAAAACAACTGAATTATTAAAATAAACTTTATAAATATTTAGAGAAACAATTGATTTTTGTTTTACAAATGTCCTGTGGGGAGTCAGACAAAGAAATTAGCTTTAGAAGCGTGGCTTAATCATGCTGCATTAATCAAGAGCTTAACTAGGTGCTGCTTTTCAGGCTAGAGGGGTATTAGTTCATGCTTTTCCTCTTGGAGGAAATAACTGTCTAGTAACTCAGATTTGACTGTGGTTTTATAATCAACCTGAAGAGGAAGGTGAGCAGAGGTTCATCCTGCCCTCCCCACCTGCGAGAAAGCTGAAAAGCTGCGCTGTACGTCTTTAAATTGGGAAAAGTGCAGTGGCAGCTCCTCACTAATAATGTGAGCACAGGAACTCCTTGAGCTGTCAAACCCACGGGGAGGAGACGACGACACCCTTGTAAATGATTTGGTTCTGTCAGAAGGAACAACGTGTTTGGAAGGATTGCTGTGTTGTGTCAGGAATGCAGCGTAGTGCGGAGCAGAGGGAAGAAATGCCATTGTCTGACTTCTGCAACAGAGAAGGAGAAATTTTCTCACAACTGTGTGTGTGGTTTTTTCTTTATGGGGACAGACTATAAACCCCCTGCCACGGCACACAGCGGGGGAACTTTGCTGCCTTCGGGTGTTCAGCGCTAAATGTGCTTCCACCACCGTCACGTGTGTTTGGCATCGACTCCCAGAGCTTGCACTCATTTATCTGTACCCCTGCTTTGCTTTTCCAGGGTGTTCTTGAGAGCCATCAATAAATTTGCGGAGACGATGAACCAGAAATTCTTGGAGAACATGAATTTTGAAGTCCAAGTAAGTATTTAGGGGCTTTTAGCTGGGTCCAGGTGGTATGTGCAGGCCTGCAGAGCCCCGTCTGGTCCTGTGCATCAGCACCAGGTGGGCTGTAGGTTGGAGCGGGGCAGGATTAGGCCACCTTTGCTAGGACATGAGAATCGTGCTTTGATTATTTCTGATAAGGCACCCAAACAGAGTGTTTTGGTCTGTGATTCTGTCAGGACTGGCAAGCAGAAAACTCATTTTTTGTCTTAGCCAGCCACGTGCATTCAGAGAGTCAGTCTTGGATATAGTGCATGGAACCTTCGCAATGGCAGTATGTAGGACAGAAAAAGCTTAACTTTGTTTGACTCCTGGAGTATTTAGCACTCAGAATTTATTTTTAACTTGTAGTCTTCCCTGAAAAGTCCATCTTTATTTCCTTATTTCTATTAGTTTCTTCTGAAATAATTTTTAATTAAGGCTCAGGGTTTTTTATGTTGATCAAAATCATTCCTTGTAACTTAAACACTGGGTAGTGCATTTTACCATGTTTGGCTTTCTTTAGATAAAAATGTCTGTAGTTTTCACACTCATTAAGTTGTTATTAAAACGTAAATACAGTTTTTGATTCAGGACTTGTCACTAAGTGCTGCCTGATAGAAATAGATAGAAAATACACTGACAAGGTATGGTATGAAAAATGATTCTCTTGCACTCTTGCTATGAATTTCAGGGTTTTGTCTTCTCTCTTTCTTGCTTTACAGTTAATCTCACAACTTGCAATCTGTTTTAGGTGATTCCACTGTGCTGCACATGGATGTTCAGGCTTATTGTGCTAAAACCTGTTTGGGTTTGGTCTCTTGGTCCTCAACACAAACCCCCTCGGTCACCAATAGCTACAGAGCAGCCACAGGAGGGGTTACACAGGAAGAGTTTAAAAGACAATAATAAAAAGAAAGTCAAAACGTTCAGTTCATACTCAGTTACACAGTTCCCAAATATGAAATGTAGAGCTTTTTCCTCATTTGTACCTTCAAAATATATGACTTTGCAAATGTATCTATATATCTGTAAAGTTCATTAGGATTTTTGAATTGTAGGGAAAGATGTTTCTTCTGACAAACTTAAAATTTGTTTTTAGTAAATACCCCTGTTGGAAACTCTCTTTGACATATTTATGATGTAATATCTCAGGCTCTATCAGTTTATTAACAACCAGTTTATAAGCTATGATTTCTGTAGCCCTTGATCACTTTTTGCTGAACAACGTCCCAGTAATTTTTACGAGCAGGTCTCAAAGGCCTGAAGGACATCACTACGTGCAGGCTGCCAAAACCACACAGACTTTAAAGAATGGGTGTCTGTCCAAGTTTTACTAAGCTGTGCTCTGCCTCTCTCAAAGCGGAGAGCAGCAGTTTAACTTGGAGCCTTCATTCCAGCTCCTTCCCGTGGCAGTTCTGTGTGTTCCGAAGTGTTACCAAACAGTTGTGGTTCAACCCTGCACCTCGCAGTTCAAGGGGGTGCATTAATGCTCTTTTATTCGTGGCTTGTCAAACAGCTGCAGGCTCTGAGTAAGCTAAACAATGTTAGAGTAAACAAGGAGAGCCTTGTAAAGAACTGTAGTACCCTCATAATCTTCATAAGACACTTAAAATCACAAGCCAAGCAGATGCTTTACTTTTCTTCCATGAATAAAAGCTCTGCAAACCTTCCAGCAGTTCCTTAAATATACCTGTTTAAAAAGCTGCTGCTGGACTAAAGAGGGTCTGAATAATGCAAAGCACATTGTCTTACTTTCTTAATTATAAATTACAATTTGATATTCCACTGTATGTATTCTTTTATATCAGTATATCTCGGCTGTAAGGAAACATAAGCAGTGGTTAACTCAAAAGGCTCACAAAACCAGTAAAAATAAATAGATGTTTCTTCTAAATTATTTAGTTTTAGGTCACAGATAAATGTATTCCAGTATATGAAAGAGATCATTCCTGGAGTGAAGGCCTCACATGAGGATGCCATATATCCTAATGATCAGTTTATCATTTCTTATGCTGTTCAGAGTTCCAAAAGGTTGTTTCTGGCTAACTCTGCTCAATAGCTGTGCTAACTACACATGGGTTGCAGTTCTGCATACTTGCAGAAAGTTTACAAGAGGTATTTTTCTCCAAAATCAAACTAATGAACCCATTATCCATCTGAAATGTGTTATGGCTGCTGGTCTCCAGGGGCTGAGCTTGCTTTCCCTAAAATGTTTCAAGAAAAAAAAAAAAAAACCAACACAAAACTGTCACCTTGTCCATTTTAGGACATGCCTGAGTTTCTTTTGCATCTGCAGCGATTTGTCAGATATTCGAAAGGCTTACAAAGAGTTCATGTTTCTCCTACATTCCCAAAAAAACCCTGAGCAGAGGTATCTGTCAAAGGTCTTTGTTTCAGAGGGGTGTGAAGGAGGAGGCAGCAGCCTTTATTTATGGGTAATTTTTCAGGAAAATAATCAAACCTCCTCTTTGTGAGATGCTTAGAAATTTCTTACCAAATCAATTCCACATTTTCCAGTTGGGCACATGCCCAAAACATCTTAGAATGTTATTGTGGGCTTAAGAGAAAACAAAATGGGTCTCATAAGGAAAGTTTTTTACATTTTTAAAATCTGTTTCTATATGGTTTTACCTTTGAGAGGCTAATTTGCCTCACAGGGTTTTAAAGTCAGTTCTGGTACTTAAAAGCTCACAAGTCCTTAATTTGAACATGCTATTGAAATACAAAGGATCCTATTTTTTCAGCCATTTTGGGGTACTCTGAGGACAAAAGGAAATGTATTTTATAAATCAGGTTGTTGAGTTTATATAGTGTGTCTCTCTGACAAAGGTGGCACTGTGCTTGGAGCTATTAAGTGAATAAATAAACCAGTATCTTTAGTAATAAGGTTTCATTTTTCTCTCTATAATCTAGAATGATTTGAGAAATTTTCCATTTTCCTGGGATAATTGACACATGCCAAGTGAGTGCCCTACACCTCAATAAACACACCTTCCCAGGGGGCTGAGAACTCTGCACTGGTCGAAATAATAATTTGAAATATTTGGTAAGAGAGGAAAGGAGGACTTTTGGGGCATAACTAACATTTATCCTGATGAAAAAGGCCCTGGATGAGGATGGTGTTGAGTTGGCGTGTTTGCAGCAGGGCCAGCTTTGAAATGATCAGCTCTGCTAAGGAGAGCTTTGGTTGGTCCTCAAAGGGAGGAACAAATTTAACTGCAGGATCTTCCGCACATTATAGAAAATAATTTATTCAGGAAGTGTCTGTGGTTCCATGTGTGTTTTTGTGTGTCAGTCTCTGTTTTTCCTGGGTATTTGCACACTACAGTTTTCCAGGCTAGAAAGGACAGGGGTCACTCCAGTTTTTTGATGGAACATTTTATTTCCAGTGTGGGTTCCCAACCCAGGGTTGTGTTGCACCATACAAAATGAAGAGCTCTGTTACAAGTTTTGTTTCAGCCCTTTAAATTACCACTAAACGTATTTACCATTGCCTTTCTATCTCTCTATGATACCTATCACTATTTTTCAGATACAGATATGTCTTTAAGTGCCTGAGGCTGTTGCTGACTGCTTAGAAACCTTTGAAAATAGTATTTCCTTCCTTAAATTTGTGTTTCCTAGTCAAGTTTCTCTTTTCTCTTTCCATTCTTTAACATGTGAGAAGTACTTTGGTTGTCTGGAGAACAAGTAATTTGCTTTCAGGAACGAAGGGTTCTGCACTGGAAGTGAGAGAGGGTTTCATCTTGTTCAAGTACATGACATCAGTAGTCATTTAGGGATATATTTTGTCCTTCTTTCATGTAGAGAGCTCTTCACAAATTATATTGGAATTTCATACAAATGCTGGTTGAATTAGGATCCAAAGAGGAGGCAGTGGATGCTTTTTGAAGTGGTGCTCAAATGCAGTGTAATTACAGTGGTGCCTTCAGCTCCAAGTTAAGATTCACCAGTGTTACTGTGTTTCCCCAGTCCTGCCTTGGTTCAGGGTTTAATGTTTTTGGCTAATGAATCTCCTGTGAATCTTTTTTTAGCAATATTTATTCAGCTGCTCCGTTATTAAAAGCAAATGAGTAGTAGTGGTTATTAAAATTCATCTTTCTTGCTTTTCTGCTAATTGCATAATACTAATGATGTACATCTTTGCACAATAGAGAAATCTCATATTGCTTGCACCATTTGATTTCATAAATTATTCTGCATTATACATCATTTAATATTATTCCTGCTTTCCTCAAAATTATTATAATTTCCTTATATTCAATTTACAGCTGTGGAACAACTACTTTCATTTGGCTGTGGCTTTTATTACCCAAGATTCACTACAACTGGAAAACTTTTCCCATGCAAAATACAACAAAATTCAGAACAAGTAAGCAAAAAACGTATATTTAATTTGTATCTTTAACTCTTTAGTAAAATTATAAGAAAGGCACAGCTAAAAGCATCTTTGGTATTTCTTTTTTCCCAAGATACGGAGATATGAGGCGATTAATTGGCTTTGCCATCCGTGACATGTGGTACAAACTTGGTGAGTGCTTGGACCACTGAATCTGTCTCATGTTTCTTGATTCATTGACAACTATCTGACACGAAGTGCTTTTGTAAATATTTCTGCTATTTGAACTTAAAATATGTTTTCACTCCTGTGATGAAGCTTGGAACTGTCATGAGATGTAGTTTGACTGCTGCCAGTTTTTTGTCTCCAAGAGAACAACCTTCTCTCAGATTTCAAACGTGGCTGAAATCAGATTTCAAAAACCTTATTTTGTGGAAATTGAGACTGGACAGATTTTCCCTGGGAAGGTTCTTGCTCAGCCTGAACCTACAGTTACAGAATTTAGGAGACTCAGACTTGGAATCTGTTTGGATTAAAATTCCAAAGTGTTTTTATGTTTCCTGTCCAGCCACATTCTGCTGCTCCTCCTTTGAGAGTTTCTTATTAACTCCTTTGGGATTGTTTCTTATTAACTGAACTACTGTAGAATATTTGTTTTATCCTGGAAAACTTTTGTGTGGCAATTGTGTGGCAAATCAGTGTGGCACTCATAGGAGAGGAACACCAGACTCAGAATACTTAGTTATGGAACAAGTCTAATCGTAATTGTTTCTGACAATATTTTTATCTCCTTAGAAGCTTCAGGCAGCATTGACATCCTTGCCCAGGTCACTGGGTTTGGTGCTGGTCTGCTGCACATCAGAGCAGCGCTTGAAGAACATCTTGGACCTGGTTGAGGGGTTTTTTTGCAGATTTGGGTGTTTGTTGGCAGCTGATCTGACAGTTGCACTCCAAGAGAATTCCGTGGGGTTTTAGGAGTCGAGGTGATGACTGCAGGTGGCAGATGGGGGTTGGAAGCATAATGGGTACAACTTCAAGGACTACTCAGTCATTATCTGAAGGACATATTCAGATACCAGCGTGGGGTATGGCAACTTCTTCCCACTGGACGAATAATAAGAAATCATGTTGATGGCTGATGTGGTCGATTGAAATGACACCCTGCCTTGTGTACCCAGTACCAAAGAAATGGATGACAAGGAAGCAGCTGTGGGACAAGGGGACAAATTCTGCGTGGTCTGGGCAAGCACACGGAGGGTGACCCCACCCTGCCAGGGAGCACTGGCAGAGCTCAGCCCTGGAGTGCAGAGCCAGAAGGGAAGAACAGTTACAGTTTAGCAGAAAGTAAATCTTTCGGGTTTATTTAATAGGAAAAGCTTTTGTTGTTCTTTGAAGCAGCCTGGGATGAGTCAGGCTGTGAGTGTGGCTCAGGAGGGGTGGGAAGAGCCTCGTGTCTGGGTGCTGGAGGGATCTGTTGCCCGAAGCCAAAGGAGAAAGGACCCTCAAGAAGCAAGAGCCCAACCCCAAATAAATGTGGGGCTGGTCCAACTTACATGTGGGAGTGGTCAGACCTTCTGAGACTTGTCAAGCTCAGTTATCTTGTATAAAAGCCACAGGAAAAAAAATGGACCAGCCCAGCTGGAGCACTACTGAATTGTGGGGCACAAAAGAAAACTGGGAGAGTTCTCCAAGGTAATTGCTAAGAACTAATGACTTTTGCTTTTTAGAATCTCACGGTTCTGAGCTGGCCTCACAGCAGGTGATTGTCATCTGGTTTCAGAAATAGAAATACACTTGAATTGACAAGTTTCCAGACAGTCTTGTGGCTGATCACTTCTATTTACTGCAATTTTGATGCATTGCTTGGTTTGATTTATTGGTTGCAATGTCTGATGTTATTCAGAAATGAAAGCAAGTAATGGTTTTCTCCTTCATAAGCCAGAAAGGTTACAGAGTATGGCATTGCTGTGTGGTTCTCTCCTACTGAGAGAATTTGGGGACTTCACAGGTTTATTTATTACTTTCTACTCTAAATATTTATAAGGAGGTGTCAAAAGCTGAAAAACTGAAGTTTTCACTGACAAATGTCAACTCAACTCATATGAATTGGCATGAATAGCCAATCCATGCCTATTCCTGGCACTGAATTCTTCCACTTTGGAAGGAGACAGTGTCCATTCACACTCTTCCAGTCTTTGAGAAGGAGCAGACAGGAGCTGTAAGACTTTACCAACACAGATGGCTTAAACAGTGCTTTAAATGATTGCATGTCCTACATGCTTTCCTAGAAGCTGGGGGGTTTTTCACCTCAAATATCCGATTTGTGGTTTTGCTTCAGGCCAGAACAAAATCTGCTTTATCCCTGGGATGGTGGGACCCATCTTGGAAATGACTCTTATTCCAGAAGTCGAACTGCGAAAGGCCACGATCCCAATTTTCTTTGACATGATGCTGTGTGAATATCAGAGGACAGCAGAATTCAAAAAGGTAATTAAAAACACTCTGTGTGGAAAGGCATTAAAATATCATGTGCCTCGGTATTTCTGGTTAAATGTGTGTCATGTGGGCTTTTCTGCTCCCAGAAAGTCAAATCCTGAGTATTAAGCACCAAAGGAATGGCTTTGTGCAGCGAGTGTGGGCTCTCCAGAGTGATTTAGTTGGACTCAAGTATGACTTTTGTTGCAGTGACAGCAATAAGACACTGCAATAGGAGCCCAGAGAGGTTGCAGGATCTTAATCCAAATTTTCAGCGTTTTACTGAGGAAGCTTCTGAGCAACAAGACTTACATTGAATGCAGCCCTTTGTTAAGTAGGAGGCAGAATTAAATGACCTCTGGGGATCCTCTATAATCTAAATTTTTCCTTATCCCCCTTCCTTGTGAGATAATGATAAGCCGAAATGTCCAGTATTTAGTACAGAGTATGTGACAGCAGTAGCAGTGAATAGTTAATTCCATATTATCACATTTCCCGGGGAACTCTAACTTTGCTAAATGTTTATTGTGAGAAAAATAACCACTGTGAAGAACTGACATTCCTGAGGTATTCTCTGCAGTCATTTTGAAAAGAAAAAAAATATTTAAATCACAAGCATGAAATATTTTTGATTGATGGAATAGAAATAGGGATGGTGGGAGAAGACACTTGGAATTTTAATCTAAATCCCCTCTCACTGCTTGCTGTGCCTACCTGGGCAGTGAGTATCCATTGTTTTCTTCCTTATCTGACATCTCCATTCTCATCAGGCTCTTCGGGCATGGACTCACCTTATTCTGTGTTCCAGAGTAACTTTTCCCAGTAAATTTTGAGTTGAATATTCAGGCTTTGTAATTACACAAATAATTAACTCCAACCAATCTGTGCAAGGGGAAGTGACAAACAAAAAGGCATCATTTCAGGCACGTGTAAATATAAATATCTTGTGTACCCAGCTATGTTTAATACTCTAAATCATTTGGGGCATTTCTGTGTCAACTAAGTGTGGAACAAACGAGCAGATGGAATTTCCATTCTGGTCTGTGTTCCGCAGTGCAAAGCTTTTGGTTCAAGGCCAAGATTAAAAACCACTTTGCCTCTGTGCATCTGTTCCCTCCGTGTCCTGGTAGTCCTATATTTGCTGTCTTAAAAATGTTTTCCTGCACATGGCTTATACCTCATCCCCTGGGAGAGGCACCGAGATCTGTGCGGAGCAGAAATCCCGAGAACTCATCAGTCAAACTGCCCGATTAACGGGAGCAGCAGCTTGGGAGCCTGGGAGGTGCCAGACACTTCAGTGACCCTTAAATCACCTCTCAGGCCAATATTAATAAGTTTCAGGTGGTATTTTACAGTGCCAAGGAACAAGGACATTTTACTGCAGTTTAAGAGTGAAGAGACAGTTTTTGTCATTAACTGTTTCATAATCTCATTAGATTCTAATGTTCTGCTTTAGGAATTGCAAATCATTTACTGGCCAGGAATTGTGAGTTTTATTCTCCCCTTTCCCAAGGATGAGATAATTAAGATAGATAAACTTGACTCTGTAAGTTTGGTCCTTCTGGTAAATTTCTAAAAACACATATTTTAAAGGAAAAGCACATTAAGATTTAAGGTTTAAAATTCTTGTAATCTTAATTAGAAAGGGCAAATAATTAATACGAATGGATGATTATTGGATGTACCAACACACAAACTCTAACTTTTGCTAGTGCACAATTTGTATATGCAAATTGACATTTAGAGCATAAAGGATATTTTCTGAAAGCTTTAGTATAAAATTTGGAGAATTATAACATGTTATTTCCAGAGTGCCCGTGGCACCCAGGAGCCCAGAATGACATTTGGTTATGTCGTGTTTTTGCAGAAGTTTAAAAAATAAATAATTTATTTCTAATCTAATCTTCTCTAATGAGAGAGGGGAGAAAAAAAAATAATTCAGAAACAGAAACGTCTTTACGATCTGAGTCTGTACCAGCACTGGAACCAGAGCTTGTCTGGTGCCTCCCACATGATTTAATAACCTTTCCCAAAAAACCTGTTTTTGTTAATGTTCCCTGGGCCTGTGCTGGGCCAGCACTATGACAGGGCTCTGTTTTGGGGGGAGGGAGGCACACAGAGAAAAGCAAAATTCCACCTGTGGTTATCTCAAGAATGACATGTTATACACACATATTTAACAGGTTGGAATTTATTCGTAGGTGTTTGACACAGTCAGACATTTTCTTCCAATCCCTTCTTCCACTTTGCACGTGTAACTTCCATTCACTCCAAGCAGTGTTATGTAAGTTTATAATTTTAACTTTAATTGAAGATGTAGGGAGGGAGCCATTATTAGGTACTAATTTTAGCCATCGAGGATCTGTCTATCATGAGCTCAGAGAGCGAGGAATCGTGGAAAGGCAGTTTATCCCAGTTACTTTCAGTGTCCCTGGGCAGAATTAGTCCTGCAAATAAATCCCTTTCTCCATCAAATATAGAGGGAAGGTCGTTGTTTATGTGTTGGACACATGGTGTTAAAAGAGTCCCATCCTCCAAATGTTGGTGACCCACCTTTCCTGGAAAGATCAGGCTGTGCATTTTATTAAGGCTTCCCAAAGCGAAACACGTCATCGAGCAACCTCATGCTCTTCGTTCTAACTGTAATCTGAGGCCAAGAGCTTGCTTCAAAAAAAAAAACAAAACAAGCAAACAATCAAATAAAAAAATCAAACTCAAAAAAAAAAAATTAGCTCTTTGCAGAGTAAATGAAAATATCATTGAAATAAACAGGGATTCGAGTTAAGTTACGGATTTAACTTGGCTTAGGAGAGATTAATTCATCTGTGTTTATGTTTTTGTTCGAATAAGTAGCTCTGTTTGTGTTTGGGTTTTTCAGTTTAGCATCTCTCGTGGGTTCTGCCAATTGCTGGAGCCATCTGGGGGAGTTCTGTGTGTTTGCTTTCCTTCCTGACTGCTGTGGGACTGTCAGGAAACAGTGCTGGCTGATGGGGTGTTCTGGGACTCGCAGATTTGTTGGAGGACAGATGCTCCTTCCAACCGATCCTGGTGCAGCGTCCCGTCCTTCTGAGCTCAGAGCCCTCACAGGTTGCTAAATGAGTGTTTTATCTCAGCAAGCCCCCCCGGTGCCTGTGATTTATCACTGCTGTAAATAGCCTTATTTCTGGCTCTCAGCTCTTGAAACTTTGTCGTGCAGAAAGGTTTCAGAAGGATGTGAGATCCCCCCAGCAGCAGAACCCAGATTTGTACGGCCTGGGGCCTCCAGGGGGGAAACATGGACCAGCTCTTGGTTTGGCACTGAGGTGTGCTCAGAGCTGGGGAGGTTCCTTGGATGTGTTAGACAGATGAGCAGGTGGGTCTACAGCTGAATCGGTGCCAGTGACACAGGCACAGTCTGTTTAAGTTAGAGGAGTCTTTAATTCCAGTGCTTAATTTTGGCAGAGAAACATTAAAACTTAATTCTGTATTTCTGCCAGTTTTTTTAATTGTTTTGATCGAAGCAACTGATTCTCTTTTTTTGCAGCTTGTTGAGAAACTGCAGGAAAGATGCTTAGGGAGAGTTTTTTTGTTCAGATCCAGCAAAGTGAAATTATTGCCTCTTCGAGAAGTAATCAATTCTCTACCTGCTGAATAAGTACTAGGAAGGATTTAAGAGGTGGACAGTTTTTAACTGGTGCTTGACTTGCACTAAATTCACAGATTTCTGTCTTACTGCAGTAAATCCACACACTTCAGCTCTAGAAAATCGCTGGATTGGGTGTTTTTGTTTAATATTTCCTTGTCATGCACTTATGTTACCCATGTTACTAATACATATATAAACCCTAACACATATACTGCTCACACATAGGAATTAATTCAGAGCCCTTTAAACTTCTTTTTCGGTCTGCACCAGACAGAGTAATTTTATTTTTCCTGTTAAGCTATTTTTCAATGATAGCTCTTTGTTCTCTAGTATTAGTACAGTATGTACTGTTCCACAGGCAATCTTTAATTTGTACTCTAATTACAGAGAAAGAACTAATATTGGAGGAGCAAAACCTGCAAGTAACAGGACCAAGAGTTGAAAACCAAACCAAAGTCCTTTTTGGGCTTTACAGAAAAAATAAGGCCCTCTCTCATTTGACACTTCTATAAAAAATAATTAAGAAATAGTACTAATGTAGAAGTCCTTCTACTTAAATCAGAAAATGAGCTTGATGTTTCTACTGAACAATTTATAGTTTCCTCTGAGAACATTATAGGAAGTGGTTCTTAAATGAACACTTAAATATCTTAAATGAGATCTGAAGTCATGAGATCTCTTGAGGAGCAGTGGGGAGCTCAGTGCACCACATTTACTGCTGATTTCTGCTCAAATCCTGGATTGCTCAGTGCTGCTGTTGATATTCCTCAGTTACATACCGTAAAGGTCTCTAAATTCACCCTCAGCAGTGACCTTTTCTATGTAGGCATCTCACTGGGTAATAAATAGCAACAAATTGCCTCGATTTTCCCCTTCATCAGAGGTTTGAACCATTCCATGCCCATCTAGAACAGCGCTATCCATGTTTTCATGAGCAGTTCTTTCCTCCTCGTTCACCTTAAGCTGTGCTGTCCCTGGTGCTGGGCTGGAGAAGGGGCCTGTCTGTGCCATGGTGTGGTGTTTACACAACTTGGATCCGAGATCCCGTGTCACACTGACCCCCTGGACGTGTTTAACTCCCTCTGTTTGAAGCCTGTCTGTCTGGGGCTGCGTTATGACCACCTGAACAATTTTGTTTCCACGCATTTACTGCTGTGGGTTTGGTTTTGTTGTTTTGACCTGGTCTGAGGAATATGAAGTGGTGGAAGTTGCTGCTTCCTCCCTGCCCCTTCCAGAGAAGAGAGGAAAGTATCTGCTCTGGCAGCTTCTCTGCACCCAGGCTGTGTGAGGAGTGTCAAAGTTTGGCTGCTCAAGGCGCTGTTTCAAAGCTCCTTGGAAGGAGCAACACCCACCTCAGTGTTCTGTGGAAGAGCAGTTTGCAGGATCAGGATGGACAGTAGATCTGGTTTGGATGCTGGAGAACAATGGCCAATGTTTGGCCTTTGTTCCTGAAACATGCTGAGTCATTTTTCTGGATGGAGAGTTTTAATCATGACCTACTTGAAGGAAGTGCATGGAGTAATATGTTTTCAGATGGAATGTCATGTTCTTTACAACTGAAGGAGTTGTCCCTTCCGCAACACATCTGGAGAGTTGTGTGACCTGTTTGGTGTTCTAAGGGAAAGGACTGTTTTCATCTGTGTAGTCCTGGCATGAACCCTCCACTGAGGATATATTAAAGTAAGGTAAAAAGTCTTGCATTGCAGTTCTCTGAAAGTACCTTACATAAAATACTACAGTAATTCTTTCCGCTGTGAAAGGTTTCCAGTTCTCTGACAGGATGATCTGGATCCCAGTCTGCCAGAGCTCTCAATTACACAGAAATTCTCCAGGGAGAAACAGAATTATTCATGTAGGACAACTGTGTGAAATTTTGTGTGAAAGAAGAATGTGCAAAGTTGCTGTGTTAGCACAGTAATGAATTCTGTCATTTTTACAGAGCTGTTAATAATTAGATAATTAGATGTAAAGCAACAGAGCTTTATTTCACTGTAGGTCTCCACTAATGCTTTCTCTGAGCCTCTCAATGTGGTCATGTGTACAAACATAACTCTGCAGAGGTACATTTTCCCTGCCATGTTGAAATGTGTTTGCCCTCTGGATAGCTGCTCAGTGTTTTGATTTTTCTTGCTTTGATAGTTTGAAAATGAAATCATTCTGAAGTTGGATCATGAGGTGGAAGGAGGACGAGGGGATGAACACTACATGCAGTTGTTTGAGTCCATGTAAGTAGTGCAAGAGAATAAATGCCTTAAGAATATGTTTTTATCTTATTATTCCCAGTTACCAGGTTGATAACCCCACTTAAAGTAGAATCTCAGCAGCTTTTTTTCTTCAAGGGACTGGAAACAGCACACTGCTTCAGTACACTTGGTTTGAATTGTAGTTTTGCTCATCAAAATGATTTTTCTAGTTGCTGTTCATTATTTTGTGCTTTATCTAATCTGTGAAGAAATTATACCTGACCTGCATTTCTATGTACAACTTTCAAGTGCAATCAAATATTCTCCCCATTATTAGTCTTTCCACACTTTTCTTTATAGGTTATTGTCCTTATTTCAGCCAAAGTAGAGTTAATTTCTTCTGAGTAGTAGTTTTTATTTACACTAATAAGAAGGCATTTTAAAATGATTTACTTGCTTTTCTCAGTGTCTACATTGGACTGCAAGAGATTATTGTCTGAATTTAAATAAGGTGACTACCCTGGAATGAGAATATTAAGAAGTGCTAAGGTCTAATCAAAGTATCTCTATATTTCTGATAATCCTGAAGCCTCAGACTACATCACATAGCACCTCCCTCTCTTTCTGGCCATCCACACTCAGCTTTACTCCCAGACTGAATAGCCACATTTTCACTGATGGCAAGTTGGGTGTGATGTCTTGGGCAGTGCTGGAGTCCTTGTA
>JAYRBT010000028.1:3501644-3519362 GCA_036023395.1 Myiotriccus ornatus | reverse complement strand
ATCTGTGAAGAAATTATACCTGGCCTGCATTTCTATATACAACTTTCAAGCGCAATCAAATATTCTCCCCATTATTAGTCTTTCCACACTTTTATTTATAGGTTATTGTCCTTATTTCAGCCAAGGTAGAGTTAATTTCTTCTGAGTAGTAGTTTTTATTTACACTAATAAGAAGGCATTTTAAAATGATTTACTTACTTTTCTCAGTGTCTACACCGGACTGCAAGAGATTATTGTCTGAATTTAAATAAGGTGACTACCCTGGAACGAGAATATTAAGAAGGGCTAAGGTCTAATCAAAGTATCTCTATATTTCTGATAATTCTAAAGCCTCAGACTACATCACATAGCACCTCCCTCTCTTTTTGGCCATCCACACTCAGCTTTACTCCCAGACTGAATAGCCACGTTTTCACTGATGGCAAGTTGGGTGTGATGTCTTGGGCAGTGCTGGAGTCCTTGTACATCCCTCTGAGAGTTTGTCCCTGGCTTTGTGTGTTTTAGTTTGTCACAGCCCTCACCAGATGAACCATGAGAGCTTTGGTTACACCACAGTGGGGAAAAGTTCACTTTCAGTGAATACTTTTTTTTTTTTTTAAATACTGAATTATATAATCAAATAATAATATGCATATGTTATTTATATAATATGTGATTATGTTCTAATTAAAAAGAAATGTCGTTTAAATCAACCATAATTTAAATGTTTGCTATTTTACTTTAGCTTCTGTCCTATGAGCAGGCAGATAAAATATAGAAAGGCAGACTTGAAAAACATGAAAGTCCTGACACTTTCTAGGCAATATAAAATATTCTTTGAAAGTGCTACATGGGCAAGGACAGATGAAGTCTGAAATACACCCTTTTCACTCCCTAACATGCAATGCCTGTGTTAACTGTGAACAACAGACTGATTTTTTCAGTCCTGAGTGTTTGCTGTTTGGCTTCAAGCCTTAGGTGGTGAGGCAAAGTGTCCAGAGTATGACCCAAAAATGCTGCTGCTGCAGAGCCTGAGCAGTGCTGCCCAACAGGGGGGTCACTGCAGCTCATCACCCCTGACCCTCGGGACTCAGCTGGCACAGGGGACTCCTATTGCAGTGCTAAACTTTGCTGCTAGTTAGTGTTTTTTCCAAATATTTCCTACAATATCTCCATCTAATTTAAAAGACTACACTTCCTTAAAGCTGGAGAGAGTAATGAAACTCAGATTTTATCAGTGCAGAGCAGAGGTTCCCTCAGACCTTGCGTGTGAGGCTCTTTGAAGTTCCCTCTTTCTGAGCTGTGTGACACTGTGTGCCTGCCCTGTTGTAACATTTTTCTGGAGAAGTGGCACCTCTCCAGTTCATCCCCATCTTCCAGTGGTGCACTCAAATAGTGTCATCAAACACACCACGGAGCATTTGATCTCCTGCCTTCCCAAGGCACCCTCCTTGCTTTGGCATACCTGTTTTTCCCCCTAGTACTGTCTCACTTTCTACAAGGCTTCAAGTACAAGGTTTCCACATTTCTAAAGATGCCACTTCATCTTATCTCCAGATAGTATTTTTTGTTCCATCCTTGAAGTAGTTGAATGACACCTGTAGAGGGACAGAAGGAAGCAGAGGTTGGTGACCTACCTGTGGTAGAATCTCCTCTTCCCTCTCCCTCTCCTCTCCGTTAGTTTGGTTCGGTTTAAATCTTCTTTCCTTCATACCTTTCAAAGCAGGAATTTCAAGCCTCTGTCCCCAGCTGGATGGGGACCCAGTTAAAGTGGGCTCCACAATTATTCATTTGGTCCTATTTTCATCAGCTGATTTCCCATAACTGCGTTCCTGCACAGTTCCAGTGCCAGCTGGATGCAGACACGGAGCAGCAGCCAGTGACTGTCTGGTGTGCTGATGGTCACCTCTGCCACCAGCATTCACCCACACTGGTGGGGTGCTGGGAAATGGCTGATTCCCAGTGAAATAAAGAGGTTCAGCAGAAGTTTAATTAAACATCTGTCCCTGTTAGTGTGCCCCAGGTGGGGTTCTGACCTCTGCTGGTGAATGCTCTCCTAGACAACACCGGGGAGGGAGCTGGGATAACACGGGGTAGGTGAGAGGCTGTTTTCCATAGGCACAGCACACAAGGCTGCCCTGTTTTGGGAAATGCAGGAGGATTTAGCTCTGTGGTGCCATGCCACTTGTCCCCAGGCTCAGAAAATGAATTCTGGCATGTTTTAGTTAGTAATATAGACACAACAGAAAACAACATTTGGCAGCTCTCCAGTTCCCCCATCACTGCAGTGGCCCATGTTATTCAGTTGTTTTCTTGATCTTTATTTGAAATATTTTTTATTTTAAATCTTCTATTTTTTTTCAAGCTCTTTTTTAAAAAATCAAAGGTTTCTTTCTCCTTCTTGGGGGGAAAAAATTCTGAAGTTTTATGCTTCTTTTTATTGGAATTATTGCATAAAGCTGAGCAATACATTTTTTTAAATCTTCCCTCAAGAGACAGGTGTTCCTCTCTCCAACTGTTTTTGTAGTTCTCCTTTATGTGCACTCCAGTTCACCTTTCTGTGGTGACTGGAGTTATGTGCTGTGTCCTGGGTGAGACCCAGCAATAGCTTGTGGGTTATGTCAGGGTTTTTCTACTTGTACTGGAAAGAAATGTGACTCGTGTTCACTGTGCACGCAGGGAATGTTCAGAGGTCTGCCTTGTTTGCTGTCACTCCAAGGGAACCTTTGGCAAAAATTCCCAGCAGTCACTTGGGTGGTGACTGTGCTCTCCTGTGTTAGTGTCTCACCCTGTTTCTGATGCTCACACACGTAAAACAACACCATTTGTCCTGCATAATATTCCTTTGTGGTTTTGAGGCTTTCCTTCCCACAATTATAATTTAACACACTCCAACCTTTTCTGTCAGGTGTCAGCTCTTCCATATTTATTATTTACCTCCAATCTGCAGTGTATTTAATGTTATGAGGCATATTTCAGTTATTTATGTAAATATTTCAGCTGTTGTTTCAGACTAATCAGACAACAGCAATAGAGTGCTGGGGTTTCATCTGTCAGCCTCTGTCCACCACGTCCTGTACAATGTAAATGTTCTTTCAGACACCAGTGTACACCCTCCCTCTGTCTCAGCAAAGTAACTCCACTGGAGTTGTCCAGTCCAAGGAATAAACTTGAGGTGTTGGTTTTACTTTGCTTGAGCTGGAACTTTGAACCTGGCTCCATTCTGGGCCAGAGTTTCCAGGATTTCCTTGGCAACTGAACTTAATGTAAATATGCAATTTCTGAAGAAGGTTTAACGAATTATGAGGAGTAAAAAAAATAAATCTGCAATTAATTAAAACATCCCACTTTATAATAATTTTTTAATGGGGTAACTAAAGATTAGTAATAAATTAAATTTTTGCCTGGGTGTCTTGAAAAAAATAATGTTTGATATTCAATTGATATCAGTAAAATATCACAATTGATTATTAAGCACTAAGAGGTCAGAACCTTCCCAGCTACCAATATAAAGCAGGGTTGCCTTGGGGAAAATTAACTCCTCCTCTGCCAGATCCAATGCATGTATCTATAATATATATGTAAAATATATGTATATATGTGTGTATATAAATATATATGTATAAAATACATATTTCCCCGTGGAAAACCAGGACGTTAAGCAGAGGAAACAAACTCTCAAGCAAAGAAAGAAAATAATCCTTAATGAGACAATGGTAATCGCTTCATGATGCTCAAATAGTTAAACTTTGTAAACAAAACTCTGATAATAAAGTGAAATATCTACTCCTAAATCACTTCAGCACTTTGTAGAAACAGTATATGCTAATGCTTTGTTAATGTGAATTCAATCTGATAATGCCATCCTATAAAACTCATTTTCCTCTATTTTTATCAAAGGAGACGGAGCAGCTCTTTTCAGTCTGCAGAAAGTTGATTGTTTGGTTTTGCTTATTTCTCCAGGGCAAATTACTCTGGTGAGGCCTTGTTAGTGAATGTCTTTTTTGACCTAAAATTGTAATTTTTGTTAGTTGGAACTTTCTACTCAAGTGTGACCGTACAAAAAGAAGGAAAAGGTTGCATTTTATGTTGAGGAGAGGAAGGGACAGTGTTTATTACAGTGTTTTGCAATATTGTTTGTTGCAATAGTGTGGCGTTCCAGAGACGAGTTTGTGATATCACTGGTGCAGGTTGCTCTGTACTGAAGTTGTGGGCATACCCTTGAATTCAACGTCATTTTCAGACAGGAAAAATAAATGTTGCTCTTTTTCATACTTGATTTATATGCCACCTGTCATCTGGATATCTAAATTACTGACTCACAAAGGGAATTTCCAGTGCATTCTGCAGTTGATTTAACCCTCCCTCAGTCTTTGCCTCCAGGTCCGAACAGTTTTCCAGCTGACGGGCCCCTGATTTTCACAGAATTGTACCAAAGTTTTTTGTGTTTGCAGCCTTAAAGACTGTGCCCAGGAGCACCCCGGCATTTCTGACCTGGTGGAAAGGTTTGTCAGCCTCGTTAAAGGCCTCCTGGAGAAACTGCTGGACTACAGGACCGTGATGAACGACGAGAGCAAGGACAACCGCATGAGCTGCACCGTGAACTTGCTGGTATGTCCCCTCCCGGGGTCCTTGTGTGAGCTGAGGGAAAGGGTCAGGATCCATTTACCAAAGGCAAAGGTTAAATCTTCCTGGTGACAGCAGTGGGTGACAACACATGGTGGGCATATAGATTCTGAAGCAAGAGGTTTTTATATCTATTTGCATGGATGTATCGGTGAGTCTGAAAGCAACACCCCCTCAACTCCTTTGGCTTTGCCCCTGTGTTTTATCCAGTTTGGTTCTGTTGGGTGATTAAAGAATTTTACTGCTTACATGCCTGTACCTTGTGATAGGCTTAACCTGCCAGTGGGCTTTGTCCAGGTTCAGGTTGGGCTTGAGGAACTTAACCCACGTGCAGCTTCAGCAACTCAACAGCTACAGTTTTTAAACACGGGGAAGAAGCCTTAGGACTCTTGCCAAGTGAGGTGCCAAGAAGATTTGAGTCTCTGATCTGGTCCTGTGGTTTTTTCCATTCCTCTTTCGTAAGGAGGATATGTCATAGAGAGATTCCTCCCCCTGGGGAACTCCTCGAAGCTGAGGAGGAAGCTCCATCACCTTTAAAGTGTTGCACTCACATACTCCCTGTTCCTCAGTAATCTCTGCTCAGTGTGGTGTAAATTCCTGCAACTCTTTGAGAGACAATTCTGATCGTACATTTTGCACAGCCTGAGCAACTTGTACACTTGTAAACACATTATGGTGACAAAAAATGGGCTTTATTCTGGGAACTGGCCCCTTTAAAGGTATTGCCAACAATGCCACGTATTTGCAGTGCTACATATCTGCTTCAATACATACCAGCTTTTCTGGTTTGTTATGTTAATGCGTTTGGATAAGTATATTTTCTTCTTTTCCTACAGAAAAACTTTCACTAATATTTCATTAAAGAAATAGGAGAAGTATACATATGTATGTATAATAACACATGCGTATAATTAAAATATTAACTGAAGTAATAGTTCCAGGTTTAAACTCCACATAGTCTGTAAATAATCTATTTCTTAGGCTGTGCAGTGAGCAAGAAAAGCAAAGCCTCAGCATGCACATTTATATCTATATTTGTCTTGTGTTTTATTAAAATACATTAGGAGATAACTTAAATTTTTGTTTCCCTAGAATTTCTACAAGGACATCAACCGTGAAGAGATGTACATCAGGTATGACAGCTGTTCTGTTAGATTTCTTCTGGAGAGGGCAACAATATTGTCTTGTGAATTCTGGTTTTATTGCTGTGCTTGAATTTCTGTGCTAAGTATTAGTTTACCATCCACAGTGACTCAGTGGTAGCCCTGGCCTCATCTGTATTCTCACTGCACTGTTTGTTTAGCCTCCAGCAATTTGGAATCCATGATGTGTATTCAGCAGCAGATTTTTTTTTTTTCTAACTTCTAGTTGCTCAAGTCACTCAACGTTCATTGTTTATTGTTTAAAATTAAGAAAATGCAGCTAGATTTGAGGTTTGAGGGAGGGTGTACCCTCCATCTAGAATGGCAGAGAAAGCATTCAGGTTTTGTAGAATAACCCAGTCTCTTCCAATATGCAGCTCTACACACAGCAGGGTTACTGGGGAGGCATTTTCTGGGAGAGCTAAAGCTACACTGGCAATTCTTTCAGATGTGATATGGCCTCTCACTGTCTCCAAGAGTTTTGCATATGAGCTGCAGCAGATCTTGTTGTTTCAGAGCTCCTTATTTACTGCCTCTCCTCGCCTTCTGCAAAATGTGCAGAGCAAAGCCCAGCATCCCAAAAATGAGGTGATTCAGAGCTAAACCTTGAGCAGTGAGCGGGAGTGGCCATGGGGAACAACCTTCCCTCTGTGGGCATTGCTGAGAGGGAAACGTTTTCTGCTGGGATGACAGCTGGGAATGGGAATGCCCTGAACTGCTGCAACAAGGTGTTGGAGCTCCTGTGTCCCAAAACAGAGGATGGGATGCACTTTTCCCTTCTGGCTGCTGGAGATGTAGCCTGAGTGCCATGGTGGGCAGTGGTTGTGCTAGCAGTGCCGCCCTAGGGATCAGGGAGAACACTGGTAATGTTTAGCTTAGAACAACTCTCCTCCCTCTACCACTTTCCAGGTTGTACAGGGACTGGCTCTATCTCTCTGGGCTATTATTTTCCATTTTCTCCTTTACCCTGTGTTATCTGTTGTGGTTTCATCTATACAACATCCATACATCTATGGGAAGTGTGTGGGAAATGCTCCAGAGAAAGGCAATCGTCTTAACAGTCCGGGCATAGCGGACTCAGAGCTCTTAGACCTTGAGTCTGATAGTTCTTCCTCTTCAAGGCGGAGCTGACAGTAGCTCACAGAAGGAGGGTGGCTCTCTCTCTTCCCTTTGTGCCCAAAGTTTGTGTACAAAAGAACAGAGAAACGTCTGAACAAACGCACAGAGTTTTAACCTCCCTCAGTGTCCTTGAAGTCTCTTTGGGGAGTGACTGTGGGACATCTGTGGAGTTTGCTCTTATCTCGAACATTTTGGCACTCAGGATTCCAGTCATGCCAATACCCAGCCTAATTCTTGCTCTCTCCTCTCTCAGGTATTTGTATAAATTGCGAGATCTTCATTTAGATTGTGAGAATTACACGGAAGCAGCATATACCCTTCTGCTCCATACGTGGCTCTTGAAGGTTAGATCTTCTGAACTCAATATATAATTAAGCTTTCACAGTCTTCAGATTTATATATTAAAGTGACTGCCTTAATTTTCCTTATTTTTCCTAGGGGTATGCAAGTTTCTGCTTAAAAATACTGCAGTAGGTCATATGAAATTAATATTAATTATTGAAATATTTTCAATAGGTTGTTAAGAGCCATATATTTCTAGAGCTAAATATTGTAGCCAGAATAGTTTTTTCTTTATAATGAGAACATTTTGTGGTTTTCGTTTTGCTCATTTCTTACTAACCTAAACATAACAGTTATGACAAATAAAAACAGCTCGTTCCAGCTGTCACAGGAGGACATCCAACTTTTAATTTCAAAGAATATAGGTCACACTATCAAGTTATGTTGGCTTTCTTTTATAGCTGGTAATTGCCTTTCACTACAATTAATGTCTGTTCTCATTGTAACTGACATTATGAATAGAAATGGTCAGTAAGATGCATTTCCATTACAAGGGAACATTCTAAATTTAAATGTTCTTCAGCAAAAATCGGAGATTTTTTGTAGTGCAGAACCATATAAACTCAGCTTTCCACAGTGCTACTTTGCTTAAACTTCATTTTGATTTTTCTTCTGCTCGTAGAAATGCATGAGGTATGTTGTATGTATTGGTGTAAACAAAGATTTTAGTATGAGAAATATTTTAATACAAAAAATCAAAACCAAGTTAGTGAAGATGACGCCACTAAAATAGATTAACTAACTTTCTCACACAGATTTTTATCTTAATTTTTTTTTGGCGGGGGGGGAAGGAACACAGCTTTTAAATGTTCTGTCTAATCCTGGTTATCCCATGAAATACAGCACTTGTCTGAAGAGGTAGTGAATACATTCCTAGTGTCTTTCCCAGTTTCTCTGTAGATGGCTAAAAAAGGAAGAAAACACTTAGAAGAGCCCAGGGAACCAGACCTGGTGGGAGGTTGAGAGGCTGAACTCCCAAATCATGGGGTTTTTGATGTGCTCTTATTCCCAGTGGTCAGACGAACAGTGTGCACCCCAAGTCATGTCAACAGAGTTCCAGTGCTCGCAGACCTATCGACACTTGAAAGAGAATCTATATGAGAAGATCATAGAGTACTTTGACAAAGGAAAGGTAGGTCTGCAGAGTTCCTCCCCTGCCACGTCTCTCTTTGCTGTGCTACTCCGGATAGAACTGCTGAATGAATGGGCCCTGTTGAAAGTGTTTGTGTAGAAAAGCTTCTCCGAAATGTGGGTCAAGTAAAAACTGTGTCCTGAAGGCTTATTCCCAGAGAATATCTGTTCCCATAGGAACATGTTCTTTCAATAACCACATCCACAAAGAAAGGGGGTTAATGTTTCAACACATTGTCACAAGCATTTTTGCCAGGCACCAATAAAATGCAGTAAAAAATGTTGAATGTACTCACCTTTAGCAGGAAAAGAATATGGACTACACAGGTTCCCCTTCTAGACCATTCAGTCCTTATCCCCAAGAAAACCAGACAGTTCAAAATGGACATATTTGTTCCAGAGAAAACTAAGGGTTGTATTCCAAACCTAAAATGTAGTAGTTTGATGTTCAGTACCTTGGTTTGGTTCAACTTCAAAAAAAAAACCAAAACAACTGTTAATAAAATTACCTGTCAGTACAGGTACAGTAGAGCTGGCATTTTTGGAAATAAAGCAAAGAAAGCAAGCAGAGAAAAAATCTGCAGTGCTGGATAATTAATCTCATGACCCAATAAGGCCTTTAAGTCATTATGTCTTGTTCAGCTGTACGAAGAGGGAAGGCAGTTCTTTAGTGCTCCTTGAAGTCCTTCCTACAATTCAGAAGGCAGAAATTTTTGGTGCTTGGGGGTTTTTTGTTGGTATCTGAAGCAACTACGGTGTAGCAGTGCCCACCCACCGTGCCAGGAAAACCAAATCCTCCCGATTTCTGTGTACAGCACCCAGCATTCAGGCTCTCCTCAGGTACATCAGGTTTGCAGCAGCTGAACCCACGTGCCAGGCTCAGAAATACCTGGCCTAGGAGCACGTGACACCGTCTGAAATCAGGCCTGATGTGTGTGACCACCAACGTCCTTAATTCAGCAGAGAGCTGTGCTCAGAACCCCCTTTGTCTCCTTTATTCTGGGTAGATGAGAAGCCTGAGAAAGCTTGAGAAGCATCCTCAAGAGAGGGAGTTTGTAGCTGCTTTAAGACCACTTTTGGTGGCTGCTTGTACGAAGTGCCCCCATCAGATGGGAAAAGCTGTCCTGGTGTTTCCAGTGCAGCCCTGCAGCTCCTCACAGTCACTGCCAGGGGCAGCCCTTCCACAGTGTGGACAGAAAGAAGCTGCTGCTCTGGGCAAGTGGCAATTTAAGACTTAGTTTTTAGCTGACTTGTCATATGCAAGGTACCTGCAGCTGTGGATGCCGCAGGATGTTTTCTAAAATGGTGTTTTAAGCAGTGGCAGGTGTCAGTTCCCTCACCTCTGTGCTTGGGGTGTGTTCTGGATGTTATCACCTTACTGATTTACTCTCCTTAATGTATCTGATTCTCATTCTAAGAATAAAGTAGGTTTACTTATTCCTCCCTGTAATGAATCATAAAACACTTTTATTTTTTCACATTAATCTGCTTTCCTAAAGTTTATGATTGCCTCGAATCTTCCACTCTAAATGGGCAGTTAATAAATGATTGCACTTTAGAGAGAGCATAATCAATAAAAGTGTAGTTAAACTGTGATGCATTAAAAACTTGTTTGTTGGTGCTGGATTTACATTTTGAATGTGTGGTTGCATTGCAGATGTGGGAAGAAGCCATATCTTTGTGCAAAGAGCTTGCAGAGCAATATGAAAAGGAAGTTTTCGACTATGAGCTTCTAAGTCAAAACCTGGTAAGATTATACAGAGGTCTTCAAATTAATTCAGTCACAGAATTCAGTACTTCTGAGCTATCAAATGAGAGAGCTGCCCATGAGCTTGTTGTCTACAACAGATTTTTAATCCATTTGTTGAGGAGTTGCTGTTTCACTGTAACAGTCCAGTGCTAAAATAGTGAACAGCAAAGACCTGTTGATTAAAGCTGAATGGAAATCTGTTTATTGAGGCATTTTGAAATTTCTGTAGATTAAATGAACACTTAGGGCAATTTAAAGGCCATGTTTAAAAGAAATATAAAAAGATTTGGAGGCCTCTGTACTGCTTTAAGGTAGAAAAAGCACCTAGATGAATTTTTGCCCTTAAATTTTCCTTCAAATTTTAGCAACTTGAATCTTGACAAGCCTGAAGAATTCTGTCCTAATCAGGACTGGGAAAGTATCACAGCACAAGGAATTGGAACTAGGTCCAAAGGCTAGAAGTCAGATTTTGAAGGAAGATGAAAATGTTCAGTTATTTGTTTTCATTAAAATTGAATTAATCTAAAATTAATCCTGTCCTCTCACCATGCCTTCTTTTTCCGACTCCCAGTATTCCATGCTTCCATGATTTTTAACAAATATTTAGGGCTCATACAATAGATATCCCTGAACCTTCCACAAAGAAACTGGGAATCAAAACATGATGTTCCTGAGCAGTGCTGTTTATAATGAAATCTTCTTTTGCTCCCAATAAATTCTGCTTTTGTCACAAAACAAAAGGCATTGATTTTGCCAGTTCCATTTAAGTTGCAGTGCTGCATTCTCACAAACATAACACCTAAATGGCACTTGGTATTTTATTGTAGAAATCCTTCTAAGCTCTTTCTGTGGTGTGTGCCCTTCATAGGAGGCTTGGGCAGGAATTTGGGTTGAGCCAAACCTCAGGAAAGATTTGAGGCAAGGGGTTTTTTCCAAATGTAGCATTTCGGTAATGTTATCAGTGGCCAAGTGTGACTTTGGTGTTTGTTTTTGCTTTTCATGCTACTAAATTAAGGATAAGCCTGAGATCAAATATTAGAGTTGAAGCCATGCACATTTATCGACATTTTATATTTGCATATAAATGTAAACAAGATTTAATGTCCCTCAGCAGTGGCCTGTGTGTGCTGATTATGGCTGTAGCTTATCAACTGATAACTGCTGTGGAGGTTAAAAATTAATAGATAAAGCCCCCCCAAAAAGTGATTACAGTTGGTTTTGCTTTCAGATTCAGCAAGCAAAGTTCTATGAAAACATCATGAAAATTCTGAGACCCAAACCAGACTATTTTGCTGTCGGGTATTATGGCCAAGGATTCCCCACATTTCTACGGGTAAACTTGTTTAAATTCCTACTTTTTTTCACCTATTTTCATATGCTTCTAAACATGCAAGTGCACTCTACTAATGCAAGTGAGTCTCTGGAGATATTTTTCATGGATTTCCTGTTGCTTGGATGCAGGACTGTAGGTAAAATCGGAATTGCTACTTGTAAGAATATGCATGAAATGTTTTCAGGTGCTTTTACGTTGATTCTTTCTTAGTTTGATAGTGGAAACTAAAGATATATAATGTGGTGAAGGTGATATATGAGAGCTAAATGTAATTTGTTATGGCCACATATTTCTCAGACGAGTCTCCACACGGGCTGTTGATAAGTACTAGAATGTCACTAACTTGTGTTCAAATTAAATCCAAATCTCAGTTTCACTCAGGGCTGGTATTTCCAGAGCACCTCACCATGAACTGACAGGAGTTTCAGCTTTCTGTTGCCTCTCAGCTGCAATGGGAGTATCTGTAACATTCTGGTTCTCTCACCATCCAGTTCTAGTTCCTGAGCTGGGAGGACAAGAAGCTTGGGTAGGATTTGAAATGTGGATACACTGTGACTTTGTTCAGTGTGATATTCATGTTTCTTCCTTTGCTTTCCTGTTTTCCTCATGGGAACTGATGCTAGCGCTGCTTTTTTGCTCTCTAACATGCACTGAGCTGACATGTTCAGACCAACTCTCTTGTATTGCTCTAAGTTTTTTCCTGAATGGCAACAGCTTGTTTCTATCCTAGGACAACTATGGTAAGTTTGAACTGGTTTTATTCGACATATGCTGAATCTACTCTGTTTGCCTTACATTTCTCCATTTTTGACTCCCATGAGGGAAATCAGGACTCCAAAGGGTTTTCAAGAAAACTGTCGTGCACAACTGGAATTTATTTAGTTTTTTAGAAGGTCATTGCTTTGTTTAAATCACAGTGGTGCATGAGCTCAGAGCATAAAACTAACCTGAATATTTGATGTTTTCTTGTTAAAAAAATAATTCTTACACAGAACAGTGAGTAGGGTAGCTTTCTTCACACTTGAAAAGCAACAAGAGACCCTGCTGTCCCAGGTTTAAAAGCCAAAGCTGCCTCGGAAACATTGGAAAAAAATAGTGAAATATGTTAGTATTACACCAGTGTTACTGTTTTCTGAGTAATAAAATTTTGAGACCAGGGTCTCTGGAGAGTCAGTGCCGCATTCCAGCACCTGGCCAAAGTGCTGTTTGGCTTTGTGGTTGATTCATATTCAGAAGACAGGAACACCCATTCCAAAATCTGGAGAGCATTGTGTGTTTGTGCTGATAACCATGAATCTCTAACTTCTGCCTCAGCATCCCAGAGCCCAAGAAATGAGCTCTTTATGCCTTGCAGAACAAAGTGTTCATCTATCGTGGGAAGGAATATGAGAGGAGGGAGGATTTCCAGGCGCAGCTGATGAGCCAGTTCCCCAGCGCAGAGGAGATGAACACCACGGCAGCTCCCGGGGAGGATGTGAAAAACTCTCCTGGGCAATGTATCCTTGAAAACAGAATGAAAGGGGGATTGGAGAAACCCTGTTTTGAGCATAAATTTATCTGTGTGAACCGATGGAAGTGTATTAGTGTGGCAGCTCTGGTTGCTGTTTTACTTGCATGCCCTTCATGTCTTTCGTGGCTCTTTCCTAAGATGTCAGCCCTTGTTTTTCTCACAGTTCTAAGGAGTCTGTCTCTTCCATTCATCAGAGAATCATTTAGGTTGGAAAAACCCCTAAAGATTGACTCCAGCCATAAACCTTGTTTGCCACTACCCCATGTCCCCAAGTGCCACGTCTGCAAGTCTTTTAAATCCCTCCAGGGATGGTGACTCAGCCCCTGCCCTGGGCAGCTGTGCCAGGACTTGACAACCCTTTCAGGGGAGAAAAATCACTGAAGTTCATGTATGGTTTACCTTTTATTTTCTTCAAATGGCAAATCCAGTGACACACACTTGAACTGGCCAAGTTTAAAGCAGCAACTCCTCTCTTACCTCACGTTCTTAGGTGTTGTCCCTTGATATGAATTCATGTGTTCCTTGAACGTTGCCCTGACTGGAACCACACTTGGGTACTCCCCATGTTTCCTGGAAATATAAATAGGCCTTAAGTCACTCTTGGAAATTTTCCTGGGAAAATTAACTCGTAAACTTTGTTAACCAACTTTTAGGATGCCCTAAGTTATTCCTGTTTACAAGAGCTCTGATCATCTTCTTTTTTTCTAATTTAAATCATTACTGACTGAGCAGATACGAGATCACCTCATTGTATCAGACATTTGTTTTCACATGTGGATTTTCCTTTATTAATTTCCAAGGCCATGTTGTAACGCTTCACATGTTCTTTTGGATCTGTTTTGGTGGAACCTTCTGGAACAGGAAGGGAAGATTGCTTCCTTTCAACACTGTTGGGATTGAAGTGGGAGTATTACAGGCTAGTCTCAAATAGCATATTAAGCTTGAAAGCCAAGCTCTCCTAAGACTGTCTTGTGTCTTAACTAATTGATTGTTTTTGGGATCACATGTTTCAGTCCTTGAGGTAGAATTTGCTCCTCTAATTGCAATGAACAGCAGATACAAGCTGGTTCTGCACTTAAGAAAAAGCTACAGAACCTACCCTGAAGGCATGAGTCAAGTACACTGAAATATGTAAGAATGAGATATATTTACTTACAAGTACAGTAGTCAGATTTAAAAAATAGCACTTCCCTAGGAAAAGGAAATCTCAAGTAAAAGGGTTGTTCCATCACAGGTTTCAAAGATGAAGTGTTAACCATCATGACTTTATGCAAGCCTAGAGCTAAACAGTGAAACTGTTAAAATCACATGTTGTTGATGTTATTTTTGTAAGTTGGTTGGGCTTTAAAATTTAATGAATGAGTCAGTGTGATAAATTCAGCTGCAGATATTCAAGCTCAGTAAATAATAAAAATATGCAGTTCAAAATTAATATTAATACATATTCACTGGCTACTACTGACAGATTTTTCCTTTTTTGGCCAAGGAAACTCCACAAACAAACCCTGAGCACTGCAGATTTTTCATCAGGAAATGTCTTTTCTATTATTATTATTATTTTTATTTCCCCTGCAGCCTGCAGTATTTCAACTGATATT
This sequence comes from Myiotriccus ornatus, assembly GCA_036023395.1. Classification (NCBI taxonomy): domain Eukaryota; kingdom Metazoa; phylum Chordata; class Aves; order Passeriformes; family Tyrannidae; genus Myiotriccus; species Myiotriccus ornatus. The sequence goes on along the minus strand of JAYRBT010000028.1, from coordinate 3,504,832 downwards.
TAATAACATGCCCTTAACTTGCACAATTTCAGATATCCAGTGTTTTACAGTGCAGCCAGTCCTGGAGGAGCAGCCCAGATTCAAAAATAAGGCAGTACCTGATCAAATTATAAAGTAAGTGGATTTCTGTAATAGATGTATAATGACAGTCAGCCCAGATTCCTAAACTGACAACCATTATTTTGCCAATGAATCTTAGAGCTTTTATTGCCTTAATTTGCTGAGATATGTATTCATAGAGTCATTTATGTGGGAAGGGACTTTTAGAGGCCGTTTAGTCCAACTCCCCTGCAATGAGCAGAGACATCTTCAACTAGACCAGGTTGCTCAGGGCTCTGTCCAGTCTATCCTAGGTATATTCCCAAGGAATTCCACGAAAGAACATCTACCCACCAGCCACTGAAGAAACAGCTTCTGGTTCCAGGGCAGGGAGGTGGAATCTGTGCTTTGAGCTGAAGTTAATGAGTTTTCAACACATCTGCTTGTAAAAGTGATGGAGAAAGGGCTCTTAGAGGTCACTGGCACTGAGAGTGGTTGAGTTGAAGGCTCTTGTACAACACAACCTTGTCGTGGCTTATCTTGCCAAGTGCAAAATACATGGTGGCAAAATGGTTTCCACTGGCACTGCGGTCAAGATTTTGTAAAGGAATAAAGGAAATGAATTGTCCAAAGTATTCTGAGAACAGACTGGCTGACAGCTGTATGCAAACCTGCAGCCTTCTCTGCAGAATCTTTGCTGAAATTGCAGCTGACTCAGAGCGGAAAAATAAGAATCTCCTCCTCACATGCACATAAATAAAGGAGATACAAACACAGGTCTTGTGCTACAGGACTTTATAAAAAACCAAATATCCCCCCCTGTAAAAAAAAAACAAGCTAAACAATCCCACAACAAACTGTTGTCCCAATTTCAGCTTGATTCATTTTTCAATCAGTAAGTGAAAGGCAGATTCTGAATGTGGTCCTGTTTGACTGGATTTCGTGGTACTGGCAGCCCCGCTTCGAACTGGTGGCAGTTTTGTGTGGTGAAGTGCTCCACAGAAAGCAGAATCTCTGCCCAGATGGGAGATTTTGTAATGGTTTGTCTCAGCTGCAGAATTCAACCAAACTGCTGATTACATCTGCTCTTAGAGATTTACTTTTACGAGGGTACTTTATTGGCCATTTAACTGTTAGTTACATTAGTCGGTGGCAGTGCATTTATTCTGTCAAAGAGCTTCAAAATATCTGTCCTTTCAGATGCTTTCAGTTCCTGTATGAAGTGACCTGACTCAGTGTGGCAGCATTTTCCAGTTTCTTTCTTTACTGCTGAGTATAATCTGAGCAGTTTGGATCACAAATCATGGGTTCCTATGAGCTAACACACCATGGTTTGCTTAGCTCAGCTGTTTGGGGCTTCTCTATTTGTTTTCTTCTCTGGGCTTTCAAAACATGGCTCATTTTTATTCTAAGAGATTCCTGAGATTATTTTTTTTTTCCTCTGAAAAATTAGCTTTTACTTAAAATGGCTTTAAATTTAATTCATCTTCAAAACAAAACCCCAAACCCAAAGGGAGAGATTGATTTTTCTGTGAACAGCAAAATAGTCAGTCAAAACTCTGCAGTCTCTTTTCTTTCAAATTAGCCAGTGTTAAAAACCAAGTGATTACAAGTTTGGTGAAAATATGTGTTCACAGTGATGGAAAAAAATCAGCAGCTGAGTAGAATTTATCATAACAGGACTTTGCAAGACATTCTTTACACTGATGTCCCCCTCTACAATATACATGTTCTTATATATCACCAAAAAAATTGTTCTTAATGGCTTCATTTGTTTAATTGATTGAATAAATATTGTTCTGCACTGTGAGCAGGGACATGATTAAACTGATTTGTTGTGTTGTGGATGAAAAAACACTTGTGGTCCAGCCCAGGTGAAAACATCTGCACTGTTCAGTCAGTTATCTTGAACAAAATACGCTCCATGATAGGCCAGCAAGCAGGGCCAGTGCCACAGCACGAGTTCAGCAGAGGGAAAATCTCTTCTACTCCTTCTTCTGTAGGTCTGAACATTAATCTGGACGTTCTGGAGGGCTTTTTACCTAGAAAATACACCCAGTCACAAACTGAAGCTTAATAATTGTAAAATACTGTGTGTTGACCGTGATTTATAGGTAAAGTAGTTTCCTCCTGAGTTTCCAGTAAAGTACTTTTTTTCTGAGCAGTAAATTTGCTTTTAATTAAAAATTCAACTGACTCAAAATGAAATATTTCACTGCCATAACAAAATCCATCAACTTCCAGGTCCTGAATTTTACAAAAGTGTTTTTTAAACCTTTCAGTTTTTACAAGTCCAACAATGTGCAGCGGTTCCACTACTCAAGGCCAGTCAGAAAAGGATCTGTTGACCCTGAAAATGAATTTGCTGTAAGTAAACTAACGACAAGGTGATGGATGTAGTTCTGGTAACTGCAAATTTTGATCCTAGATCCTTCTTTAGGCCCCGATTACACATTACAGACACCTTGAATTCAGGATCTGGTTCATAAAAACAAATGCAAGACTCTTTATTTCAACATAACTCCTGACTACTTAATGACACACCACTTTTTCAATTGCAGATAAATGTTCTGTACTTAAGCACATTCAAGGTGTTTGTGTTAAGCAGTAACATTTTCTGGTACAGATTTTCATTATGAAACAAGGTGACATGTAAATAAATATCAACTGCTTTGCTGCTTTTAGTTTACAACACTTTTATCAGCTGCCAGCTTGGCAATGAGGTGTGTGCTGTCTGCTTTCATCAGTCCTGTGAGATCCTGACAGCCTAGAGAACTGCCTGTCTCGTTTTTCCTGCCCTGCCTAATGGTGCAATGCTGAGGAATAGTTCAAATATTCTGAGGAATCTACACCATCATAAATTACTTTTCAGTGTCGTGCATAAAAATGTGGGAAGTGTCTATATTTTCATTTTACAGGTGTCTGATATTTTACAGTTTGTTCTGAAAAGCCACCCAACCTTTATGGCTAAAGCTGTGCCCGTGTCATCCTGATGGGAAAAGCCACATCCTTCCAAAATGTGCAATATCAGCTGTGTGTGTGCTGATTAGCAGTCTCAAAATTTCCATATAAAGGTGTCGTGGTTTTGCTCTGGGTCAATTTGCTTTCATACCCCCCACACAATTACTTTAAGTAGAGAGAAGGTTTAT
>JAYRBT010000028.1:3490732-3501544 GCA_036023395.1 Myiotriccus ornatus | reverse complement strand
AAAGCCACATCCTTCCAAAATGTGCAATATCAGCTGTGTGTGTGCTGATTAGCAGTCTCAAAATTTCCATATAAAGGGGCTTCTTACCTGCTGTTAAATTAAGAGGCACATTCTACCCCAGCACCCCAGAATTGCTCTGTGTGATCAAGACTCTGGATGCTCCTTGGCTTCCTTTGCCAGCTAGAGAGTTTTGAACCTAGTTATGAACATATACCTTAAAATGGTTTTACAAAAATTAGATCATTGATGTTTTCATTGCTGATGACAACAGACAACATGCATGTGGACACTGGGATGTTTGGAGGATGCCTTTGTTGCAGTTGTTGTGTTTCTCAGTACTGGCAGCTTTGCTGAGCTGAGACTGTAAAATAAGGAGCAGTAAATGAACTAAAGTGTTTGAAAATACCATCAGCCAGTCTCGTTCAGAAAAGGAAAATGAAAGGAACTAAGACAGTCAGAATGCTGGCAAGTTGTTATTGGGCTATTATTGCTTCTACTTGTAGAAATAATTGGTCTATTACTGCTTTTAATTGCAGAAATACCTTCTGAACGTGGAGGGAGGAAGTATAGTCTGGGTAGAGGCAGGAGCAGGTCATTTAGTCCCAGTCATTCCGTCTGTAATGGCAAAAATAGCAATAGACACTGAAATATTCAAGGGTAATTTTCTTTTTCCTCTGCTTTGTCCAGGCTTTGTGCCTGAAGATGACCTAATCTGAAATCAGAAGAATTATTGGTGCCAGTTGCTGTGCTAGATTAATGTTGCAGTGTCTTTTTATGCAAAAATATGCATGTGTTTTCCATCTACAGTCATTTCACTCTGGCATCTCAGAAGGCAGAAAAGATTCAAGTTGAAATCCTGAACAGTGATTTTCTCCCACTGTGTTTTTTTCGTAGTCCATGTGGATTGAGAGAACTTCATTTGTCACGGCTTACAAACTGCCCGGAATTCTGCGCTGGTTAGAGGTTGTCTCCACGACACTGGTGTGTATCAACATGTATCAACACGCCAAGAGCCCAGAAAACATGTGTCTGTTGAGTCCTCATGTATTAAATTCTTAGCAAAAATTATCACGCAAGGCTGTTTTTACTTATACAAACAAAATTGTTGTTATTTATGTTTCATCTTTCTGCTATCAGGATCAATAATATATCCTGGGTCTGATTTGCAGTGTCATGATCAAGTCCTGAGAAAACTGAGCAAGTCTGTGTTGGTTTGCTGAATTTTTGTTCACGTACACGGAGTTTTATAAAACCTAAAGGACTTTTTCATCTCTGTATGAACCTTTACAAGCCTTTTGTTTCTTTCCAGACTGTAATTAGTCCCTTAGAGAATGCTATTGAGACCATGTCCACGACCAATGAAAAAATTCTGATGATGATTAACCAGTACCAGAGCGATGAGAACCTTCCCATCAATCCACTTTCCATGCTTCTGAATGGAATTGTAGATCCAGCTGTTATGGGGGGCTTTGCTAAATATGAGAAGGTAAGAGCTTCTAGGTTGATGCAAAGAATATATTCAGATACATCATTTCATAATTCTCCTACAACTTGTGCAGTATGGACGGGGAATATGAAAGCCATAATTAATTGGTCAATCCATCAATCAAGAGATCCTCTTATCCTTATTTCCTGATCACCTCTGTCTTTGAAAGCAAACCAGAGTAACTGAAGCTCTGTATAAGCTGATATAAATCATGATGCTCCAACCCTGTGCCTTTTCAGTTTCACTGCAAGCTTAATAAAAGAAAAAATAATTGGGTTTCATAATAAGAGTCTCAAACTCAGAAATGTTGGATAAAAACTGAAAACATGTTAACAGAAGAGCACCTCAGTTCCCAGCTGACAGAGTGAGGAATTATCAGCAGCAGCATCTGGCTGAAGAGCATGGCTGTGTCTCTTATTTGATGGCCAATATTATAATCACCAGCTGGGCTCAGTGACTGACTCTCATTTCCTTACCTGTCAAAATGATGGACTGAATTATATTTTTTTTGTTGTTTTGTCTAAGGCTTTCTTTACAGAAGAATATGCCAGAGACCATCCAGAGGATCAAGAAAAGCTGAATAGACTCAAAGACCTGATTGCTTGGCAGGTAACTTCTCCCTGACAGCAGCCACTGAGGCCTCATCAGCTATTCCTTTGTTCCATTCCTTTCCAGCAGGAGAACACAGCATTTATGTCCATTTTCACTTTCATTTTTTCCCTGTTTCCCAAAGCAGAGAGGGTAAAAGAAAGAGAAAATTCTTGTTACAAACTTCCTGCCTGGTTCTGGGAAAGCATTAGGCCGGAAAGGTGCTTTGTAGAACACATCCTTTGGAATGGTACATCAAAAGCCACGTCTGCATTTACGGCTAAAAGGGCCAGGACTGCAAACTCAGGATGCATTCCTGGAGACAAAAGGGAGAGCATGACCAAAAGTCACAACAATGTCATGAACTGCTGGGAAAACAAACATTGGCAAATGTCAGAAACTCTCTTGGGAGACAACTCTTTGCTAGACCTGAGTATGTGGTGTTGTTTGTGACAGGGTTTCTTGCATTAGAAACGTTAATGGAGTGTTAGCTGTTCTCAGGAATTATTTTCATGCTCAGTGACTCTCCAAGGTTGCTGCTACAAGTCTTTTGTGCGACAAATAGCATGGAAGACCATTAGTAAATATTTTTAAGCTGCATCTCCAGAGGAGAACTGGATATTCTGCCTGTATTGTAGCACTGAGGTCATTTGGGTTTACTATTTATTATTTTATAGGTAGTGTAGACATGATAAGACAACCAGGCCTTTGGTCTTCAATGCACCTATGGGAGGTGGTAGCAGAAAAACCTGTGGTTTTTGCTGAGATTCGAGGGAAAATGGCTCTTTTCATTGACCTACAACTTTTTCATGAGAATGGAGCAGATAGAAACATGACCACAGAAATTATTGCTTCTATTTCCATCATCTAATCCAAAATAGATTTCATTGCTATCAATATATGGCAAAATGAATGACTGTGAGAGAACAGGTTTACATTTTGGCCCAGAGGCAGTTTGTTAAGAAGCCACAAACTGCTGAGCCCTGTGAAATATGGATGATTTCCATGAGAAAGAGCTGTTTGCTGTGTAAATGAATGGGCCTGGGGGGATGTTAAGAAATAGTGAGGGTTCATCTGGAATTTTACTGTCAGAAATGAATGGCTCAAGATATTTCTAAGCTCCCTGATCTAGTTGAAGATGTCCCTTGCTCCTTGCAGGGGGTTGGACTGGATGGCCTTTCAAGGACACTTCCAACCCCAACCTGTTCAGTGATTCTATGGTTCTGTTTCATAGACAAAAACCAACAAAAAATTAACCATTTATTCTTCTCTCAGCTTGGAAATGAACCTTCCAAATAGCTTTAATGGACCTGTTTCGCACTATTTTCTCAAGGTTTTTGAAGTTTCCTCCTGTTTCATTGTGATTCCTCTCAGCTTGGTTATTAGTTTAAGTTGCCAACCTTCACAGCTTTCTGCTGGGTCCTTGCCCACCAAAGGCTCTGTGTGTTGCTGCTTTCTGACCATCAGAGGTACTCAGTGGATTAGAGGTATAGATTGACTGTGGTACCAGCTGGCATTAGTAAATAAAATGGTATTTTCTATCTATGCCTGAAAATTCCTCTAAAGGGGGCAAAGAGATCTCTCTGTAATAGATGGGCTTTAATATCATGTTTTTAGAGGTTATATGGAAATTGAACTTCCATAAAATACAATCAAGTCAACGGATGGACCAATGTATACAATGCTCATAGTATTTGTGGGGTCAGAACACAAAAAGGAACCATGAAATCCAAGTGGATTTTGCAAAAAAGCTCAAATGTTGTTGGAAAATAATTAAAAGTTAATAATAAAGCAGTTAGAAAAGGTCAGTGGCAGAAGGGTGGCTAAAAGTATTCTGCACACATCTCATAAGTCATCATCTTCAAAGGCTGAAAGGTAACAAAACTTCACAAAGTTTTGGTTTTAGAATACGCTTATTATTAATAAAACAGCATGTCAAAGTCTGCTGGCCATTATCTTTGAAGAGGAGATTTGGGTTGGTTTTAACTGGATATAATTATAGCCAAAACAATGGTAGCAATATAACAGCCAAGGAAAAGGGGTTAGAAAATTTATTTACTTTTTATTTTGCTAGGCAAACCATTGCTTCTGACAAAAGAGAATGATTTTTTTTTTTAAGAAATTCCAGCGTGTTTAATCCCACATGAGATTAACATCAAAACACACAGAGGAGAGGAACAGTCACTATGAGGCAGCCAACATCTTACAGAGATTTACTGAACAAACCCATTTTCCATGAGCCCTTTCCATCCTGTAGTCAAATCCACGTGCCAGTCACAGGAGAAGTTTTGCAGCTGACTTAGCAGGTACTTTAGATGGTTCCCGGGAGGTTGTTGGATCCACTTTAATAGTCTCACTTTTATTCTTTTTGTTTTGTTTCGTTTCCTCCTAAGATACCTTTCCTTGGGGCTGGAATTAAAATCCATGAAAGGAGAGTTTCTGACAAGCTTCGTCCTTTCCACGACCGGATGGAGGAATGTTTCAAGCATCTAAAAGTCAAAGTGGAAAAACAATATGGAACCAGAGAGCTGGTACTGCTTTCCTTTTAACCTCCACCTCAATTTCTCTTTATTTAATTCACATATTGTTCTAAAAAAAACCAAAAACATGGGGGTTTTTTGTTTGCTTTGCTTGCGGACTGAAGGCAGCAGGACTTGAGTTTTGTAGTCCAAGATTTGATTCAGTTCTCTGGGCACATCAAATATTCCTCCTTCTGGAAGGTTTTGAGTGTTTTATTATCAGTGTTAAAACTGCAAGTCTTTTCAGCCTTATTAAGGAAGTAAAAGCAAATTCTCATGTCTGTTCTCTTGGTAACTTCTCTTGGTGGTTTAGGGCTTTGATGTGCAATTGATGTCTCCCCGTGCCAGCCACTTCCAGCTGTGCTGTGAAGTAAAACCTGTCATGGCTATAATACCATAAATATTAGTTGAGACCAAACTGAAATATCTGAGAATTGAAGGATAACTTCTGAGCACAAACCCCCCAGACAATTATTGAATAAAATAGTCTATCTGTGCTTGTGCAGCCCAGCAGGGACGATGTTGCCCAGGTTTTGTGATTAAACACCGGTTTCTTTGGAATTTATTTTATCTTGCTGCTTTCAGCATTGATAATTTTATAACAGGATTTGTTTCTTCTGTTATGTGGGGGGGGGGAATAGCAAGTTTCTAACCTAAATATTGTGCCTGTTATACACCTGTATGATGAAAATCTCTATATTTATCTCAGTCTGATTTTTGTTTTCACTCTCATGCCCCATCCTTGCATTAATCCACAATTAGCATTATTCCCTCATGCTTGAACCCTTCAGCACTCAAAAAAACCCCCTACCCTATTTGAAATTTTGCAGAGACAGTTGTCTGTGCATTGAGTTTGGGAGGTCTGAAGAGTAAAATGCACCCAGGCAGAAAACACAATCACAGTAATTCGTGGCAGTAAATGATCTTTCCTGTGCCAAGTGTTAAAACACATATAGGACTTCCAAGACCTGCAGCCAAGGGATGAAGTGAGGTTCACACAAAGTTGTTTGACACCATGTATTTCTCTTTTCCATCCTGTAGCCAGATTTTGATGACAAGAGAGTGGGAAGGCCGAGGTCAATGCTGAGATCCTACCGTCAGCTATCCATTATTTCACTGTCTTCCATGAATTCAGAGTGCAGCACTCCTAAAAAACTTGCTTCAGAAAGGTTGGTTATGAATGCAATGCTATTTGTTTTTTCAGTCCTGCCTTGTAAGTTTTATGGGATGAAACTAAAAGAATTTTTAAAAAGGCATTAGAGGATAAAGACCACCAGCACTCTTTTCAGATTGTGACAGAATTATTTAAATGTAGCTCTCCCTTCTTCCAAGCTGAAAGCTACACTGTTTCAACCTTAATACACAAAATATACTCAACAGTCACTGAAGGAAAGAAAAAAAAAAAAAGGCATTTCATTTTCAGAAAACAAGTATTTTAAAAATTAAAGTACCTTACAAAAATTTACAGGGATCTGGGGTTTTATTGCAAGTTTCTCTTTATACAGCTTTTAACTTAATTACCATCTTTTTGTAAAATGTGAAGGGAAGGAGAACAACCTTTAAAAACTTGGCCTTTTAGTAAAGCCTGTAGTAATGCAAAATGCTCTGTCTAATATGCTTTGACTGCAGCACTGGGAAACAGAGACTTTTAAATCTGAGAGAAACAGTTACAGGAGTATTGATCAGCTTTGTCATCCACAGCTTTGTTCACCTTATAAATTATTTTTTGAGCACTTAGAACTTCTTCCCAGACAAGGTACTTACAAAATTGATCTTGTTGAGCAGTGTTTGATTATGATTTTTTAGGGTTTTTTTTAAACATCTGATCTCCCTTTTTGGGCAGTTCACTTGTTACAAGCCCGGTGGTGTGTGAGCCTAGTGAGGAAGTGTTTTTTCTTAAGGCACCCCTCTGCTCTTGCATGTTTGACCAGTTCATTTTTTAACACTTTTTACACACTGAGATGCCCAGGCTGCTCTTCCAACCCCCCAGCCTCCACTCCGGGAGGGTGGAGCAGCCAAGCATGATTTTGTGCTGCAAAAATGCTCTGCCAGCCCTGTGCCTGTAAGAGGACACCTCCCACAGACCCAGACCAGCCCCTTTAAGCAGCTGCCTCGTGCACCTGCTCGTAATTGGTACGGTGCTAATTTGCTTCCATTAAGCACAAGTCAAGAAATTCACCACACTACCTGATTTGTCAGTTTTCATGTTGTAAAATAAGTTCAGCCCCACGTTTAAAAGGCTGATTACATCGACAGAGAAGGGAGTAAAACCAGCACCAATTTCATGTGTTGTTGTTTGGGGGTTTTTTTAATAAGAAATAGCCCAATTTTTAAACTTTTAAAAATTAGAGGAAGAGAGGAGAGAGTTGGTTTTTAATCACTATGTTCATTCTTATCCAATATGGTGACATAAATAGGAGGATGCATTTAAAACATGGCAATAAATAGCAATACTCTGTTCCACTTTGGTTATTCTCAAACCAGAATAGCACGTCTTGCTTTCAGCACCATCATCACCACACATCAACTTGCCGTGTGAGCTCCAGCTCTGCTTAGTTTAGTTCTTAAGCTAATGCACAAATCTTTAGAAAGGGATTTGAGCTAGTTTTAATATTTTACATTCTTTGCAACATTTTCAGATGATGTCTTGCTGCCTCAAGGCATCTTATTTGTATCTACAGTTGCCAGCTGAAGCACATCCTCGACTTTTTGCCAGGCTGCACAGAAAGCCAAAGGAAAGGATGACCTGCATTTATATTTCATGGGGAAATGACATCAGAGCAGCAGTGGCTTTTAAAATATCACTCCCCAACTTGAGGTTTTTTTTTTTATTCCTTTTGCTCCTGCAGCTTTGATCTGGAAGCATTGCTACCAAAGCAAGGCAGGGCAGAACCAGAGGAGACCGCTCCACAAATTAATCCTCATCCCGAAGTCAAGATGAGAAAGTCCAAAAAAAGAACAAAAAGAAGCAGTGTGGTGTTTGCTGATGAGAAGACAGCACCTGATCTTTCTGTCTCTGACATGAAATGTGTATGTTACTGATTTAGAGTAATATTTTATAATCCGTTAAGAAAAAAAAAAAAGGAGGACATTTGTCCTTTGCTCAGGAAAAGGGAAAATATATCCCACGGAACTCCAGCTGGCTGGGGGAACGTGCAGGAGGCAGAGATGATCTGCCCTGCCACGAGTGAACCCTGCAAGGAAACGAATGGGGGGGAGGAGGAGGGGAAATCAGAACATCTCTGCCTGCTGATGGTGGCAGATAACACGGCTCTGAAGCTGCAAATTCAAATTCTGAGGCTTGATTAGTTTAAAACTGTGCTGGGAGGGTTAAACTGGCTCTCCCGTGGAGAGGCAATTGACTGTGCTGCCATCTCAGGGCAGCTCTCACAGTCAGGGCTATTTTGGAAGTGATGAGCCCTGGACAGTTTGTACCTTGTTGTGGAACAGGCAGCTGTTCAGAAACTGCAAGATTGCAAACGCTGCTCCTTAAATGTGCCAGCCTGGAGGCTGGAAGCACTGGCATCTCTCACTCCATACATCATCTCAGTGCTTTTATGGCACTGCTGGATCATTAGGAGGACTTATATAACTTACACTGTGCCTATATATATATATTTGTGTATATATGAAGAGAGCGAGCTTAATTCTCAGGAGAATTATCTTTTTGTCTAAAAATCAATAAGCAAATAAGCATTGTATAAAATAAATAAACAATAACTCAAATAAACAAATAACTACATAGGGCTTGTGGATCAAGTCCTGTCCAAATTTAAAAGTCAGGCAGTAATTCAGCAGGTTGTTGAATTAAACAGAGGGAGCATAAAGAGTTTGATCAAAATTTTTTCGAAGGAATCATCAGAGGGGAAATGAAGTGAGCAGAAAGCTAAAATTCTTTGGGGAAATAAGCAGGAACTTCTGGAAGATTGTGGTTCTCTCACGCTAAATGTCCTCATACAAAAGAGAGATGTAAAGCACAGTCATGCTCTGAGAAGCATTGATATACAAATATATTGATATAGAAACCCAAAATACATTGATATACAAACCCAAGCAGCACTTTTGGCTTTTGATTCAGTTAGATAACACAAACACTGAACTGTGTGGATTTCACTGAATATTGAGTTACAGGATCCTTTTTTGCTCACAGCAGCCGAGCTGGAAATGTTAATGCAATGGGGAGAAATGTTTTCAAAACTTCATTTGTCTTTGCAGGTCACACTCAGAGCTGTCTGATGGTATTATGGCAAAAATAGGGTAGGAATACCATCCTACAGTTCCAGATTACTTCAGTAGCTTTTGTAGAATAATTCTTTTTCTATGTAGAATGAGAAGTATTTATCTACTTTTAAATTATCTGCAAACTGGTTGCATGTTTTTAGCTAGTATGTAGTATTATACCTGGACCTAATTCTCAGTTCATCACTGAAGTCTTTTTTTTTTTAATTTTATTTTATTAAACAGCTCTCAAGAAAATACGAGTTCATGAGTGACACCAACCTCTCAGAACACGTGGTGGCACCTCAGAAAACATCTGTCCTCAAGCAGATGAGCACTGTCAGTCGATCTATGCCAACGATCCCAGGTAAGCTGCTCTCTCCGGGGTGAGAGTTCTGCACTTCTTTATCTGGAGCTGAGGAAAGAGCAATGCAGGGTTTGCTCCAAGCAGAGTAGGCAGCTCCCCCCACGTGCCTCTGAGACAAGGAGTGCAGTGGAAGTGTGTGCTGTGTGTCAGGCATGGGCTGTGCTGCCCATGCAACGTGAAAATTCTACAAGTGTTGCTTCTGGAGCTCTGAATTTTCCTTCCTTGTACGGTGTGGATGTTCCTCCTGGCTGGAAAGAGTAAAGGTTTATTCATGTTCCCTGACTTGCAAGGTCTCATGTGCACAAACGAGGGCTCACAGCTGAGGGCAGTGTGTGTGGAACAGGAGGAAACACTCAGTGCTTTGTTTTGGCAGATGAACATCCCCAAAGGTTGTCCCATGGTAGGGTTTCTACTTCTGCTTTTGGAGTTGGAGAGGAATCCCATAAACCTCCCTCGCAGCAGGAGAAAGGGGAAACAGCATAAGTGCCTACTGGGCAGATGGATGGTGGGATGAGAGAGAAGGGGACAGAGTGACTGAAGGTGGAGCTCATCTCTTGCCCAGGGTGCAGAGAAAACAGGTCCTGTGTCCTTTAGCCCCTTCTTCCACATCCCATCCCATTCCTTAGCCTGCACTTCACCTGCCCCTCTGTTTCCAGATATCTGTAACAGATGTTTAGCACAACACAACATGGCCCACTTCTTTGTCATGTATTTATCTGTTTTTAATTCTTTGACCAGATTGGTTTTCGGGATTTTTTCCACTACTGAGTTTCAATCTAATGAAGTTCAGTGTTTCCCCATTACTTACTTTTGTATTCTAAGGATATCGTTGATTAAAAATGCCTTTTTTTTTTTCTTTCCTACTGAATGCATTATTTTGAGTTCTGCTTTGTCTTACTCTCTGACTCTCCTTTGTTTGGTTCTGTTTTGTGCACTCAACATGTTTCTGCTCCAAGGACTAACTCTGTCCGTCAGCACGGCAGCACCCGAGGGGACAATTGGCTCACACAGGCTGAGCCAGCCAGTGTTCCCTTCCACCTCAGAGGCCGACAAGAAAACCTTCAAAAAGAAGAAAGTGAACCAGTTATTTAAAACAATGGTAGGTCCTGTGCCTTTAAGAAAAACAACAACAACAAAAAAAGTGTTCAAAAATTCTTTGCTATGAAAACTGAGTATTTCTAAGGTAATGTAGGATTGTAAGTCAAACTTTGCTTCTTTGTTTTTATTGCTGTCGTCGGAGAGTGGGGTGGAAGCTCAATGTGGGAGGCAAAGTGGCTGTGGCAGAGCTTGCAGGGGTGGGGATGCAGGGATTTAGGGATGCAGGGATTTAGGGATGCAGGGGTTTAGGGATGCAGGGATTTAGGGATACAGGGATGTCCATCCCTGTGCAGTTCCGCTTATCCACCGCGAGAGGGCGCACGTGGCCCGCGATCCCCGCGGTGCCGGCACAGGCGGGAAGCGACGATTCCCGGTGGGATTCCAGGCGGGATTCCCGGTGGGATTCCAGGCGGGATTCCCGGTGGGATTCCAGGCGGGATTCCCGGTGGGATTCCCGGCGGGATTCCCGGTGGGCTGTGACAGCAGCGGGCACGGGGCGCTGGGACCGCAGGGAGCTCAGCAAGCACAGACGCGCT
>JAYRBT010000028.1:3456415-3487583 GCA_036023395.1 Myiotriccus ornatus | reverse complement strand
TGCAGATATCACGGAGCTATCACAAAATAAATAGTTCTTTTAAGAGAAAAGGTTTGGCTCTGTTGGAAATGAGTAAGAAAAGGATGATTTAGCAGCTGTTTGTCAAAATACCTGTCAAAGGTTAACTTTTGCATTGTGTCTTGCAGTTTTGTTTGCAGGTGAGTGGAAAAATGAGAGTTTTACCTCAAGGTGTTGTTATGAATTGTTATTGAAGTAGTGTGACTCAAAATAAAAAAGTATGAAAAATGGGAGTGAGGTAAGAGCCCAGAAACCAATACCAGGATGGCAGGAGCAGAGTCCAAAGAAAACTTGTGTTTTGCTCAGGTTTTAGTACAGGTTTTGATGGAAGGCTTAGGTTTGCACTTAATTTACTAAAGATCAGCAAAATTTTTATTAGTTGTCCCACACCACAGATTGGCCTCTACCTGCCAGCCCATATTTCAAGCCTGAAATCATGAAAATCTACTAGGAAAATCAAACTCAGAAAACCAAAATTAATTAAAAATAACTGTCATAGACAGTTTTCAGAAACTGTGGATACTGACATTAAGTCCAAATAAACAACATAGCACGAAGGACAGTTGATGCCCTGGGATAATAAACTGCCAGTGTGCAATCTGGCAAAGTTTGGTTAAAAATGCCATTTCTGTCACAAGCTCAACAGGCCTTTATCTCTTGTGTGCAGAGGAAAGTCTGCTCAGGTGGCACAGAACATTCCACATTCTTTGAGGTGAAGCCCAGAGGGCAGGGGTTTACTCCAGGATGCTCAGGGAATTACTGAAGCAGGGGTGGCTGCAGTTGTGGTCTGTACAGCCCTGCAACCTCTCACCATGCAAGTCAGGAAAAACAACAATGTTCTCACATGTTTTCTGTGTCAGTTATTTCCCTTCTCTCTCGTGTTTCAAATAGGCTGGACAGTGACAGTCTGGAGTCCTGCTGTGTGGCACAAAGTAATAAGTGGGTCGTGTGGGTAATTAAAGATGTGTTTGCAGGGAGTGGGAAAGCTGCTTTGCAGCTGAGGTTTGACGTGCAGGGAGCTGATACAGCACAGGATGCATTTAAGCTGCACGCTGTATGCTCAGTTTAGGCAGATGTCTGAGTTTTGGGCAGACTCAGGTACCTGGGAACCTCTCATGGAGTGCAGCACCATGCCAGGGATGCTGGTCCAGCTCCGGGAGAGCTGCTGTGTCAGTGCAGCACAAGGTCTGGTCACAGATAGCAAATGCTGGCATTCACCCCCATCAGGGTACTCAGAGTGTCCTTATCTGCCCTGGGTATCCAGCCTGCCCTTGTTTGTGCCATGGACTGATCCCGAGTCCTCATTATGGAATTATGACTAAACTGTTCGTTTTGGCAGGGAATTTAATTCCCTTAAAATTTCTATTAAAATTAGCTGGTGTGAGCTATAGGAAGGTGATCAGAGTCTAAGTCAATAAGGATCAAGTTTCTGAGAAGGAAGGAGGGTTTTATTAAAGATTTTACAGACCTCAGGAACACGTTGTTCCTGGACTGGGAATTAATGTGTGATAGGGCTGTGTACCCGCTCAGGGACTGCTGGACATTGAACTTTTATCTGTGTCACACACGCCTGTAATCTTCTTTATTAGACAACAGAGATTGTGGGTGAGTAGAATCATAGAATGGTTTGGGTTGAAAAAGACCCTAAAAAAGTCCCAAACACCTGTGGGGGTTTTTGGTGCCACATTGGTTATTCTGTGAGGAGTCCATAGACACATTAGGCACCATCAGATTTCTGTTTTCCTTTTCCTTGTTAGTATTATTTTGTCTGGCTTTTGGCTTTTTCTCTAGTTCCCCAATTTGTTTCATCCAGTCCCTGCCCTTTCTTTAAGGACTCATTAAACCAGATTCTGTCTCTCTGTCTTGGGACACCACAGGAGAGAGAGAGGATTGGCTTTGTTCGTAATTTCAGCAGTGCAGAATTTTAAATTAAGAATTTTCTGGTCTGTTTCTGGTTGATAGAGGGAAGCTGTAATGGAATAACAGTGGAAAGTTTCACTCAGTCTGGAGGACATAAAGTATCTGGAGCATCAATGAGGATGTTTTAGCACCAGCTACAATATTCTGTCGAGTGTCCTAAGGCAGCAGCCCTTTTACTGTAAGAACTACCCGAAGGGCAGTTAATCACCTGAGCTGGCAAAAATCAATAAACCACAGCCAAGCGCTTGTCAGAGCTCTTAGGAAAGCGGGGGAGTGGATGGACAGGTCAATGCTTTTGTGTCATGTTAATGAAGTTACTGGATTTTCAGTGACAACCCGTTTGGTATTCGTGGCTTTGCTGGTGTTCCTTTCACTGCTGGTGGCAATGGTGGAGCAAACTCTTTTATTCACAATCAGTTCAGGTACGTGGAAAGAAAACACTTGGAATGACGGCAAACTGCTGAGACGCTGAAGTGGACTTAGACTGATTTGACCTAATCACTTTGAATGCGAAGTCTCTCAGCAGCTCCACAGCTGGTAAATCATCCACTCCAGTCTATACCCAGAGCCCTGATGAGACTTTGCATCGATTGCACTAATGAGTATGGATTTCTGCTTTGGGCTGGGATAAATCCATAAGTATTTTGTTGTTCTTACAGCTGTACAGATTCTGGATCAAAGCTGCTGACTATGTAGGAGCATTTTTGAAATAATGATACAGCTTAAGTCACTGAAAGCTCCTCAAGTTCACAGCCATCCAACCACACAATTCTCTTTGTTAACTTCCTCTCCTGTTTTCAAGGATTTTAGCTTAACTATCATGAATATACCAAAAGAACCTTTTTTTTTTTTTTTAACATGTATATATTGTTTCAGTAAAAATCTGTTTAACAGATGGGACATTTATCCCAGAGACTGGCTCAGTATATGCCAAACAACAATGGGAATCGTTCACTCAGGGCATTCTGCTTTAAACAAAAGCACAGGTCAATTTTCCAGAGTGAGGGAAAAGAAAAGGAATAACTTAATCAAACACAGGACCTTTCTCATGGAGAAATCAAGAGAACTCGGGCAATTCAAAGCCAAATTGTCTTTTGCATCACCCCTTTTTTTTAAAACCATTTCTGAGGAGGGAGGAAAAACGGTTTAAGGATCCTTTCCCTCATTAATTTTGGATGTGGATATGTCCATCTTTATATATATATATATTTTTTTTTTTTTCCCCTGGAGAATATGGAAGCCTCCATGAAAAAAGCTTGCAGCCATCTCCTATCCTGGATGCCTGGGGTAGTCACTAGCATAGAAATTATTTATATTTCCCTCCCAGAACTCAGTTCCTGCTTGCTTTTAGGCATTCAAGGTCCTTTTGAGGGGGAACATCGAGCAACGTTCCAGGGGCTGCCCTCGGTTGTAAGGACTTCAGCCCTGGCACCATTTACTGCTGAGGGGTGAGGAGAGGAGTTGCTCTTTATTGACTCGGTGTGTGATTTCTGCTCTGATTTGCCATCGTGCTGCAGTGTGTGCTAAAGATTAACACTGTAAACGAATAATTGCTCTGCAAACAAACCCAGGGTAGGCCACGGATTTCATAAACTTTAAAATGTTAGGTAAATTTAATCCTGGTTTTAAAGTGAGGGCGGTTTGTTCTGGTTGGGGTTTGGATAGAATTATCCTTTTTTGATATAGTTATGTGTCTTCCAGGCTAGCAGACAGCTTCTCTGTGCCATGAGGGATCTCTGCTGGGATCCACTGTGAGTGTCTGTGCTGTAACAGCATCTGTGTTAAGGATTTTTTCATGTCTATCAGTGGATTCTGCAGCTCCAGATGCCCCATCGTGTGTGGGTATTCAGCCTGCATTTAACACCAGGTTCACATGAGAGGTGTGAATAATCTCTTAATCAACACAAAATGTGCCTTCCCATCACTTGCATTAGCTCAGCTCATGGTAGGTGGCTGTTGGGGGTGTTACCGTGGGTTGAAATGGTGATGGATTCAAAAAGCACAGGGAAGGTGATGGGGAGCAGACAAGAGTCATGTAAGGCATCTGTGCCCTGAGCTGGCAGGCTGACAGCCAAAAAAAGAGGCTTATCTTGGTGAGCTAGTAGGAATCTTGTAACTAGAAAATGGCTTAAACACACTGCGTGTTTGACAGATATTTGAGGGAAGGATTTCTTCAGAATGTTTGGTCGCATGTTTTTATAATTAAGAAAACAACCCTGGATAGAATAGCTTTAGATGCAGCTCTTTTAGCCTGGAATATTGTATTTTATTTGACACTAAAGCACATTACAGTTGGATACCTGGATTGTACAAATACTGAGGAACGGGAGGTCTTTCCTTCAGCTGCTTTGGCACACTCAGTAATCGACAGTGCATTAACCTGTAAAATCCTTCCTAACAACTGCATTTAGGCTTCTTCCACAAGACAGGAAAACAGGACTGTTGGAAATCAGGACTGGGAAATAAAAAAGTAAAGGAAACAAACCTAAGAAATTCCACATAAGTCTCTAAATTTACCAGAATTTCCACACGTATTTCCAAAGCAAATGAGGGACTCTAACAGGAAACATTTAGAATGTTTACATATCCCAGGGGTTATTTTTACAGGTGATATTGCCCAGGGGACACCTGGGTCACACCAGGACGGGAGATGTGACTCTTCTCCAGGCCAGGGCCGCACGAAATCCACACATTTCCGCAGATCGTCACGAGGGGGCGATGACCAGTCGCGATACTTTGCCCATGTCGCGGAACTCCAGCGAGTGATCTCCCTGCCCGGACACCGGGAAGACCAAAGCGGAGCAGCAGCTGGAAGTGCGAGGATTCACAGCTCTACAAATCACCCTGTCCGCAGGTCAGGTTATCTTGGTTTAGTGCAGTTAAACCCTGGTTACACTAAAACAACCCGAAGTTTGTGTAGGGCTGAGTGTGCCCAGAGAGGAGTTCCCTGCACTGACTTGCACCAATTCACTCCCCCGTTTTAGCTGCTAATTAATTTTCACCGAGTGTTTGTGCTGTAAGAGTACAAAAAGTTGTGGAATGCTGAACAAAACCTTTTTTTTTTTCTCCTTTAAAAAGGAAGTCACGTTTTCTGAAAAATCATTGGCTCTAAAATAACTTTTCAATTTCAGATTTCCATTTGAATCATTAAGTGGGAGGAGCTGATTTATCCATCCCAGCAAATACCTTGATGCTGAAATGTGACTGAAGCAGAAATATTACCATGTTGCTACTTTTTCTTTCTCTAAATCATTGAAAAGCATCGAAACAAACAAATTAATTCCATTGACACGTACGAGAGTTTAAACCTTGAAGGGTTTTGGAAAGGTGCTCAGATTAATGGCACATTGATGCTCTTACAGCAGCTCATTTGATTTTAGCCCCGTTGATTTCTGGTATAAACAAACATTTGGTGTGAGTGTAGAAGAACAAGCAGATAATCCAAAAGAAGGAAGCATTTGGGAAGCTGCAACAGCAGTGAGGCTGTCCAAGTATGATTGATTAAATATCTATATTCATATTAATTTCCTATAATTGAGAGGGACACCTTGGGTTCTGCCATGAGGAGAATTTGTTCCAGCCTGCCTGATTCAGCCCTGAGCTGTCCCTGTTCCAGGGCTGAGCGTGTCTCTGTCTCCAACTGCAGCAGATCCCGTGGGAGCCACAGGAAGCCAAAGAGAAGCTGGAGATTCCTTGCCTGCCTGGGGCTGTCACAACTCATACATAACCCAGGGGACACTTGCTCCCCTCTCCCACATCTATTATGTGCTGGCACGATGGTGGAAAGCCTTAGTTGAGGCAGGAATTACGACTACTTTTATTGTCACAGTTCTCATGGGCAGAAAGCACCTACGAGCTCTTACAAGGTTTTCACGGTCTTCTAAAAGGTCACTTATAAAGTTGCTTTAAAAATCCACAGCGATTTTGTTCTGGAGGACTTGAAAAGTCTAAGGGCATTTTGGCATTGCAACATTTATGGCACAGCTCCAAATGATATTGCCTTTCCATTAATTTAATGGTCAACTTACATTTCTAGAAATGTTCTGTGATGCTGTATTTTACATTTCTTATGCTGTTTGTAATGTCCTTGAGATGACACTGCTTTGCCTGCTACACTTGTTTCTTCTGATGGTGTGGTTTAATTTGCAGATTCTGGGCAAATGATTATTGGAATAAGACATGAAGTCTTCTTCAACTAATGTGAAAATGTAATGATGGACACTGAACTCTCTCTGAATTCAGGGTGGGAATTGTTTGACACCAGGTGGGTTTCTTGCTACACCGACTTGTATGTGAACTCTTTCAAAAATGCTTTTTCCCTCTTCTTTGTGACCACTTTAAGTCATTAGAGTGGGTTTGTGATCTGCTGTACTTTGCATCCTGCAGGAAATGCTGCTTTATTGCTCTGAGTTCTCTAAACCACTGTGAAACAGCATGATGACCTCAAGATTCTTGTGGGACTATCAGATATCGTGCTTTATTTTGCTTTTTCATTTTGGGAAATCCAATTAGGAAAGTAGTTTGTTGTATCTCAGCCAAAACACTACAGGGGGTTCCCCATATTATTCTCTATTTTCTGACTCGGTGTGGTGTTGCTTCCCACTGTGCTGGTGTGTACACACCTCTCACTGCATTTCAGAAGCACTGGATGTAAAGGTTGCTTTGGTGTATAAATGAAAATGCTGAGGAATCTTAGTTGATAACCTTTCATAGCCCAAGATTTCAGATAATTATCTTTTCCCTTCTAAAAGGGCAGTCACTGTGAAGAAATATTGCTGTTGGCTGGAGTAGAGGGGCACACAGGAGCTGACCTAAAAAACCTGTGCAAAGCAATGGTTCTGCAGGGGCTCGTCCTCAACCTTGCAGATTTTGGAGCTTCACTTAAGAAACCGAGAGGAGCAAATATTTGAATAACTCAGGACTTGTCAGCAGTGCTTGGTTTGACAACAATCTGTGGCTGATCATACTTGCAGCTGGTGGGGACATGCACTCAGGGCTCTGCAGGACTGCACTGGAGCACAAAGAAATGCTAAAAACCTGATGCATCCTGCACAATCAGACCAGACCTCACCCAACCAGATGCACTTGGAAGTGATGATCATTCAACTGCATGTCCAGCATCAGCCTGCCTCTTATTTGCAGTTTTTCAGCCCTAAAAGTGGTCTGTTCTCTTGGCTTGGTCAGCACATCGCCTTTTCCAGCCTCTTTCTGTGGAAGCCTCACCATTTTTCCTTCCTCCACTTCGGGGCTTGCTGCCTTCTTGCAGCCCTGCCAGGGAGAGGAGTGTCAGTGGTGAGGACCCCATGGCAGTACCCAGTTAACTCCAGTTCTGACCAGCCCATCACAAAGTTGATTCCCTCCTTGCTCCCTTGAGGAGCATCTGCCCCACAAGCGCTGCCCGGGAGCGTGTTCTGCAGTGTCCCTGCAGCACCACCGTGTGCTCAGAGCACTCACAAAGTGCCTTTTTGCTGCCACTGTCCATGCTCTGCTCTGAGGAAATCAGCCCCCGCCAGCTGGAAGGCAAGTGCTGTTGGATCGTGTCTCTGCTGGAAGCTGCGCCAGGGCGGGATCAGACCTTTGCACTCCCTTTCCCAGCTCGGAGGCAGAAGCCCACAGGTGTCTTTGCACTTCCCTGCTGTCAAAGCAGAGCTTGCCATTCTTCAGCCCAGCCCTTGCTTTACTCAGTTCTGTGACACTGCTCAGGTGTCACCTCGGGGAGGGCTGGCGGTGCTGTGCATCCCCTGCCTGCCCAGGCTGACCTCGCTCAGACACCCCGCACCAAAACTTTGTAAAGATGCATTTGCAGGGGAAATTTTACAGCCTTCATCAGTCTCTGGTTGCAGAATTAATGCTTTTCCCCTCTGTAAGGGGCAGCCTGGGACATTTTCAAAGCCTGTATTCACTCAGCACCCACTTCAGGATATTTTAACTGTGACTGTGCACGCAGAGCACCTCAGGGAATAAAGTATTTAGATGTCACTCATCAAAGTCCATGATGCAGTCAGATGAATTTTTCACTTCTTGGAATAAATTTACAAGTTTTTCTTGTTTTCAAGGGTTTTTTTTGGCAAAAATGTAATCTGCTGAGCAGTGAAAAATTCATTATGTTTACTTTTCTCATTATATTCTGGCTCTTAGTTCACTGTAAAAGTGTTTGTACTCATGTGAGCATTTCTTAAACATTTTTTGAATGGACTCTTCTGTAAATAATGGGAGGATTATTAGCAACAATTGTAACAATATTTGCAACAATATTTGCAGGACTACACATATAAATCTAAAATATATCCATATGTTAGGAAGTTAATTAGGAAGCTGTAGGCAATGTTGTTCTAACAGCTCTTTGCATGTTTGTAACTCAGATTCCTATGGAGAAAAAAAATCATTTCAGAGAGGTTTCTTGAGGAAGGAGGTACTCAAATTATTAGTTCCTGAAAAATAAATCTTTTTTCTTTTCTTTTTTTTTTTAAAGTCATCTTTAGCACAGCAGTTGTCACTTAGAAAATAAGCCAGTCCCAGTATGTTCCACTTAACTGTTGTCTGTTTAATGTGTCTCTGCACAAACTCTGAGCTCTCAAATTAAAATAGCAACTTGTTTGTTGTAGTACAAATGATTTTCTGTGCAGGGAGGGCATGTATTTTTAAAATAACAGCTGCAGAGCTGCATTTCTGAGCTGGCAAATTGGCCAGTTTTGTCACGGTACTCAATATTTCAGTAGTGTTTCCAGTGGAATTTTTGTCATACCTTTTGAAACAACAAAAATATGGATGTGACATTGGTGAGTCATTACTGTTTAGGGAGGGGGGGATCTTAGTGGGGCTGCTGCAGCACAAAAGATTAGGATGAATGTGTGTACAAAGGAAGAACATCTTTGGTGCAGCCAGGAATTCAAACCCGGGGTGAAAACTCGTGTTTCTGCAGAAATTATAGGACAAGAGCCATCTGAAAGGCCCTGTCATACCAGGACTTCCAGTAATGGTATGGGTATTAAGGCTGACTCAAGTTCTAAATGTATGGATGTGCCTTTAGCACACAAAACAGTGTGCAAATATCACTGCAACTGTGTTTAACTCCCTGCAGTGAAGAGCTGTCCCCTGAGACAGGCGGTGGTGATGTTGCAGCTCTGCCTTCTCCTCCTTCAAACACGCAGGGGGCCACACCAGGCACTAAGGACTCTTCCAAGTCAGAAAAAGGGGATGGAGGTTTTTCCTTGTTACCTAATTTTAAGGAATCAACTTCTGTCTGCATAGGTACAAATGAAGTTACTGGAACTCAGCTGAGAAGAGCCGAACACTGCCACCCCTTTCCTGCTTGGAAACTGTGCTTAGAGGTTTTATGAGCTCTCTGCACCAATCCTGCACCAAAGAGGAGGCAGCACATAATGATTTCCCATCTCAGTTCACCAATTTAAGCTTTAAAGAAAGGTTTGATGATTAAGCTGATTTTTTTTTTCTTTTCTCAGAAGATTAATCCTTACTTCAGGGAGTTAATTCCTTTTCTATCAGTAACACTACTCACGTGAGTAACCAGCTAGAGTTTGCCTGTAGTACTGTGATCGCCTAGGGGGAAGTACAAGCAACTCTGCAATTAAAGTTACAAAAGGAAAAGGTCTGACCTTTTCTCTTTCCTTTTCTTTTCTCTTCTTTTTTAAGCATATATATCCCTACCCTTCCATTGACAAGTGACAATGGTTTTTGCACTATGAGCTGTTACTAACAGCAGCACAAAATGGCTTTTTTTAATTAAAAAAATGTTAAATGTTAAAGTTGCACTGTGAAAGGTGGGAAGAGGAGGATCTCTGATGAGTTTTAACATCTTAGGCTTTAACACCTTAGGGTTTCTTCATGTGTATGACATTAGTGGAAAATTCCTTCATTCGTGTGAGAAGATAACCAGTTGTAACTTTCCCATTTGGTTGATGTGACATCAATGACTGCCCGGGACTGCCAGCATTCCAAAAAGGATATCGTCCTCATCTGCAGCCACTCAGGGCTGTGGGGTGGAGCCTGCAGCGCTGGCTGAAACATTTACAGGTGCATAAGTAGCTAGGGCAGGGCACAGGTGATGCACCTGTCCGGGAAAGAGCACGAGCACAGGTGTGTCAGAACTGCGTTGGAGCATGAGCTTCTTCGACCCACAGACCCACTCCCCACCACGCTGCAGCCCACAGTTCCCAAATATTGGTCAGGAGCCTCCAGAGATGAACATCTACTACGAGAACTTCTTCCATCCGCAGAACGTCCCCAGCCCACAGCGACCGAGCAGCTTCGAGACGGCGGATTACAGCGCCACTCCCAACCCTTACCTCTGGCTGAACGGGCCTTCCATGACCCCCCCGCCCTACCTCCCGGGCTCCAACGGCAGCCCCTTCATCCCTCAGTCCTACGGGGTGCAAAGGCAGCTCCTGCCCAACGTGCACGGCCTGGGGGGAGCTGACCTTGGCTGGCTTCCTCTGCCGTCCCAAGAGGAGCTCATGAAGTTGGTCAGACCACCCTACTCCTACTCTGCCCTCATTGCCATGGCAATCCACGGGGCTCCTGACAAGAGGCTGACCCTGAGCCAGATCTACCAGTACGTGGCTGACAACTTCCCCTTCTACAACAAGAGCAAAGCTGGCTGGCAGAACTCCATCCGGCACAACCTGTCCCTCAACGACTGCTTCAAGAAGGTGCCTCGAGACGAAGATGACCCAGGTACAGCTCTTTCCCTCTCTTTTCTCCCCTCTCCAATTAAACTTGATCAATTTAAGAACGCCCAGTTGTAAAGAGACTGTGATGACCCACCCTTAAGGGTGTAAGGAAGCATTTAGTAATAGCCTGGGTTGAGGACATACACAGGGCAGCACTTCTGTTTTCAGAGTTCTGAGCTGTGCATAATTCAGCTGTGAATTAGTGTTGCTGTGAGAACTCTGCAGAGAAGGGAATTCTGTCCTGCTCTGGGTCCTCCTGAGCACAGGTCAATGGAGCATTCCAGCTGGGCAAGGCACATTCGGGAATCACTTGGTGTAATGCATCACTTCAGTCAAACTTACCTGGAATTTAGTGGCAAGGGGATGAGGTAAATTTGGATTTGTCAAAGAAATCCAATAGCTTTAGGGAGTCAATATTGATTTTCCAGAGGAGAGCAGGCTGCTTGCATTTTGTTTGTTGCAAATAGTGCTTTCCTTGGAATCACACCTCTGCCATTTCTGACCCCTTGGCTGCTATGCTGTCAGATATTCCATCATTTATTGTTTTCTATTAATAGCTCCTAAGAACCATTGGGTGCATTTAAAACACATTCAATTAAGCTACAACAGAGAGCCAAAAATCTGGTTTTATGCTGTTAGAAACATATCCTCCCCCGCTGAATCTGGAGGAACAGCCCACTATGGGATTTGATTACTCTTGGCTGTTAACTCAGAAGACCAGCTATATACTGAAAACCTCCTTCAATCACCGAGAAAACAAAACAAAAAGCCCTCCTACTGTCTAACCACTTGTAGTTTTACATGTGTGAAGAGTCAGGGCTAAAGAATATAGCCCAAAACTTTACAATTATTTTTTTTTCCCCCCAGAATTCAACAGACTTCTGGTTTTGAGTGACTGAAAAATATATGTGTTTTGCTCCTGCAAATGTTCCGTTTCTGTGAAAGGAGAGAAACGCTATAAAGCCCCAGATGACCGCTGTTTTCTGTCTGTGTGCACGTTTTTATACTAAAAATGTACTTTCATTCTCTTTGACAGGAAAAGGGAACTACTGGACTCTGGACCCAAACTGTGAAAAGATGTTTGACAACGGGAACTTTCGCAGGAAGAGGAAGAGGAAGTCTGACACCGAGGCAAGCGCTGCCACTCTTGGAGCTGAGAAATCAGAGGACAGCACCCTGACTGGCAGCCCCAAAGCTGCAGAGCACCAGGATATCTTGGAAAACTCACCCCCTGGGACTGACAACTCCCCTGAGAAGGAGTCTCCCCCTCCCTCCTCCAGCAGCCCGTGCCTCGGTAACTTCCTCTCCAGTATGACGGCCTTTGTGAGCAGCTCCAACTCGGGGGGCCGCTCGGGGCCCCTGGGACTCAGCTCTGAACCCATTGACAAAATGGGACAGAACATGGCAGGCTTTAATTCCTACTCCCCCCTCTCTGGCATCCCCAGCCACGGGGTGGGAGAGTGGTCCAATTCTGTGCCTTCCCCTCACCTTGGCCACAGCAACTCTGTACTCAACCAGTTTAACACCCACTTTTACAGCAGTATCAGCACAAACAACACACTGTATTCCAGGGAAGGGACAGAGGTTTAAATGAAGGATTCTAATTATTTATGAGAGGAAGTGACCCGTGGGCAGGTGACTAGCATTAGCCTATTGTCTCTAGGACCCTCTGCACCCTTCCTTCTGACAGCCACAAACTTGTGCTTCCTGAAATCACAAACACTCCACATTTGGCAGCTCCACAGGAAAAATCAGGGATTGTAACAGCAAGAACAGTGAAAACTTCTCCTCAGACACTGATTGTGTTGCTGCCAACCAGGGTCCTTTCCAGACACCCTTGAGAAGTTACTGTTTGCCTTGGGCAGGAAGCTCTTTCTGGCATGGCACTGCTACTGCTGTGCTTCTGAAAGTGCTGATAGAAATGTGGTTGTGTCTTTGGGAAGCCTCTGTTGCTGCCTGTACTAGACACGCTTAGCAAGTTCTTATTAGGCCAAAGCTGTTCTGAACACGGAAGGGTCCAGAATAAAAACTGCTGGCTAGTGAGTAACAACCAACACCTGAATGGTGAGGGCTGTCTCTGGTTGTCTCTCACTCTAGTGCAGACTGTCCAAAGTCTGACCCCCTCCCAGCCCCAGGGGAAACGTGGCTGTGGAGCAAAGTAACATCACCATGGACAACAAGAATATTGGAGCTGAAGGGAAGCATAACAAAATCCAGTGGAATTGTTTTCTGCTGGTGCAGTTGGATCTTAGTGCTTTCAATTCTATTTACAGGGTCCTTTTTTTTTCCTTGCACATGCAAATCTGTTCACATAAGGGAAACAAGGTCTGTCCTGAATATATAGATATATATTTAATACATGTGTTTTCTAAGAAGAAACCACGTTTGCTCTATCTTAATATTTTACATTAATCATTTCTATTGAGTAAAGAATTGGAATACTGGGATGGGGGGGAGGGAAGAAATAAAAGGAGGTAAGAAGTTTAACTGTCTCTGAGTTTCAATGCCAAAGCCTGGATTTTTCCAGGTATCAATTGCAGATATTGTAAAAAGTCTCTGTACTGTATTTTTTTTTGTTATTTTGTAAAAGTCTGTGCTATTTGTCCTTGTGTAAATATTAGAAATAATACTTATTTTTCCTACACTCTACCATAGCCATAAACAAAATTTCAAAATATATATGGAGTTTTTTAAAACCGAGACTTGACTGAAATTCTACATTTATGTAGAGTAATATCTGTAACTGGATAACCTGCAGCATACATGGACAGCAAGTTCAGCTGTTCACGTGTGGGCACTGACCAGACTTTTGGAATGATGGAAAACATTAATGCATTGTAATAGATACCATTTTACCTTGATTTTTTTTAACTCTACAAGGGTATAGTTTTGTTACAGGCCACCCCAGAAACATTTCTAATAAAGCATTTGGATAGAAGAGTGTGTACCTGTGTGTGTGTACTGTACTACTTACATCTTTAAAAGTCTCCTTAATAGTCTGATTGAGCAATCTGTGTGAGGAAGAGCACTTTAACACCCACAGAGGGTCACAAAATCACTTAAAATTTCAGAAACCAGTCCAAATTTTTATGAGTGAATTAGCCAGTATGACTGCAGTCTTTTCTGCATTTTATTCATTATTTGATTTTTTTTTATGCTTTAAGTTTTTCACTATCACAGTTGCTCTGACTATTCATAATTTTGGACCCACTATAATAAGTTCTCACTTGGGAGCTGAAGCCTACCTGCACTGCTGATATTTTTGCTTAAGAAAAAAAAGAAAATGACCTTCTGGTGGTGTCCTTGTGCCACCAAGTTTCTCTGAAGAGCTGAGAAGACGAATGATGGTGCTAAATCAGCACACAGTAAAAAGCAACTGCTTTGCCACTCAGCATTTTGTTTTACTCTCCTTGTTCCCAGTCCCAAAAAATAACAGAACTCCATACAGGTGTGCAAAAGGACAAGAGTTTGTGCCTCGTTGCTTCCCAGGTGCTGTCAACCAAATACCACTTTTGGCTTATGCACGATGAGGAATTGTTGCCAAAATGCCAGTTCTCCCCAGGCAAAGGTACGTTTTCCAGTGGGTTCCCTGAACATCAATCAGTCGGTTCCCCTGCAACCATTCCCCCGGTTTGGCACATCAGCTGCAGTTCTAGGAGGAGTGGAAAGATGATGGCATGAGATGAGATCCTATTTCTCCTCAAAACAGAATTACATTGCAATGAAACAAGTGAGGAGCACTCTTCCTCATCTGGATTTTTTGGTTTTCAGGGAGAATTGGTTTTCATATCCAGACCTGTCGATACGTTCCTGGAGCTGCTGCATGTCAGGAAAGCTCAACAACCATTCTTATCTAATCAGCAGCTCTGCTCTGTGAAAGGTAATGCTCTTAGTTATGTATTTTACCAATATGATCAAGGTATGGGGTTTGGATGGCTGTTTGTTTCTTTGTTTTTAAGTATGTTATTCAAGAATCCATTAAAGTAGGGCCTGTGACTAAAATACGCAAAACATCACTGATATTTACAGACCTGTAGTCTGTTTTACAGACATATTTGGTGACTGGTGCTTCTCCAAAGAGAATTTGGACTCCAAGAACTCTGAATAGTTTTGTCTGTAGAGATTCTTGATTGATTATTTCATCCTTAGAGCGTGTTCTGTGTTGAGATGCAGCTGCCTTCACACACCACTGTGGACACTGTGCTTCATGACTCTGCAATTATTTGTTCCTGGTTTAAATGTTAACTCTTACAGGCTGCTCCCATCTTGCCCCAAACACATCCAGCCCTAAAGTGGCTGGAATAGCTTACACTTGCTTTCCTTCTATCACAGTAAATCTGCAAATATTAGAAGCTTCCACTACAATGCCAGTGTGTCTTGATTAATGATGAATGAGTTCCTATACTATATCTGAGGTGTGTTGCTGCTGAATCCCCGGGGCAGCTTTACTGCCACTGATCTCATTAGAAACACCTTCCCTGGGTTCCTAACCCACAGTTTCCTGGCTCTGTGTCCTGGGTCTGCAGCAGTGGAGTCTGGGACTCTCCAGCCTTGGCTCGAGTACCAGGGAGAGGAGCAATCTGGGTTTTCTGGGCAGACAGAGGTCCCTTGTACCACAGCCTCAGGGCTGTTCCATCTGATCATGGGATCAGCTGCAAACCTGGAGTCCTGCAATAATAGGATCTGCTTTAGCTTAAAGTATTTAAGGTAAAGCATACATAAAGCTAATAATATTATTGTATTTAACTGCAAAATTCCGAATGCCTGCCCTTCCAGATGATGAACTGGTGAGAGCTTAAGCATTACAATTTGTCCAAAGATGACACCAAGAGGTGTGGTAGAGGTGTCAGTAAAGGAAAATCACATTTCAGCCCTCGCAGTATTTACTTCTCCCATAAATAGCAATGGGGACTTTGCCAGATTCATTCTGAATTACAATGCACTAACCTTTCTCTCATAATGGGACACATTATGAAATTCTTCACTGTTTAGCAGTGTCAATAGTTTCTTTGTTGCTTCATGTGAAAGCATTCCCAGGGGAGGAAAATAATTACCTTCTTCCCTCTAGGTTTGCCAATTCCTAACTCTGCCAGTTTATGGAACTTTGCAGCAATCCCTACAACTGCTTTTAATGGAGCTTGGAAAGGCTACCCAAACAACCCTTCCTGAGTGCACTTGCCCACTATCCTGCCTGCTGACATTCTGTGCAAATTAATTTTCAGAATACTTCCCTAAAATGAATTTTTGCATGCCTTGTGTTGGCTGAATTGCAATGCAAATTGTGCTTTACCTCAGTCTGGGCTTGATTATTTTTAAATCCTAAAAACATTCCTCTGCAAAGGTCTCTGCAGTGAAGTGTTTTTAGCCTTGTGCAGCCTGTAACATTCATTGCTATATTGCTAATATTCTAGAAGGGAGGTGGCAATTTAAGCCAATTCTAGAAGTAGCTAATCCTAATTTCTCACCTGCTTTCTCAACTGCTTTCTCACTTTACTTATTTCCTATTTAAGTTAACTGGTAAAAAACTGTTTGTTTTTCCTTTGACAAAGAATCCCGAAAAAAAAAATCTCTCATTAAGAGCTCTTGCAAGGTTTCAAGAACCCCAACTCCCCCCTATTTCATCTGAAATTTGATTTAATCAAGTTTCCCTATTTAATCAGCTCCTTGCCTGTAAAGCAACCCTGACTGATGTTTCTCACCCTGCAAAGTGCCATTGTGGGGGCACCAGCACCCTCTCAGTGCTCCTTGGCTTCAGAAGGTCTCTGCAAGGACACGGTAGTTTGCTGGATTGGGGCCTGATTGATTAATTATGGATTGATCTTCCTGATTTTTCTTTTAGGTATTTGAATATAACCCTCTAAAATGCTTCCCCACTCACTGAAATCTTTCTCTGCTCAGAGCGAAAAATTGCTATCTTTTGTCAGAAATGACCATCAGATGAGCCAAAATTGAACCCATTGCACAGTAAGTCCTTACCAAAATCTAGTGCAGAATGTGGTATGTGGAAATCCCACACTTGATTTTTTTATTTGTAGTAGCAGAAACTACATGAATGGGGAGCTGAAGAATCTTTACAGGTCTCTAAAGCACTTGTAGGGTGTGGGTGTGTGCAGCAGAACATATTCATAATCCCATTTTACATGAATAAAGATCTTATTTTCAACTTCTTTTGCTCTTCCTTTTTCTGTTCTCCCTCCAGCAATTTTACAGACAAGGGTTTTTTTTTGAGTTTACAATTTTATGTCTCCTGTTGACACTAGGTATCTGTATTTTTAGCATGCCCATGAATCAAGCAGGCCATCTAACTGCTTGGGTCTGAATTCCTAGCAAAAAAATGTCAAGACAGAGTTGATCTGATCTTTCATCCCTTTTTTGATCTATTGCCATCACTGGAACAGTCAAGAGAACAGCTGAATAGCATAAACCTGAGTCAAATCTTAAGATTAGGCTCATGAATAAATATGCCACAATCCTTATATTCTTTATGAAATTATTTGTGTCTGCCCCCCACCTGTCCCTGTAATGGTTCTCATTCTCTTACAGCTGATTTTTCAGTCTCAGGTTTAGCTCAGGATATGGGAGACAGTTCCTGGCCTGCTCCTCTGAAGCCAAAGCAGCAAAGCAGTTGCTGGTACTGAGGCTCTTAGCTTTATATTCTGCACAGTGATAACTCTTCTGCCAGGACAGACATACTCATGACACTTTTAATCTCCTGGAACTGCATCTCTGACAACCACAGCAAAGGAGGTATCACAGTTACACATTCTCCTCTGGGTCAGAAAGATCAGCATGAGCACATAGTGATGCAATACTAAATTGCTAGAAAACCATATAACTAAGTACCCAATAATTTTTTATATCAGTTAGAAGGTTTTGATCCATATAATTGAATTATTTATATTGTCCTTGCCATATCTTAATGTCCCTAACAGGGTTGTAGCTGCCTGGCTGGGTTTCAAATTTAAGTTTAGGAGCTGTGCTTATTAACTCCTGTGCTCAAAACTGCTCTCAGCTCTCAGACATCCGTTTCATACCAGGTGCAAATAGTTTAGTGGCAGATAAAATGGGGAATGTGAGTGATTTAAATATTATTGTGGGCATGCAGGATTGTCATAATAGATTGAAACAAATCAGACCTGCAGAGAGTAGGGCAGCACAGTCACACAAAAAGAGTCAAAATCACGAGGGGAAGGTGGTGCAAAATCAGCTCCCTCAGCTCATGCACTCCCAGAACTACAGAACAGGGAACTCTGTGCACACCTTTTGCTCATAGGAAAACAGACAGTTCATGCAGTGCATAAGCTGAGTGCATTTTAAATAGAAAAGGTTGCCAAAACCAATAGTGGAGGCTGCTGCATGGTTTCTTAATGTAGAATTGGTCCTTCACTTCTCCTAACCCTTGTCAGAGGCAACCCAAATGGAGCACCCAAAACCCTGGGATGACAGAAGCTTTCTGCACGTGTCTTTTTCGATTTGTTAGAAGGTGCTTTCCCCCTGTGAGGAAGCCTGCCAGCAGCGTTCTGCACGTTAGATGTGCTTTGCTTAGGGAACAGCCCTGAACCGTTCCTGCTCCTCTCCTTCTGTCCTTTGCAGCCAAAGGTCTGTCCTGCTGCCTCGTGGTTACCGGTGATGAGTTACAGTAATTAGTTCTCTTCTGTTCCTCTGACAGGTTGCAGAAGGTGAGTCAGGTGAGCAGGCAGCAAACAGGGGTTGGCATCAGACTGTGCATGAAGAGCTGTCAGAAGCTTTGGGGAACTACATGACACGTCAGCAGAGTTCTTCCCACGTTTAAAACTGCGTGCAGGGTGACCTATGACAAGGGCATGTGCAGCTGGACTAGTGGCACACTTTATTCCTGCAAAGCCACCAAGTGCAGGAGCAGTGTGTCCATACTGCAGTGCTGATCATTTCAGAGTAGCTAATCCTGCATTGCCCAGCGCCTGAATGGATGGATGCTTCCAGGAAAATTGACTCATGTCATCAGGGAAACCTTTTTATACTTCAAACATTCTCCATACAGGTTCCTCTGGGACTCAGAATTTCCCTGGAGTCAGGATGGATGTTGTTTGGGCTGCAGCACAATGAGAGACACAGAGATGCTGAGCTTATTTCTTTTTGCTGCCTTTCGGAGATGTCGATTTGTGAGGCGAAGTCTCAGTAACTCATATTCCTCACAGCTCAGCAGCTCCTTGATGCTGTTGTTTGTACAATGTGTTCTGACACGAGCAGCTTATTGTTTGCTGGTTCTTGACAGGAGTTTTGTGTATGCAAACCTGCATGCAAATCAGGTGTAATTCATTATGCTTCTCTCCAATGGGAGTGCAGGGCAAAAACCCCACTGTTTAACTTCAGCAATACATTTTCCTATGAATAGGGCAGCTATTAAATGATTTATGGAAAGAATGCTAAGAATGCAAGGAGTTCAAAGAAAGTGGAGGGATATCTTTTTTCATTTTGAACTGGGAACCTGGTTATTTAATACTGATAATGCCATCACCTAACTCAACCTAAACTTCATGCCCACAGGACATACTTGTATTTCATTGTATCACAAGTGGGCAGATCTCTAATTACAGGTCTTACTGTTATTAAAAAAAAAAAGCAACAGAACACAATTTTTGTACGAAGAAAGGAAGAGGGGTTTGATATTTATTCAGTCTCACTGTCTGTTGCTTTGTGTGGCTTCAGCAATGAGGGCATTCGAAGATCCTTCCCTGCCCTAGGCCTGGCACAACTGTGAACAGCCCTGTTCAGCTCAGGTCTAAGGAATTCTCCTGGGAAAAGTGTTCCATGGTCAGACTTAGGATGTGTTTGGGATGCTCAGATTCCTTTAACCCCTAAACTTGCATGATGGTTTCCCTTCTGCAGTGAAGTAGATAGCATTTTCACAAGAGTGAAAATGTTTTCAGATTGGTTTTTTTTCTGTTTGATTGATTCGGTTTGAGGGTTTTTATATATTACATGTTTTAATAGGAAATAGCTCAATCACAAAATTCTACCAGATGGGTTAAAATTAATATTAATAAGCTGGCCATGTCACATATCTTCATATCTTTCTTTGAGTTAAATTGGGTAGACATACTTTGATGAGTGATAAAATGAGCATCATTTTTCATTTAACATTATTGGCTTCACTCCTATGCAATCTCTCGGGCTGACAATGCAAACATGCATGTTAAAGGACACATATGGCTCTTCATATGGACTGAATTCCACTTAGATGGTTGAACAAACACTCATCCTGCATGCAAATGCGAGTATTGAAAACTACTGGGTTTTGGGGATGCTACATGATCCTTACTGATTTCTATCAAATATTTCATCACTCTCCCTCCACAGGAAATCTTCAGAGCAAAATTTCTCTGGCACTTTTCTTGTCACCTGTAGAAAACTTGCTGGGTTGTTACAGGGTGTCCTAAAATCACAAGTTCTCAGAACTTACTCAGGGAATTGTGTCTCCCTTGGCACTGAAAGCCCCCTCCGTTCATGCAGCAGACAATACACAGAGTTACAGCTCAAAAAGCTGGTATGTACCAAGACTATTTTAACATATTTAACATCCTACATGTGGCCTCTTTAATAAACAGGTGATGT
Source organism: Myiotriccus ornatus (assembly GCA_036023395.1). NCBI lineage: Eukaryota > Metazoa > Chordata > Aves > Passeriformes > Tyrannidae > Myiotriccus > Myiotriccus ornatus. The sequence continues at coordinate 3,467,361 of JAYRBT010000028.1, read as the reverse complement.
TCACTTCTTACTTGGTCTGAGCATTTTATTGATCCCAGGTTTGTTCTAAGCAAAAATGCAAAGCTCACAGAACCTGAGCATTTTTCCAAGGCCACAAAGTCATCTCCTGTTCTGTTTGGAAGTGGTAAATACGAGCTAACCTTGGATAGTTATGGAGCAAGACAGTCTTCAAATTTGGGTTTATCTAATCTTGTTTCCATCTTATGTAGACATGTTCTAAACAAGCAGCCATTGTTTTCCTGGTGTACCATGTGTAACCTTCGATATCTTTAAACCACTTTGGTATAAAACAGATGCAGCCAAAAAACTTGTAATCTTCTCCCCTCAGGCGAGGATAAGACAATACAAGTCACCTGCAGGTTTGCTTGCAATGTGTTATTTCTGGTTTTCATATAGTGTGTTGTTTAAAGCAGACATTGTAAATTCAATCAATTTTGGATGTTAGTATTAAAGCAAATGTTGTAACTTTGTGCAATTTTTGAAGATAGCATTTATGCAAATAAATATGCAAAGAGGCCTGGGCTTTTATCCCCTGCCAAGTCAATAAGGTAGTTTTAAAAGACTGAAAGTCCCCGTAGTGCTGCCAATCAGGACTTTTTTTTCCCCCTCTATGGAAGTGTATTTAACATTCCTAGCCCTGCACAGAGGGGAAAAATAAGGTCATAGCTGGGGAAAAAAAATGTGTTGATCATAACTGATAATATGAAAATGAAGCGGTCAAGCAGGCTGTGGACAGCACAGGCCAGGTCTACTTACACTAAACCAAAGTTAGAAATGCAGTGATAGAAACATGAGAATTCTGGAACATGAGGGAAACAGAAGCCAGCTGTGGTCAGATTAATCCCTTAATACTGCTCTTGTTGCCTTGTTGCCCCGTGGGACACGTGAGTGCCCTGTTGTGCCAAATAGCAGGAGAGTAACACCAACAAACACAACAGAGAAAGGGCTGCCTAAAGCCTGGAGGGTGGAAAGCAAACAGAAAGTCTGCAACTCCAGAATTTTCCAAGTTGGGAGTTTTTTGACAAAGCACCTCCTGTAAATTGTGAATTTTGGTGTTACAGTGGTTTCTGCATGACTCAGAGAGTTCCCGGGGTGGTGGGGTGTTACTATTCTTATCTCCACAATCTAACAGTAGAGTTGTCTGCTTTATTGCTACATTTTTACAATATTTAGGTTATTCATCTGCCAGCTAGATTGGGGTTGTAGATTGTATTTGTAAAGGAAATTTTCACCTGAAACTTATAAAAAAGTTTGATATTAGATTTCTGTGGACAATTGCGTGGAGCAAACACACAGGTCTGAGTACCACATGCAAAGAATTCTGCAAATCTGAATCATATCAGGTAAAGCAAGTGCCAGCCTTTCAGTACTCCTGAAGTTCTGTGAAAATTGAGTTTTAAGCCCCAGTATGTTGCCCCCAAAACGTGCTTGTTGAACTCAATATTTTCCCAGTCAGGAAAAACAACCACCCAAACCAAAAAAACAAGAGTGGTCTGTATTTTACCCCATCTCTGTCGACTGCTTCACACATTCCTATAAAAAGCCGGGGGATTTTATGGCAAGAGCAGTATTTTATTCAGCAAGGATGAAACTGAATAAGCAGAGGCTGGAAAATAACTCGAGAACCACTTCAACTAAAATTGTCACCAAGGCTTCTGTCACAAAGTTTGATCCATGGCCTCACGTAATTCCAGACTAATTCTGTAGCTGAGCAAACCACTCTATGGTACAATTTCATCATATATTCCAAGGAAAAAATGTACGAAAATTCCAAACTGTTTCAAATCCTCAAAGTTTTAAAAATAGGTGTGTGTTAGGGGAAGGGAGATGGGCTTTGTTACGTAACTTTCAAAATGGTAATTCTTGCTCACTATTTTTTCTCAAAGCTGATGAACAGAGAAGTTCAATTTACACTGAATCAGGGTTCACACCTGAGATCAGAGCAGCTAAAACTCAAGACTGACTCTGTCCTCTGGGTCTTTGTAAGCTTTAACCAAATACTGCAGATGCACAGTGGGGCTGAAAAGGAGACACAGGCACTTTGGACCTGACAGTTATTTTTACGAGAATGGGATAATTACATTGACAGAACAGAGAAAATGGGCCATGCACGAATTAACAACCAAAATTAACTGCACGTGTAATTAAACACAAACATGGGAACAGCCCAGTTTTAAAGGTTGCCTATGAAACTGCATCAGAGCTGGTGTAAAGGGCCTGAATTTACTGCTGGTTGTTCAGTCCCGGCATAGCTGAAGCTGCATTACAAATTTGAGGTAAACTTGTGAAGTCGAGTGAATGTATCTGCTTGTACCACACACAGTGAGACGTCCACTTGTGTTGGCTGGAGCTTCTGCAGAGCTCTAGAGCCTGGGAATCTCTAGTGTTCCACTAATTGTACTTGCTGCAGGCTAAATTTAGCTGGAGCCTGTCTGCTCCTGCTGCAATAATTCAAATGGACCTCGGAGGTGTCTCCAGAGGGAGCCCACTGTAGTGACTGCAGCACCTCGTCCAAGTCCCCCTCTTTAATCAATAACATGCTTTGTTTACTTCCACTTTTCTTGAAAAGAAAAAAAAAAAAGCTCATTACTCCCTAAAAAATGCACCTGAAAACCAGGTTTCATCACAGAGTTCTTGGACTGCTTTTCCAAATTTGCTCACACTTAGGGCACAGGAGTCATTTGTCTGATACTGCAGAGAGCGACCTTGAAAGCTCTGCCAGAAGTTTTGGGTTTTTCAGAAGTTTTTTCCCGTTATTTAATTCTGAAACACTAAAAAAAGCCACTGTTCACATTTGAAATCTATTGTCAGTCTCGTGCTTCCCTCCCAGGAGAGGACAGGCAGAAGGCATCATGAAACCCTCGTAGATATTCCGGCCCTTTGTTCAGATACACAAGGTTTTCCTTAGTATCTTACAAAATTATCTGTGTTTCTTTTTCTAGAGGTTCCTGCCTGGCTTGTTCTGAAGGGGACTGAAGCAAGAGGAGGTCTGAACTTGGCAGCACAGCTCAGTTAAGGTAAAGAATCCACAAAATTCCATTTGCCTGGTAAAACTGCAGTGAGAACAATTAATTTCTCACAGAAATTACACAGTGACATGGCTTGGCTTTACAAACTTGCTGCTCTGTCTGCTTTTTGCTCACATTTGAACAATGCTAATACATGACAGCGAATAATTCTATGTGTATTAAATACATCTGATATTTTCCTTTGTGTCCAGTGTACCTTTTGCTTCCAAAGGGAGGAAAACAGGTTATAAAATTGTCTTCATTAGGCTTCCCTGCAAAGCATCAGCTTCCTGCAAATGATGCATTTATTTGCATTTTGGTCATTTGAAAGCTGAGGTTTGGAATGAATGGACATATCTGAGGTGAGGCAGGGAGCTGACACAGCCTGCCCGAGTGAAGTTTGCAATTTAAGGTGAGAATTAGGATTTTTCTTAGGCTGTGGGTGTCTTTTAAAAGGCCCAGATTGGGCTTCTCTTATCTGTTCAAGAGATTTACTTGGGAAAATCATTATTTTTCTTCTGCTTACTGCCTAGAAAGATTCAAGGTCATCAACAGCAGAAGACTGAGGTTTTATGGACATCAGCCTGAGCTGGGACCACTGCAGGACACAGTAACGTAAAATTGGATGCAGTAAAGAGCTTGGGGGAGCTAAAGTTTGTTCTGAATTTCCCAGAAATACAAATAGAATAGTTCTGTGTCAGGTTAACTTTTTCTTGGCAGTACAGAGGAACGTGGTACAGCAGGGTTTGAATCACAGGAGAGTGTTCTGCCAATATGAAAGTGCAGTTTCTGCTTCATTCAGGGTTTGACTCCACGTGTGTGTTGAAGAGAAATGAGGCTGCAATTTCCATTTTGAGATGTGTAAATTTGACATGTGATGCTAGCAGCCATTCTGAACAGTGAGGATTCCTTGTGGGAGAGGCAAAGACAAGCTGTGATTTGAAGACTCCTCTGGAGTATTATTTCTGTTTCAAAAGATGTCACAGAAACCAGTTCACTAATGCTGTGGATTCTGCTTAACAGTGGGTACATGTTCACTCACATAATACTATTCCTCTGAAAAATTCAAATTCATTCATTCATTCACTTAAGCCTTTTGACTTTCCTAGGAACTATTTACTATCCAAACACTTTGCAAGACCAGCAATCTGAAAACTCAGTTCTCAATGACTTTTCCAGTCATAAGGGCTGTTCTAGAAATCTCGAGGAGATTTCAAAAACACCATGCCCAGTTCTGGCTGTGAGACCCTATTACCTCAAAACACCTCCCCTAAGGTCTGTCTGCATGTTTATTTCTGCCATTTAAGAGACTTTAAAATCCCTTCCCCTTTATTCTGGGCGGCAGTTTTACCATGAGAGCTGACAGGCACAGAGAGGGCAAGGACACAGCACACCTGGGTTATTATAGTTGGTTTAAATTTCTAACACAATGCAGCTCCCTATCCAGCAATCAAAGGTACCAGTGGACACACCATCATCCCACCTTGCCCCAGCCCCCTTATTCTGTCTGTGTGATTATATCTCACAGCATGTCATTATCTCCTTGGTGCAGCCCCCTAAGGAAACAATAAACCCTCCTTGCCCTTCTGCAGAAAGGAGTTAACAAACCTTTCCACCCAACAGACCGAACTGTGATGGCTCTTTAAAAAAAGTTACAATTGCAGACTTTCCATTACAAAACACGTGTATATATTTTGACCACATTATACAGGTTTTTAGAGTCAGCAGGAGCTGCCTGCTCTTTAACTGTTGGCATCAGTCATTATTTAGGTAAAAAGCACTCTCCAAATGGAGCAAAATTTGAGGAGCACTGAACTTTCTGCAGCTAATTGTGATTAGTGCTGGTGAACAGGTGCACCCCACACCTGCCATGGTATGACGGGTGAGCTGTACAAGAAATCGGGTTTCATTCAACCTGTTTCACGTAGTGGTAGTGAGATAAAAGCAAAAGAGCTCTGGAGCAGCTAAACCCTGTTAGGACACTCCTCACATGTTGATGATGCACATTTATAAAGAGGCTTTCCAGGGGCTGAGTTGGTGACACAAATGTAACTGCATTTGCAATTTTACTGCCTCTGTGGCACCAAGTTTGTGACTGAATTAATTATTATCTTTCAATTTGTAACACTCCTGCAATAGAAGAAATGTAAGTACTAGCAAGTGAAGACACTGTGCATACAAAGAAAAAAAACTTTTATGGCACTGCAGACTTAAACAGCACATGAAACCTAAAAATCCAAGCACACAAATGTAGGATCATGCATATTAATGGTCTTAGAATGCAGAAAATTATGGTGAAGCATGAAGAACTGAACAGTTATGCATTATTTGCATCTTGAAAATCTCTATATAAATCTGTAAAATTGTGTTCTGAAATAATGTACATCTGTTTAGATTATTTTCATCAGTTTAATATCGACTGAACCACCTAAAACCATCCTGGAGTTAATATTTTTTGTGTTCAGTTTTACATTTTGTTCCTTTCTTGAAACGGATTCTTCAGAAGGGATATTTGAATTGAAATTATTGTGGGTTTTAAAGCCTCTACTCATAACAGTGTGCAAAGAAACACATGATATCCCATTCCCATATGTGCTGTTAATGGAAAGGGAATGTGTAAACAGAGGTCTTGTGGTGTCCAAAGACACAAACTGAAATGAACCCATAAAATCCTGAGCAGTTTGAGGCAATGTGGGGAAGGATCCACGCAGCAATAGCTGCTCTCTGTGGTGATAAATTCTGACTCTCTAGAAAGAAAAACAGTGGGGGAAAAAAGAGATGTGTTAATAGTCATTTAGATAGAGATACTTTCAGGAAAAAGACACGACCCAGTGCAGAATAGTGTACAGAATAGAGAAAACCTGAAATAATTGTTATCATAAAACCATCAGAAAAACCTTGTGTTCATTTTACAGTATGGATATATATAATAAGGAATTAAATAGAAAACTATGGAAATAAATATATTATTAATCATTTACATTTGCATCTTGCTGAAAAATCACTTAATTTTTTTTAACTACTTATAATATGCTAAAACACACCCCCATGCAATGTCAGTGCTATTGAAAAGCAGACCATAGGGTTTCACTCTAATGTCATGCCTGGCTAAGTCACAGGTAAAAAAAGTTGATAAAAGAGAGATCAGAATCCGGCCCAAACCACAATTCTTGGGGGGCAAAGCCATAGATCTATGTTTACAATATTTAGCAATAAAATTTACAGCCCTGTTATCTGCCAGCTATGCAAAAACAAACACTTGTGCAGGAGGAGTGTGCCACATGTTTATATATAAACAAATGGCCTAATCCTGCCTGAGGGCACTGCAGGGCTGGAGCACCCGCAGCCCAGGGAGACAGCACCGGTTCCGGGAATGCAGCCAGGGCAGGAGGAGGGTGATTTGTCTCAACTACCCGGGGGTAAAACAAGGTGAAGTGCCAGTCAAAGCTAAAGTTCGTATATATGAGCAGACTGTTGATAGGCACAGATCAGAGCCCAGTGGACAAGGAGAGCTCAGAAAGCTGAGCTTGCCCAAAGCATCCACGTGGGAATCCTGGAGAGCTCCGTAACCCTTGCACAGCCAGTGCATCAGTACAGGGTGACATTTGCTCTGGGTCCCTTCCTCACTACTGATGTGCCACACTCTGTGCCACATTGCAGTAGTGAGAGGAGGGAAGGCCACTTCAGGAATGTTGCTCTGATCTGGTGGATGCTCTCTGTGATACTCAAACAACATAAACAGGCACAGGTCATAAAACCTTCCATTTTTCTCATACTCCTCTGAAAAGCTGTTTCAGGTCACTCATTTAATGTGGAACATCATTTATACTCCACACAGTATGCTCAAACTGCATTTTTAAACATAATAGATAACTCTTCCAGTTTCATTTTCCAGTCGCATCCAGTGAGTTTGACAATGAAATTTAAATTAAATATTTACTGGCTGACAAGAAGTTTTTCTTTGGCTCATCTGGTACAGAGGAAACCTAGTCAAATGAATGTTCTAGAAAGCAGTTTGTGAAAGCTTAAAAGACTCTGAGTCTCAGAGGAGGCTGTCTCTGAGATGAATTTTGAGATTTGGTGTTGGTTAGGTGTCCATTCTGCTCCCCAACAAGCTGTGAGGGGACGGGCTGACAGCAGAGAACTAGGAGGTTGAATCCTTTCTGCAGAGGGGATTTGCTTCCTGTGCTGACCCAAGTGGCTACACCCAGGAGGAGGCAGCCAGGAAGCCGTTGAAACTTTCTGATTGAAAGCCAAATTTTTTATGAAGATTATCCCTTTGGTAGAAGTTACCAGACAGGTCAAGGTAATCTAGACCTTAATAGAAACAGTAGTTCGTTGCACTAAGGCATCTCAATTATTTTCACTGCCATAAAAAAAGTGACTCATTTGAGTCATTATCTCTCCAAGATACATTGTCCCCTTTCAACAAGGTACACTGGATTGCCGTAAAGCAAGAGATAATTTTCTTCTATGGCAAAGCTCAATGGTTTTTTTTGATCGAGTTTGGGGTGGGAGGCTTTCAGTGTTCTTTGGTGGTGGTGGCCTTTTTACCTCATATTGTTGACATCCTTCGTGTGGCAACATAAAGGACACTGTAGCACTGAAAGCTTTTTTTTCCAATAGTACCAAGGAGACCTTTACCCAAAGGCAGGACTAAAAAGGAAAAAAATGAGTCATGAATTGTACTTTCAACAAGTTTGCAAAGCTCATTTTCTAGAGCAGTGGCTCTACTTAAAACGGGGTCATCATATCGACTCCATATTGCAAAATTAACTCTTAAGTGAAAAGAAAAAGTGCTTTTTTTACTGTGGTTTTGCTTTCAGGATTGCTTTTTCTGCCTTGGTTAGCATGGTTTTGTAGGGGACTGACTCCTTCAATGCAAATCAAAACTGGCCCAATGTGTGTCTGAATTTCCAAAGTATTGATGAATCCTCTTCAATTAGTTTTAGCCCAGTCAGTCTTTGGAACTCCCTTTCCTCCACCATCACTTGCAGGAGGATACAGAGGGACAAATCTAAGGGTAAAGTCAATAAGAATTTTACTTAGAAAGATTCTAAGTAGAATAGACTTCTAAGTATAATAGAAATGACAGACATGTCAACGATTGCTAAACAGTTGGGGGGTTTCTAACACATTATTCAGTGTAGGTAGGGCAGAAATAGGTTCATGACCACAAATGTTTGAGTTTGGTGTGGGAATGCTGAAAAAGACATTCATTTAAAATATAAATAAATATTTCAGGACAGGTACAGTCTGACTTTCAAATGTTTAGACCTAAACAACAGATGTTGAGGTTGCTGCAGATCAGGCACAATGAGAAAAATCACTAATTGGTGACTTCCCTCTGGTCCTTTGCATTGATATGCCTTAAACCCAAGTGCCTTGCTGGTTTTATTTTAACTCCTTTCAAGTATCTCCTTTAAGTCTCCCCTTTCTCTCTTTTCTAAAAATGACTTTGGGGGAAACATATCCAGGGAAGTTATTACAAATAAATGCCACCTTTAATCTTCTTTTAGCCTTTCTTAAGCTTTTCTTCCTTCTGCCATGCATGGGAACAACTTATGGGAGCTGGAACAGCGACTGTCCCTCAGCAGTGAGTTTGGATAATTTACAAGGAGTAGCAGAGTAAGGACAATAAGGTACTAAAATAGAAGTATTTCAACAACAGGTTCTCCATCAAGACCACCTGTAAGCTTGCAATAAGTTGGCATCAAGTCTTCAGTAGAGTGGAAATGTGTTATGCTCTGTGATTTTAAAACAAAACATAAAATTAAAGAAACCAGGAATGATAGGGGAGAAAGACAATTGTTGAAAATCAAATGGTGATGTGGAGGACTGGGATGGCAAGCAAAGGATGCAGGACAACGTGGACAGGGGAGACATTGTAAGGTGGAAGGGGGACCACATCCAGTATATGCGCTGAAGACACTGATCTTATAAGAAAATCATAAACTGTGTTACTGATATAGTTGAGAAATGAAACACTTGTTACTTTTGAGGAAAATCAGACCCCAAAAATTCCAGTCAAGCCTAGCTGTTTTGCATAGACACTGGAAGTCCAAGGGTGCAGCTGTTTTTTCTAACTCTAATCTGTACTTGTGCAGATAGTTTTAACTATTTTCATCAGTCCTGCTGCTCTCCTATGCACTGAATTCACTTCAAAAATTTGTGGAAGATTTAGGCTCAGTTACTTTTACAAACACACAAATCACGTTTTGTATATTTTTAGATATCACTTCAAGTGCTGCCTATTTAGGAACTGAAATAGGGAGTTAAACCTGTAAAATCTATTTAAGGATGTGTTCATTTGTGCTGAGCGTGTCGTGATGAAAAGCAATCCTTTTATTTTTGTTATTTTAATTATCTTCATTATCATTAATTTTAATCTCTCATTCATAGACACTGTACACTTAGTCATTCTCTGTTAGTAATTATAAACAGCAAGACCTTAGCTGCCTTTAAATTAAAATTGCTTCCTAGTTAGTGTTTATTACACAGGAACAAAATGTTACATTTTATTATATTCTCAACAGGACCTGTAAGGCTCAGTTGGAGATAGGCAATAAACACTGCAGCCTTCTCATAAATCACAATTTTGCATATAATTACTATAAGCATATAAAAGTAAAATTTCAGTTATTCTCCTGTTACCAGCCAGCTCTGGTGCAGGAATTGATTCAGCCTCCACTGCAGAGCCTCCACACCACCATTTGTCCTGGCAGCTCAGATTTCCCTCATTTCAATGCTGTGAACAGTTCACACCATTTTACATATTAAGTCTGCTTATATTTTTTTCCATCTGACATTATGCGGTGAAGAAATTCCAGTCCTTCCCTAATGGCCTGGATCACCCTTGCTGTTCTTCATGGCATCCCCTCTGGAAAACCTCTTTTCCATAAGATTCCTATATACATTTTTAATCAGTTTGTTGTCCAGTCAGTATTTCTACTACAGCAAAGTGGCCTTACAGCTGCTGAGGTTGTGCTTAAGAATGGGGTATAACAACGTTGGTGGGTGTTTATTTATGAATTGGGCAAATGTGTATTTATCAAATGGATAAGTGTGTATTTATGAAATGGATAAGTGTGTATTTATGAATTGGACAGCTGTGTCAATGGCAATAGAAAGACTCTGAAAGAGGTTCACTTGTTCAAAGACTACCAATCTGGTCTTTGGTTATGTTTTGAGATCAAAAGCTTGGTAATTTTTTTCTCAGTAGAAAATATGAAGATCAAATATGAGAAACTAAAAAAAGAGCTGCTTAGATTGTACTAATATGAAGCGGTAAATTAATGAAACCTGACACAGTTCATTCTAGGTTATGACAAGCAACTTTAAGGTGAAAGTCACAGCTAACCTGAATTTGTCAAGATAAAAAGTCATGCCAAACCAGTCTAACTGCCTTCTCCTTGGCAGGGCACCGTCACCATCACAACAGCACAGCAGCGAGTGCCCAGTGAGGGCTGTGGGACTGCAGGGGCTGTGGGGACAGACTTCAAACCTTGGAGTTTGAAGGTGGAAACGAGGGCACACAGGTAAGGTCTCACCTCTCACTTGAAACACAGTCTTCAGGCACTGTTCTTCAGAGGCTGAACTCTCAAAATAAATCATCTGTGTCTGATCTCATATATATATGTATATATATGTGTGCGTTTATATATATACTTATTTATTTATTTGTTTGTTTGTTTTATATGTAAATAAGAAGAGTAGCAAACACCTAGAATAGATTTTCAGGAAGGTTCTGGTATCTGTCACTGCAGTTTCAAAGAGAAGTCAGACCAAGAGCTGACATATTTATATACACTTATGTGTGTGTGTGTGGATATATATATTTATATGTGTACATACATAGGCACATAGAATAACAGGAGCAGCAAACACGTAGAATAGATTTGCAGGAAGGTTCTGGTATTTGTGTCACTGTAGTTTTAA
>JAYRBT010000028.1:3419941-3456315 GCA_036023395.1 Myiotriccus ornatus | reverse complement strand
TAGATAGATAGATAGGTAGATAGATAGGTAGATAGATAGATAGATAGATAGATGTGTATGTGTATACATACAAACACACATACATATATATAGATATAGAGAGAGAGAGAGAGAGAGATTAACAACAATAGCCAAAACCTTGAGTAGATCTGCAGGAAGGTTCTGGTATCTCTGTCACTGTAGTTTCAAAACAAAGTCAGACCAAGAGCTGGCATTGAGATTTATATATATATATATATATATGTGTGTGCGAGTGTGTGTGAATGTTTACATACACAACATGAGTAGCCAACACCTAGAACAGATTCACAGGAAGGTTCTGGTGTCTCTGTCACCGCAGTTTTGGAGCAGTCGGCCCACGGGCTGGCAGTGCGGGTCAGTCCCTGGGCTGGCAGTGCGGGTCAGTCCCCGGCTGGCAGTGTGGGTCAGTCCCTGCCTGGCAGTGCGGGTCAGTCCCCGGCTGGCAGTGCGGGTCAGTCCCTGCCTGGCAGTGCGGGTCAGTCCCCGGCTGGCAGTGCGGGTCAGTCCCCGGCTGGCAGTGCGGGTCAGTCGCTGCCTGGCAGTGCGGGTCAGTCCCTGGGCTGGGGCCGAGCAGTGAGGGCCGCGGGCACCCCGAGGCTGCAGGGCCGGCCGTGCCCCCCGAGCCGCCATCGGCCCGGCCGTGCCCTCAGCGCTTCCCCCGAACGCCCTCAGCCCTTCCCGCCTCCCCACCCGCGGGCTGAGGAGCCGCCCGGGACCCCCAGAACCTCCCGCTCCCCGTTCGGAAGCAGGAGCGCCGGCAGTCCGCGAGTGTGTGCCGAGGTACAGAGCCAGCCCTGCCCCTCGCCGGGGTCCCGCTCCTCACGCCCACCCACCCCGGCCAATGGCGCGGTCAGCGATCGCGGCTGTTCCCGCAGGGGGAAAGGAGCAAAGATGTTTGTGCCGCTGACACAGCACTGGGCAGATGGTTCTGGGTGCCCCCGAGCCGCCTCTGCCTTTCGCCGCTGCACCTCCAGCAGCGCAGGTATCTCCTGGCAGGTGTGGGAAGTTCCCTCCAGGCGCTGTCCTTGCTCCCCTCACAAACCCTCCCTTGGGATCGGGAAGCTCCCACGAGGAGAACTCCAACCCCAGCCAAGCCTTCAGTGGTGCACCCACGCCAGGCTCTTCAGGCTATAGACTTGTACCAGTTTAACATTACCCCGTTCCTACAAAATTAATGAAGCGCTTGAATTATTCACTGTTCGCTTTTACAGAGCAAGAGTGAGCGAAAAAAGCGGGGGCTTTGCTCTGAGGGAGTTTAGGGGGAGTTGAGTGGAGTTTTACATTCTCCTTAAACAAAAGTGCGTATCTCTGCTTGTTAGAGCTCCAGGTTTGAATTTAGATTGAAAATCTTGTGATGGTACCAAGTAGCTTCATAGGCTGCAGAGGCAGCTCTCACAGCTGAGAAAGCAGAAATGAAATTGAAATTCATAATCCAACCCCTTGTTATATGTGGAATCTCAGGGCCTATGTATATATATGTATATATATATAAATGCTAACCCTTATTATATAGAAATCTCAGTGCTCTCAGTCTGCACAAGCCAGATATTTTGAAACCTTGGTGACCCAAAGCAAACAAATAATCCCTCCGCCCCAAAAAAACCCACAAACAAACAAAAACCCCAAACAAAAAGCCCCCACAAACAAACAGACAACAAGAGCAACAAAAATTCCTCGTATTTTGCAGCAGTGTCACCTCCAGCGCTGTGGTAACAGTCAGATCAGCAGAGTTCTGTATTTGATAACAGGGGGGAAAGAATCTTAAGCCGTATTTCCCTCTTTTGCTCTTTCAACATGAATCGCCAGCAAGCCAAGACGTCATTATCTCAGCTGTATGATTAAATCTTAATGTGTCTACTAAAAAAGCGTAACAGTACACTAGACATTTCTCAATTTGATGCAAAAAAGCAAATGGGCATCTTTTTGAAAAGCCACGTTCCCACAATGTAAAGCGATTTGTTACACAGCAAGGATGGTGCCGGTGTCTCTGTAAGGGCAGTGCTGCAAACCATTTTCTACTGTGATGACGAGCAGCAACTTTCCTCTGCTTAAACTGCCCTGACATAGGGTATTTAACACAAATTAAGTACTTCAGCCTCCTTTTTTTGATGCCAGGGCCAGTCTCTGAGAGCCTTGAAGGATGATTCTCTGGAAGCTTTTTTTTAAAAGCCATTAAGCTTTCTGTAAAACTTTGCATTGCAAATTAGGACAAGGTCGTTGCAGACCTGAAAGGCTGCACTATTTCATTTCAAAAACTGTTAAATGAGAGCATTTCAAACATCTGTGAAATGAGATGCCGTTTCTGAGCTCCAGGCTTAGTTATTTCACAACCTCCTTCTGTAAAGTCTTAAACAAGCTTGGAGAAGCCTGGAGAACTGGAGCTTCTGTGGCAATCCACAGAACTGGAGAGATCAAATATGGCTGTATTTATCAATTTATTTTCCTCTTCAGAGAAATTTATTTATATTCAGGCACAAAATTTGTGTATTGTGCTTATAAGCAGCAATACATGTCTCAGGATAGGACTGTAGGATACAAATGTGGTATTTCACGCAGTGATTAATGACTGTAATGATGATTTAATCTCATTTGGGTGAGGATATGAGGCAAAGTGGAATGTGCATGTTTATTGGAAGTGGCGTGACACATTTTGAAGAATTATAATGGAGATAATATGACACTGGTGTCCAAAAGCACAGAGGTCCAGGGCAAATCAGTGCAAGAAATCTGCTTGATCTTGTGGGGTTGCCTTGAGTTGGATTGCTTGAACATAAATCTGTCTGTGATTGAAGAGAAAAGAGAAAACCAGATATATCTGAGCAAGTTGTGCTGTTTGGGTCTCTTCTATTGGGGGAAGTGGAGTTTTATGACACATATAATAAGTTTTTCCTTCTAACATTAACAATGGCTTCATTTTTTGAAGTGAGGAGAGAGAGTTCCTGAAATATTCACCTGTAGATGTTGTGCTTACATTTGTTTCTCAGGGTGAATGTAGCAGTATTTTCACTGCTGGAAGCCAAAAGGCTTTTTATGACTTCCTGCCAGTCCTGGGGTACTAAACAGACTTCTTTAGGAAGAAGTCTTTATGTGTGACAACTCACAGAGAACAAACCTGAGCTGCAGTTTTGTCTGTCCAGAAAAATATAAAATTATAGAAAATATGTACGTTTCAATTAGATGAAGTGTTTGGGAGCTAATCTTGGTGGTTTTTCCTCATTTTTAAGCCACTAACATATCTTTCCTTGCCCCAAGTGAACACAATTTCCAGAAATTTATTTCATCGACCACACCTTTAATCCTGTCTTCCCTTCTTCTCCTTCTCCTTTTCTCTCCCCTGTGATAAAAACAGGCATAGCCACTATCTAAAAGCAGCCCAGCAAGCAGAGAACGAGCTCTTGAGACCAAAACTTGAAAACTAGGGTTTATAAGTTGTAAAAGAATAATAATACAGTCTTATGATTGTGATGGAATAATTATTGGGAAAGAGTGCAAAGGCAAAAAAAAAGGTTGAGACATCACCTGGAAGACACAAAGCTTTAATATTTTCACTTTAAAAGGAGTTTCTGTGTGTAAGACTTGAGATTTGCTATGGAATTCTTTCAGAACAAGTATTTAGTTTTAATTAGCAGGGTGGTATCTTGGTTAATGGCATTCCTTGGATTCTTCAGTGGCTGTGAAATGCTGAGGCCTTATTAAGGAAGAACACAGAGGAAAAAGGAGCCAGAGGAGATGAACACACTATCCCAATTTCCCAAATTGAATGTTCCAAGGACGGGTGTTCATGGTTTTCGACTCGAAAATGTACTGTTAATGGGAAGAGCACAAAGAGTGTCTATGGGAACGCAGTGGGGCATTCAGGGGTGTAGCAGATCCCAGCGTGGGGGTGTGCTGCCACCAGCACCACTCTGAGCTCTGTCACTGCTCTGCAGCTCCCTGGGCACGCTCCTGCTGCTCTGGGAATGCTTGTTATGGCGTTGGCTTGGCTGCAAACGCTTCGTGCTTTTGTGAGTTTGTCAAAAGAATAAGTAGAAGATCAAAAAAAATGAATAGAAGATACTTCTAAGCCAACATAACAGTGCTGTGCTTGGAGAGGCAACAGTGATTCACCCCATACTTTCAACTGACTTAAGTGTTTAACAGTTCTTGTCTAACTACAGTCTTGGTTTGGAGAGTGGAGGATATTCAGGGTGAAGAGAGTCCTGGTAGTACAGGGTGTAAATACCTTATCTGCTCTTTATACATGAAATACATGGAGAATATAAATTGAGCTCCATGGAGGCAGGCTGGTGGCACCTCCAGCTCAGTGTCCTGCCTCCAGCAGTGGCCATGAGAGACTAAGGGAAAAGCAGAAATCCAGCAGTGTCCTTGGATATCCTAAAGGAGCCTACATTAAATATGCAAAATACCAAACCCCCTCTAAGAGCCCTCCATAAATCTAAACCAACACCATGCTGAGCTGACTCCCAGTTACTGGTAATGCAAATATTGATAGAATTCAAAACTACAGGCCTCTGCAATTAACAGATTCATCTGATTAAATGAATAATAAATCTTCTCATGTTACTCCTAACAGTAACACATTCAGTATTTGCATATGGTGTGAATGAGGGTTGTCAAAGACATGCAAACTAGAGGTTGAGAAATCAAGTTTCTAGATAAATAGAGATTTTGAAATATAAAAGGCTCTATAGACTTGGTCTTTGCTGACACCCAAACTGCATTTACACATTTTTCTGTTTAGTTCCCCCCAAAAAAACAACTTTTAGGGAAAACCTTTTCAAACAGTTCTAAGAGAACTTCCAATATCACATTCCCTTAGTCCTCAGAACAAAGTTGTATCACTCAAGAGATCTAGTTCTTATGCTGTGTATACACTCAAAATACACACTGTAAACTGAATAAATAGCTCTACAAAAAGCCGTAAGAGGTCATGGATGGCACTCTGGTCTTAAAAGGGGCCATGTCTAATCTTCTTTTATTTTCACAGATAAATACTATATTCTATGGTTTGTAATTTTGAAACAGTTCAAAGGAACTTAGTCACAGTAAATTGTAGTGAGAGAGAACAGCCTAAATGCTCAAAAATACCAATTCTACACAGTTAGATTTTTGCCTCTGCAGTGCTATTTGTAACAATTGTGTTGGGGGTCTCTGGAATGTGTTCGTGTGGGAAGCCAGTCCTAGAAACAGAATTTTAAAATTAATTTCAACACTTGAAAAATGCTGTGACTTCCTATGAGGGAAAGTGGCATAAACAGAAAGTAAATTTTAGAAGGCAAAATACAGCAACAAGTATCTGTATAGAAAGCCTTGTTTGGCTTGTTTATGTCTTCCCACCTGCACATTTAAATCTCATAAACAATCTTCCCTCCTAGCGTGAAGCTCATCTCCCCTATTTCCTTAAATACTTGCAGTTCCAGAAGCACTTTGAAATTGCCAAATTATTAGAACTCAACAGTGGGTTAATCAGCATTCTTACAGGAACATTAGCTACAGGTACAAACCCAATTATTTCATTAAGAAGACTGTTCTTTTATCCTCAGAGCCAAATAAATCCTGCTTTATTCCTTATGCCCAAATCTAGCCAGTCCTGTGCTGGGGCTGCATTCTTCATTTTCTGAACTAAGGCTGGAACTAATTTGCCAAAGTGGGATTTTAGAGATGTTAAGCATTTAAAATTCATAGCAATGGGTGAAAAGAGAAAACATTTTAAATCCTTTTTTGAGGTTTTAACTGAAAAATGAAGTAGTACATAACTTATTGAGACAGTGTGTCGTAGACAATATTTGAGACACACTTTTGGAGTAAAGATACTCTGAGTTCTGAACAGAATAAATTCATATATTCACTGGAATTAAAAAGTGTTGCCAGTTAAAAGATTAATCTTTCTTGGATATCAGGCTCCACTCTCACTAGCAGATATTCTGCAGTGCTCCTCAAGAGAAGAGACCCATAGCACTCCTTGGTAGAACCAGTACAGAGGAAAAAGAACCAAGAAAACAAACATAAAAACCCTCAATAAGAACAAAAAACCCCAAACAACAAAGTGCTCTGGCAAAGTGCTCTCTTCTTTCACCGATTAACTGTCAGACTGGACCTGCCGGTGTTGGAGAGGGACTGGAAAGCATCAGCAAAACAATGGAGCGATTATTTGATCAGCATGGCCCTCTTTCAACACAATGTGAAATACTCTTATTATTACCTGAATATCAGCTCTTTCAGAGCACAGAACAAACCCAGGGCATTCAGCCTCTCACCAAGTTATTCCCACAAGCCCTGCTTGGGAAATTCCCACTTTGGTGACACACTGACTGCTCAGTGATATCTTCACCACCTCTGTGTCTCTGAGGTGTTTTGCTCTGGGCAGAGCTCCTGATGGAGCAGATCCACTTCCCAAAAGACTTTTATTAACCCAGGAATTCTACTTCCTTGTCTCTTCCTCTCAGGAATGAGTGTGTTTCAAAGCCCTGTTTGCAGTGTCTCCTGTATGATTTGGGGGAGTGTATACAACAGTTGTGATATCCATTTTCAGGAGCTTATGCTTTAGGAATACTGTGCTTTCATTGGAAACTTCTGCGAAATCAGTAACTCTGTGTCCAAGCTGAAGGAGCAATGACACTGCCCAGGGAGTGCTGAATACTTCAGCTCGAGGTGGAACATCCTGATGGCAGACGCCACCACAGCCACATCTAATTAGACTAAACAAAAGAACCCAAAGGAACTCGTGTGACATTTGGCTCACCAGCCGTGGCTGGAGGATGCAGAATGGCCACAAGTGCTTTCCTTCTGGAAGCGCCAGCGAGTTTTGCTCAAACCTTCCCCCAAGCCTGGCTGTAAACACAGTACAGACACCTGAGAGAACCGGCCTTGGCTCAGGAGTTCTGATGCTTTCCTTTAGACTTTTGCCTTCTGCCTTGGAACGTGGTTCAACCACGGAGATTTTAAAGGAGCTGTCTCTTTATGAGAAAGGCTTGAAAAAATCCATGACATCATGTCGAGGTGGGTGTGGTGAAGCAGGCAGAGAGTGAGCACACAGTAAATGCTGATATAAAACACAAAATTTGAGCTCCTTTGGATTTTAGGGGGTTTGTTAGTTTATGGATTCTATTTAAAGCTGCAGAAGGCAAGTTTACATAACAGCTAGGCTGGATTCCTGGGCTTCCTCAGCCTTCCTGAGTTAGCTCTGTTCTGGATTCTTCTCTTGTAATTTACTTTTCTTGCAGATTTTGAGAGCTACAGTTCCCAATTAGGAAGATGAAAGAGCTCTTAAACATTGAGAAACTGAACTTTCATGCAGGTATGGTTTGCTATCCTTCATTTGTCCAGTAGCACTTAAGCTACTTTTTCTTTCACTGGGATTCACAATCCTGATTAAGCTGCTGAAAACTCTCATCTCACATGTAATTTTTGCATTTGGACTGGTGCATTAATAGTACATTAGGATTCAACACAGTCCTTGCCTTGGAGATCTTAAACTTTCCTTTTCCCTAGACTCTTAATATCAGATTTTAGCACTCGGCACAGAGAGCTTGATGATTTCCTCCTAAACCCCCAGGGATCAGTAAAACATTCCATAGGGTCTCTCCTGATGCAGAACTGGGCATTATACATCATTTAACACTTCCCTGAGATTTAGCAGCAAAGGTCAAAACTTAATCCTAAATCTTCCTTCTGATCAAATGGAATCTCCCTCCAGTCCCTTTGCAGTTCTTGCCTGGTGCCTCAGGAGTGTAAGAGCCAGAAGTTCATCATGAACATTTTTGTTCCAACTCCTTGGAGTGGGGTTTGGCCTTTCAAGCCAAAGTTGTCTCTCCATATAATTTTGCAGGGTAATCTCACAGTCCAGTGAGGCCTGGTTTTCCAGCTGTCCATTCAGTGTGAGGTTTTGAAAGAGAACAAGCTGTAAAATCTCTTTTATTAATGTCTTATCTTGTAGAAGAGCAACCTTTCTTAATAAATATGCGATATTTGCATTGTCCAGCTCAGTGTTTAACACCAGACATAACATTTTTAGGCTGTTACATATTAATTTTAATACATTTTATGATACCTCATAAGACTTTCTGCTCCAACCCTTTCACTATGAACCAGTCTCACTTAAAAGAGGGATCTCCCTGTGTTCAGTGGCATGTCCAGAAAAAATAATGCAGATCCTCTAACTCAGAACATTACAGTGGAAAAAAGCTGTCCTGAAAGATGTATTCATTCCTTGCAAATGCTTCATAAAAACAAAAGAAAATATTTATATTTTAGTTTCTATGTCATGTGGGAACATGTAAAACACAAAGAACATGCTATTCTGTCTACACCAATCCTAACATGTCATGGTTTATGTCACTTTGCATCCCATTAAAGTAAAATAACTGACTGCCATGACAGGAAAGGGCTTAGATGAGTTATGGGAAATAAGTTTCCTGTTTTAGATGTGGTGCTTATAATTTTATTGCTGCCTAAGTGAGAGGTGCTGTTTGATGGTTGCAAGCCCTGGCACCTGAGAGAGCCACTGAGGAAAACAAATACACTTGATGCAAGTAGCAAAATGCAGCCTTGTCTGGTGTTACAAATTATGAATACAGTGCCTTGTGCTTTTCTCAGAGAGGGAGACAGGAAGGTGAACAGATTTGGAAGTTTCATCTGATAGTAAGGTTATAAGGAGAAGCTGGAACTCTCTAAAGAGGGAAACAAGCAGGGAGGGACTCCCCAAAGACACAGAGTGTGCAGTCAGAGCGGTCCTGAGAAAGGAGCTGCAGTCCTGAGCTGCATCCACCCTTTGTCCTTGGATCAGCAGCAGACTGCACCGGATCTTTATCCATGAGACTGAGCACAGCTTTGCAAGGGAACAGGCTGTGTGGATTCCTGAGCTTTCACCTGTGTGCAGAACTGCAGCAGGTTCTGACACTCTGCCCAGGAGCAGCTCCTCTAAAACCATCTGAATGGTCCGTGTGTGTGTTCGCAGCCTCAGCTCTGACTGGGGTTGGCTGCTCCCTACATCACTCCTGGCAAATCCCAGGAGGTAACGTGTGGCCCTGCAGTGCTGGAGCAGGAGCAGAGAAATGGGCATCAGGAAGTTAAGGTGGTGGTCTCTTTTCTTGCTGAATCCATGAAGTTCTTGCTAAGATCCCCATAGGAAAGGGAGAGACGCAGGGAAGGAAATACTTCTCTACTCACAGCTCAGTAATTGAGACAAACTTTTCAAATTTGCTTGTCTAAAACTTTAAGGGTGCAGTAATAAGACTTTGCAGGAGATCAGGACATGTTTGGGAGCCCAGAAGGGTCCAGGGGCTTGAACATGAAGTCAGAAAATTTGAATTTTGCTCCCTGACTCCATAGTTGATTTTCTTTCAGCGAGTCACTTCGTGCCTCTGTTTGCTCTCATTAATGTGTTAGTGCTGGGCATTCTTTTCCCTGTTTGCAAGTGTCCATCCCAACAGATCCCTGGAATTTTTAAAGGATAGTGGATTCTGCTACAATACATAGAAAATAAATGAATAGATTCAGATTCAGGCCCAGCCTTTGGGCACCAAAGTGTAAAGTCAGATTGTTTGAACTTCAGCGTGCACATTCTTAGGAATTAGGTTTCAGGATGAATGAATCTATTCATCTTTCACAGCCTTTAAGACACTTCTTACCTCTGGAACTTTCCAGTGTCCTCTGAGACTTGCAGGCTGCTGTTGATGAAGATGAATTTTTTTTTTTTTTTTTGTGAATGCAGCATATGTTTTTTAGTGCATGATAAACATTGCTATGGTTAAGTTGAAACGAGGAACAGGCATTCTGCACCAGATTTCTATTTGCTGGGAAGTGATTGAACAAATGTTTGAACAGCTGTGCTGAGTAGACCCTGTTGGGGTAAGCAGTGGAATCATGAGAGCTGGTGTTTTGGTTGTCCACAGTGGAAAAGGAACAGTCAAATAATTGTCTGCTGTGAAGGACTTACACACATGTAATAGAGATTTCAGGTAATTTATGATAAAGTCTGTCAAACCTATCTTTGCATGTATGGTGAGTTTTATTAAAGATGCTCATTCCTGATCTTCTAGAAAAGGTGAAAGGGCTTTGGCTACTCCAGCACTCAGGACAGGAAAATTACCTTGGAGAATGGTCAGGACAGTTGAGAATCTTTATATTGCTTAAAAAAAACTCTTTCAGTTCCAGAAATGAACAACCTATGGTCCATATAATTCTAGATGGACCAACAAAGTGACTGCCACAAAGACTGATCATTTCCAGCAGAAAACCAGCACTTCTGTGCACAGCACCTTTTGCCATGGAAAGGTTCTGCTCTGCACTATCAGCTTCCAGAGAGCTTTGTAGTCATGTGGCAGGTGAAAGAAATATGGTCTATATACAGTAATGAGTGGTACTAAATGAACAGCTGGCATTCCTGACGTACCATAAACTCACCGAAGAGGAAAAGAAAATAAGGGTAGGATATTTTAATGGCTTTTACTCCTAAAAATGGAAAGCAGATATCCAGATCACAAGAGACCCCACTTGAACTTTCTGCTTGTGGTCTGACTTCTGATAACAACTAATTTGTAAGGACAGATTTGACAGTGGACAGCCACTGTGACTGTGGGCAGCCAGCGAGAGTGGAGTCTGGGTTTTCAGCTTGCAGCAAAATGCAGCAAATGAAGACCCTGAATTTTAGCCTGGTGATGAAATTCTTTGGAAATCTGAAGGCCAGTTTTGGTGCCAGAGCTGATTCTCTCTGAGTGATTGCCAAGGCTCAGGTTTGTCAGAGAAGACTCAAAAGGGTTGCTGGTGGCAAGCATGGGGAATTGTTCACAAGCAGTGTGTGCTCTGGGAACCTGAAAGTCTTGGAGGTGTGTGGGGACAGGGGCAATGCAGTGACTGCACCCCATCCTCTGGTATGTTCTGCCCCACACCTCCCTTGTTTCACCACGGTGCATTTTCTGGGCCTCTGAGCAGGCCCTTGGGCTTTTTATGAAGGAGAAAACATGTAGTGGAACATAAAAAGGACTTTCTTACATTAAGGAAAATGGTATCCTGGGGTGTGCTCATTGCAGGACTGATCTTACAGGAATGCAATCCTTTCCAGAGGCACAAAGAGTGACTGAGATACCCTTATTGCAAGGCATGCTATGTAACAATAAAACATGCAGTAAAGTTTATATTGCTGCTCACATAAAGGTGACATTATATTTTAATAAAATAGCATGGCTTTTATGAGTGCACACTGGGATATGAGCTGGAAAGAAGAGTTGAACTGGACTTTATTTTCTCTGAAGGCTGAAGGCTGTCAGATTGTGTCCTGGTGGCTGCGGGTGTTCCAGGGAGCTGGTAACTCCACAGTGTGATGCTCAGTGGCTCTGGGTGTAGAGGTTTGTGCTGCAGCTCCATCAGTGATAGGCAGGGTGTCCTCGTGGTTATTTTGCTTTGGAGGGCAGCCCATCAGAACTTCACGCTTTGAATTAATTCTGTTTATCTTGGAAGCTGAGAGACATGAGCAAAGCCATCAAGGCCAGACCTCAGTGCATCTCAAGGTGGGCTTGAATACTGTCAGTGAGGAGGCTTGTGCTGCAAATCTCATATTAGTATCCCACTTGGCTAAAAAATGTCTATGTGTGCTCTTTTATTCCTCTTTTTTATAATACAAGTAAATTCCAAGCTGGAAACATAGTGAGTTTTGACTTCATGGCTTTGAGCACTGGCGTTTTCAATCTGTGTTAATGATTTCTGTAATTTTCTTTTAATGTTTCCAGCACGGCTTTCATAGAATCACAGAATTTTGCTCTTCTCTAACCAGAACCAAAAGCCAAACAATCAAACAAATATACATTTAAATAGATATATATGCATTTAATACAGCAGGAATTAAAATTCTGCTTGTGCTGCTGGAATGGCTTTATTGTGTCACCCACTGTGAGCTGAGCTATTTCACCTTTTCTTTTTAATTAATACTTGATCTTTCTAATGAGCCCCAAATCTGTTCTCCCAGACAATCAGTGGAGAAATCAGTACTATTCAGGTAAGAGGTGATGCTCATGTCTCGATGAACTTTAATGGTACCAATTTCAATAATGCTTTCACTGTTAGATAAAAGCTGGCCTGCAGATAATGAATCTGCCTTCAGGAAAAGCCAAGACATAATAGACTGGAAAAAAGCATTTGTCTTAATTATGGTAATTATCCTAATTTAGGCTTTAAATAATAAGAGGCTGGCACTTTATATATTTAATATTTCAGTTAGCTAGGAGCATTAAGGAAAATGAGACATCTCAGAGATACAGAAACACTCCAGCATTTCATAAAAGAAATGGTGAAAACTTCCTGGGAAAAACAGCTGGATGAAGAAGTGAAATGTTGGGGAAATGGGCTGTTAGATCTGCCTCTCCCATGAACACAGAGTGTGTGACCAGGTGAGCAGATGGCAGGTAGAGCACTGGAGCCCCTCTGTTTAGAGTAGCTGAGGACCTGACCCACCAATCCGCTGCAGATTGTGTCTCCCACTGGTCGCACCTGCTGCACCCCTTGTCTCACAGCTGCCTGTCCAGTGGTGTGAATCTGAGACTTATTGTACTGAGTCCTCCTGGCAGGATTAGAGCAACCTCCAGGCTATTTCCTTCAACATCACTCTGTGAACAGAGCTTTCTTTGCAGTGAAATGTTGCCTTTATGGATTCAGAAAGGAGAAAGTCATAATCCTGAGTGACTCCCTATACCCACATGTGCCTAAAGATCCTGGAAATTACTGGTTTTTTCTGCTCCATACTTGGCAATTATATTTACCCAGCTAGTCCTACCTGCTTTCCAAAACTTTGTCCTCAAACCAGGCAAAAAAATCTTCACATTCACGTTTCTCTCCTGACAAAATATACTGAATATTTAACCGTAATGTATAAACTCACTGGTTACCTGAGTGATTAAACATAGAATATTCCATCCAGAAAGCTTTATTTCCTCAGTGAAAAGTCTTCTTCTGTCTTTTTAAAACAGACTTAAAAGATGTCTTAGGGATGTGACTTAGTGGTGAACTTGGTAGTGTTGGTTTAATGGTTGGACTCAATGATCTGAAGGGTCTTTTTCAGTCTAAGGGGTTCTGTGGTAGTTAATGCCTTGGGAAACAGAGCCATAATCACCTCAAATCAAAAGCAGATATTTGTGGATGCAGTGGTTCGTTCCACAGAGTGAGAACTGGGCTATGGCTGCATTTCTGCTACACACTGGAAACCTCATTAATTACTCAGTCTTGTTTTAATTTTTAAAATAATTGTACTCCCTTTTTATCCAAGTAAACAACTGTCTTCTAAGCACCCACCTCATATAGAGTACTTTTGTCATATGACATCAAAAAATGGTAATTGTTACTCTGTTATTGCTCAAAATCACAGTAGGGGGGTAAGTGCTTCGACTTCTGGAGTGCAGGAGCTATAAAGACTGGCGTGACTATTGAAAGGTGAAATCCAATTGCCAGTGTCCCAGTTCAGAGATTCCTGGCTGAAGTTTAGGTTATGGATGCTTTAACTGACCAGGATGTTGCATCTGACCCTGCGTGTGAAATTAGTTTCTTGTTATGGGAATGACAGAAACAGGCAGAAGAAAATCAGATTGCCTTTGTGACTCCTACACTAAGAGCCACACTGTGGTTCATGCTGTAAAGGAACTCAGACTGATTCCATTGCTTGCAAAAACTTTATTTCTTTGAGTAGCAAGTGCGAGACGTGATACATACTGGCCCTAGAGAGAAGGGTGCAGTGTGTCTGCACTGCAATGTGAAATAAAAGAAGTTTAAAACCAGTTTGCTTTTTTCCCAGCCTCGCCAGATGCACCAAGCAATTCACTCAGAATTTTTAAAATTCAGGAAAAATGTTAGTGCTGAGCTATTTTAACAGCAGTGGTCCAGAAGTTAGGAAAGGAAAAAAAAGTAGTGGCAAAACAGTAGGCCAGTATTGTCTGAAGTGGTTTCAAAAACCATCTTGAGAAGATAGATGAGACCACGAAGCCGTGGCTGAATGAAGCAGCTGCTTCATCCTGGATATCTTGATGTTTGATGGTACATTAGCCAGAAAATCAGGGAAGGGAGGAAAAGAGGAAATGTGTGAATCACAGCATTTGTTACTTTCATGTAGCTTTTATAGGGTTAACGTAACTAAGTAAAGTAAGTAAAAGGTATTAATTGGAACCTGCTGAAAAAGACCCTGATTCACCCATCTTTAATCCCTGTCTAACCAGGTGACCCACTGCACCACCACTCCAGCTGAATATCTTAGAATCATTAACTGATTAATTGATTTTATCCTCTCAGCATTCTTATACAATACAATCTAATTTAGCAAAGGATGAACTCTGGAAGTGACTTAAATGAGTAAAGCCCCAAAATAAACCGAGTTCAAGGCAGCAGTTTATGAGGTACCCTGAGATCACGCACCACCATGCAGGACACGTCCTGTACTTGTGCCATTGCCACCCACACTTCCACTTGGGCAGGGTCGTCTCTTCAGGCACAGCCTGCATTGCTTTGCAGTGTCTTGCCTGGAAATGTCTTTCCCATTGCTCTTCTTTGGAGACCAGTTGGGTTGGGTTGGGCTCTTCTCACAGTGGTGTCAGGAGGAATTACACGCAGACTTTTCCAGCAAGCTTTGAACCAGTGAGTTCCAGCCCTCTGAGCAAATCAGCCTCATAGCAAACAGCTGGGAACTGCTTTGAACACAGCCCTAACAGTGCCTGTGGTGATTTGGACTCTCCTGGACGAGCTGCAGTCACCAGAACAAGTCAGACCTCACAAATAATTTTTAGAGAGAGAGATGAATCCCCAGTGAATGAGGCTCAGATGCCTCAGATCCCTCAGCTGAGCTGGAGAGCAGTAAGGAAGCTTGGTGCAGTGGCCGAGCAGCTGCACAGCTCTGGTGGCAGCAGAGGGTGGCACTAATTTAGTTCTCTACCCCTGCTACAAACTTCGGCAAAACCAGCATTGGTTTGCATCTCTCCGCAGCAACTTGGGCCTGATTCCTGGCACATTCCTGCCCGAGTGCACCCTGCAGTTCCCCTCACAGGGCTGCTCCATCCCAGCCGGCTGCTATCTATCTCAGTCTCTAATCTGGGCCATAAAGCAGCCCCATTTTCCAGGCAGTGTTTACTGAAAACACAGGAGCGTGCCTGGCTCCCTCAGCCAGACCTGCTCCTTCCCTCCCTCTCCCTGGAAGGTCAGGCTGCAGGAGTCTGCTGCTGCCTTTGGGAGAGCAGGGAGTGAAATCACCAGCCCATAGACCATTAACCCTGACAGGTTTACAGTTGCTTCCTCTGGGGCTGAGGGAGTTCAGTATGCTCACAGCCAGGCAAAGGGGTTGCCAGTAAAGCAAACAGTGACATGATTGAAATCTTCATTAGAGAGAAAACCGGAGAGCCAAAGTAAAGATTTGGGACAGGAGAACACGGTGCAACATCAAGGCTTTCAGTGGCATCAGCAAGTTTAAAACAAAAGTTCTACAGAAGCAGAGAAGAGGTAATGAAAAGGGTCAAAAACAAATAGTAAGGGATAATAATGAGGTTGGTGTTACTCACATGTGGCACTAGAGAGCTGGGAAGAACAAACTGGATCTTGCTGTCCTGCTTAATACTAAGAAATGCTCGAATCTTGCATGAAAAAGCACATTTGAAATTGTAACTTCCTTGAATTTAGTGCTGTAGATTAATTCTGACTAAGACCCATGTATTCTGTAATTATGCACCTATTTCTGTGGGGGTGCACTAAGTTTTGGGAAGCAGAAACCAGCCGGTGCTGCCTTCAGCACTTTTGTCCCTATTCCCTGACAACTGGGATTGTAGCAAGATAATTAAGGCCTTTGCTTGAATAAAGTATTTCTAGATTTCTTCGCAGCTTGTTCTCAACTGACCTACCCTTTCACAACCACCTTGAAAACATGACCTGTCTCATTCTCAGAGTGAGAAGAGCTGGATTCTTTGTCTCCCCATTCCACTGCTCAACGAGACCATCAACGGCCCCCACCATCAGCATATGTCACACTGATAGTACTTGGCCAGCTTTTCTTTTTTGCCTGGCTCATAAAGGGAGTGGAAGGAAAGTGTCCTGAATGTTTTTCGTCCTTGCTAACACCTCCTTTCCTTGCCGGGTGTTGTCACTAAAGCTCCACAACAGTGTTGTAACAGTGCTCTATTCAGCCTGGGAGGTGCAGGCTGAGCATTCGTCTTTTAGAGGAGAGACTTTTAGGAGCCTTCCCTGCCCTCGTTAAAGCCATCCCCGCAGTCAGTGGCAGCCAGATAAGATTTCAAGTCACGTCTTGTGTTCCACATGTTTTCCGGTGGGTCCGGAAATGTCTGTTATCTCCACTCAGGACTGGAGACCCCGATGGCTGCTTGGATTTTTAGTCAAATAAGACAAACACCCCTCTATTTTCTCTGGTTATATATTTATTCGGTGATTACCACAACTTTAAGGTTCACAAACTGGTTCTTTGTTTCTGTAAATATTTGACATAGGGGTGAGGAGCAGCGATCTCCAGTGAAGATGAAGAGCCATGAGAGGGGTCAGTCTCTCAGCTGGAATGACCAGGAGCCATTCCATGATCCTACATGAACACCAAGGCTCTTTTGCCCTACAGACCTATCTGATGTCTGCTGTTTCAATATCCTTGGGCTCTAGCAGGCTATTTTTGCAGATGGTAATGTGTTGGTATTCTCTATCCAGTGTTTCTGATAACATTTTCTGCTTAGCTTGTCAGCAGTTTAGGACAAGGAGGAATTCCTGGTTAAAAAAAAAAAAAAAATAAAATCTGATAATCTGTTTTGTTGTGTTTTGGATGTTAACTAAAGGCTCGGAGGAATCACAACCACGGTGGAAGTTGGTATGAAACGCCAGAATATGAGGCCTTTTAGTTAAAATAATTAAATATTGACCAAAATTTTTTATCAGAGGAACTGAGAAGCCTGGGTTTATGTACTGATCTATTAAAAAAAGAGAGGTTTCAAAGTAATATTGAGAAAAAGCATAATTTTAAAATGTAATTACCTCCAAAACAAGATCACCATTCTGAAAATAAAGCAGTTGTCCTTAACTAGAAAGCAGTTGCCAAGAGGTTTATTCTATGAATTAAATTTTATGGATTCTGCATTGAAAACTTATGCAATACAGCTGAGCAATCTGTTCCTTTCTTGACAGGACTTATGATAATAAATGCCAAGAGCTTGGACGTGTAGGATTTTTATCCTCCCTAGGGGGTCTTTGTTAATGAAGAACTTTTGGCAGCTATTCTTTCACTTCTGTTTGAATCATTTTTAGAAAAACGAAATGGTAACATTTCACTTAAAGAACAAAATGTCTAGAATTTATTTCACTCTTAATACTGAAATTATATTGAACAGGATGTTGGGAAAAAAATTATTGAACATTCCTGTCGACCTTGATAATGTTTCCTTCTCCTGATGGTCTTTTCTATTTCTTCTTTCTCTGATTTACAGTGTAAAGAACTAATAGAGTCCAAACTGCATCTTACTTTAGACAGAAGAAACTTGAAGTTGGGCAAATTGAAAATCAATTAACTGATTAAATGGTCCAGAGTTCGGTATTTTGATTTGGCACAGCTGAACTTTTGCACTTCTGTAATATCTGTGCAAGTCTTGAAAATGAAAACATATATATCATTAACTATACTGTTTGTATCCAATTAAATAGTTCTGAAATATGGAAAGGACACTTTGCAGTTTGGCTTTTTGTTGGATTCCAAGTTCAGGATGAAAAATATCCCAGGCAAGGAAGTTGTCTCCCACCCAGCACTCCGTGTGTCTCATTGGAGTGGAGCATCCCTCATGGGGTTTGTCCTGGCTGTGGGATGATGAAAATACAGCAAAACGCTGACAGAGGTTTGTGAAAGGGTTTGAACTTCCATGAGACACTGGAAACATTAAACATTCAGTGAGTGTCTGCTCTTTAGGGATCATGGCATGTTCTGAGACCTTCCTGGCCCACTGAGGCCTGTGGGACACTGGGAGGTCCCTGGAGAGGTGCTCACACACAGGGCAGAGCTGGCCAAGGTGCAGCACCAGCTGTGCCTGGAGCCCTTCTGAAATCCCTCCTTCACATAGGAAGGGAAAAATGTTTCCATCTGCTGGTGCACCTGAAGCCACGTTGTGTGACCTGTTGATATCCATGCCTGTGCAGCATTTGCTAGTGCAGGTGCGTGAGGAAGAGTCAAAAGATTTTTCCTTTCAGTTCTTTGGATGATGCATCAGAGTGAGGAAGCTCAGAGCCTTTTGTACATGCACTTCATTGTGCAGGTTGGGTTTTCTCCTGAGGCAGGTATTAGCTCCATTCCATCTTCCAGATAAGCTCCCAGCAGAGAGTGTGTTTATTTTAGAGGAACAAAAAAGACAGAAGAATTTGCTTTATGTCTTTGCTGCCCAAAATTGTGCTTAAAAGATCACACAGTGAAAAAAGTGCAGGTAATAGAGGCTATGTTATTCAGAGGTAAAAGATAAAAGATAAGCCTGCTGGCAACCAGAAGCCTATTTCAGCTGCTTCTGAAGTGTGTCACAGACAGGTCTGCAAAGACATTTCACCATCTCACTGATAAAGGTGGTGCAGTTATTGAATTGATCTGCAAACGTGCAAACACAGGCTCCACTTGGGTGTGCGTGGTGCGGATGTGAGCATTGGGATTGGTGAGCAAGTGGAAGGACACCTTTTCAAGAACTTTGTAGTAAAATAAGAGAAGTTTATGGCTCATGAACTGCTTTCCAATTGTCCTTTTACTTTGGCTCTGTTCAGGATTTGCGTTCCATGAAAATTCTAACTCGCCCACACAGCCATTACATGGCAGAGCAGTAAATAGCACTTCCAGCTTTAAGGGCTAAGGCTTTATAAAGGCAAGGGTACAAAAGGTGATGCAGCAATTGTGCTTGACTTCCTTTGCACTGTCAGTGCTGTTCTGGCTGCTGATTAACTTATTCAATGATTATTTGAAAGTCAGCAAACAAGGATTGTTTCTAAATCTGAAAATAATTATCAGTAATACTGGAGTGGAAATGATGGTGATGGGAGATGCTTTCTCTATTGAAGCAGCAACTCCAACCTCCCAGATCTCATATTTAATCCTCCTGCACTTTTTTGACGTGAAGGAGGATTAAAATGGTCTAAGAGAGTGATCATTCTGCCCTCTTAGAAACACTGTTACTTTTCACACTTGTGTTAATATTACCCTGGATGTAAATCTACTTCCTAAACTATGTGGGTATTCTTGAGAATGGTAGAGCAGAACAGAGCCATCACCACCAAGAATAACCAAGAGTTTGGGCTGGTTTTAACTGAATATTTGTGGCATGTAATAAAGCCCAGGATAACTGGGATGCTGTTTGTTTGGCTGAACTGGGTAATTCTGACAACACCCAAGTCAGCTTCGTACAGGAAAGCAAGTGCTGTTGTCTGCATGGGACTCGTGGAAAGGGGAACCCTGGCATGGAAGGAGTACCTGGGGTGCTGCTTTGCTGTGAGCTCAGGAGGGCTTGGTTTATAGGGATGAGGGGATAGTTTATAGGGATCTTCAGTTTAAGGGAAAGAAATCTTTTCCATGCTTTTCCAGCATCTTGCATAGGCCCTGCCTGTGTCTTCAGTCCTGGCACCAAATCCAACTGCCAGGCCTTTTCCCAAAAGCATTAGTGGAACAAATAACAGCTAAGTGCCCTTTAAGTCAGACCTGAGCTGCTAAATTTGTCTGTCCGAATTTTCCTGGAAGAATGGAAATTTACAGTAAATGCAGCCCTCAAAGCAGAAGTTTTATTCTCCTGTATTTCTGCACAGGTCAGCAGATAAAGCAGATACATTGTGCAAGCCTGGCAGCAGTGATGGTCTGTCTCAGAGGCATTTTATTAATTTTTCAGGAATATAAATCAAGATGATTTCATGTTGAATAAAGAATGAAATACTTTCTGCTCTCATTTCCGGACTCTCAGTAATCATTAAGGACAGTAAAAGGACTGCAGGGGAATTAGCTTTTTGACCCACTATTCACCACCAGTACATTCTGCCAGTGGTGGGAATAGACCTAATGAGCAGTTTGCAAGTGGAAGATTTATGTACTTTCATCATAGGCAGATTTTGGAAGATTTTTAACTTTGTGGCCTGAGTGGAATCTTTGAAACAGTTACTAAGAAAACAGTATGACTGGTTGTGGTGGATGAGGAGATTTAGTGCCTGCAGATGTGATGAACTTCCAGGTCTTGCTGTTGAGTTGCCGCTGAACTGGACATCATCTTGCACTGCCATGCAATTCACGGGATCCCTTCTCCCCCTGCCGGGGCAGCAGAGATGAGATGAAACGAGAGGAGCAACAGCCTTTCAGAGCTGAGACAGGAGGAAAATGTAAATGCAGGTGATCAGATATATTCAACACACTCTGACTGCTCTTCGTAATTCCACAATTCCAGACTCCCGGGTCTTCAAAGCACGTATTTGCTGTACAATAGTTAGATTTGT
This sequence comes from Myiotriccus ornatus, assembly GCA_036023395.1. Taxonomy (NCBI): domain Eukaryota; kingdom Metazoa; phylum Chordata; class Aves; order Passeriformes; family Tyrannidae; genus Myiotriccus; species Myiotriccus ornatus. Next base: position 3,435,846 of record JAYRBT010000028.1, on the reverse strand, counting down.
TTCCTTGCTGTGGGTGCCAGCTGGAAACAACCTGCTGGGCTTGATCCCTGATCTGTCTTTGTGCAGGAAAAGGAGGAAGGGAAAGGTAAAAAGGAGCCAGTGCTGCAGTTTGGAGTGTACCCCTGGCAATGGATAAAAGCTGAGAACAAGCAACTTTAAGCTAACAGGAGAAATGTTTGGCAGTCCTGCTCCATCAGGAGTCAGTTGCTCAAGATTTAACACATGGGTGTAATTCCTGTGCATAACCTGATCACCTGGCCCTCCTTCTCAGAGTGGAAATGTCTCATTTTGGAAAAGAACTATTTTTCCTGTTCTGCCTCAGCAGGGACTACTCAGTCTCCTGGTTAGTGGGAGGAATAGCAGGGCTCTTTTACTTGAATTCTTGTCAGAATAATGCTGTGCAACACCTGCAGAGACAGGTGGGACAGGAGCTGGGATCACATTAGAGGCTTCAGGGGCTGGCACAGCTTCCAAACTGGGGCACTTGGGCTTCAAATCCCTCAAAGGCACAGCACTGCACCTAAAAAGCAACAAGGCCTCTTAGTCCTCCAGAACTCCAGTTGGTTGAAATCAGAAAGGACGAAGTTATAAATAGTGATACTTCTGGTGTCTTCCTGTTGTTGTCAGAGTGAAGTTTTCCTTGGATATCCTAAGATGAATGGTGGCTTTCAGGTTTGTGAGAATTTGCTGCAGCTTCCAATGGAAGATTATTTTCCTGTCTGTTTTGGTTGTCATTCTTTTTCTTCATAATCTTTAACGAGTCTATGATTATTTATTATACACCATCTCTCATCAAGAAGGGGTTCCTTTTATAACCAGAATCTCCCCATGAAGCTTTTCCCCAGAAAAAAATTAAAGTTAGGGTTTTTTCTCTGTTAAGTGAGGGTAAGATAAGGAGGCAGAATGTAATTAAAACAGCTGATGATGCTCAGCTCTTCCAGAAAAACCCCAAACTTTCCATTCTATTCTATAAGTGCTTAAGATTAAATATTTCATTAGCACCTGAGATGAAATTTAGGTAAGTATGCCTGAAAGCTTTAGCTAGAGTAAAAAACTGGCATTTTTTTAAAAGTAGTAGTTGTATGATGCTGTGGAAAGTGTCCCCTAAATACCGAGTCATGATTACTACAGGACTATTCCTGCTGGAGTTATAGTAAGACCAGACATGTCACTTAAAAAGAATAAATTGATCTTTAATCTGAGAATTTTTTATCCTCTACCACAATAAAATTGGTCTGCAAAGGTAAAATGTATTCTCTTGAAGAGTTTTCAGTGCCACTTCACTGAGGTTCCAGTGTGGCCACTTTTCATCACCTGTGGTTTCTTTACCAGGGTATTCTGTTAACATTAACAGGCTCAATCAGGTAATAGGGAATTCTTTGAATTTCATTCAAAATAAAAAGCTGTGAAATCCAAAGGTGAGCTTTATAAAGACCATATTGCTGCTCAGTCGTGGGAAGTCCTACATGGGAAATGGAGGACTTTCTCCTGAGACTGATCACAGTGCATTTGGTTTCTAAATTCAAAGCAAACCAATAAGGCAAGAGAAAAGCAGGGAATGACTGAAACAGCCTCAATGACTTGGCTAAATCACTTAAACCAACATTCCTCATTCATGTTAGAGCAAAACAATGTTACAGCTTGAGTTATAGCAGATTGCTGCTTAATAAGGGCAGAAGTTAGTCATCTCCTTTCAGCTGATTCCAGTTCAGCTTCCCCAGCTATAAAACCCTTATTAAAGAAAGTTTAGCAGCTGTACTGCTCTCTGAGGCATGAAAAATCTTGATTAAGGCCACTATCCTGGAGTCAATGGGGCTGAAACCTTGATATACTGGGACACGGGGAGGGCCCAAACCAGCTTTGTGTTCCCCAGTGTCCTGCTGGTTGTTTTTGCCTCTCAAAAGCAGCTTTGCCAGACCTCCTGCCTGCCAGATAACATCGTGTTATCTGTGCCCCTCTGCAAGGTTAAGAGCAGCAAGCTCAAAGCTGTGGGCACAGAGCAGGAGGGCAGGATTTTAAGCAACCTCCGAGGCTGAGCTCCTGGCATTCCTGCTTCGGGAAAAGAGCAGAAGATGGCCTTCAGGTTTTTAGGCTTCAGGTGTTGGATTTGAGGAGCACGTTGGAGCTGCCAAGTGTGATTGCCACAAGAGCTCCAGGGAAAGTATTAGTGAAATCACCACGGGACTGGAAGTTCATTAAAAGTGTTAATGCAAAGAGATTAGTGATTGATACAAGTCAATTAGGTTGATGAGTCAAGTTCTACTGTGAATAACATCAAAGGAACAAAACCTAGCACGGAGCTGGAATGGTGGCTGCTACAGATAAAATGGTATTGGAGTCATGGGATTGACTGAGTTTTGATTCTTGCATTTTTAATATTAATATTTTTTCCAGTTATTCTGAGGTATGATTCAATTATGTCTGAAAAGTGGGGAAATAGCTTTGCTTTTTGGTTTTACTCAGTTCTGTTTGTCAGTCCTTGTAACAAAGGAAATACATTTAATTTGTTTTATAATTTGTTTCCATTTTGCACTTAGCCTGGAAAGTGTTACAAAAGACATTCCCACAGGTAATGAACTGTTGTAAATATTCTGATGAAAAGCATATAAAATATCTTTTGATTTCTTCGTTGGTAAATGAAAACTTTTCTTTTACCTCATTATAAAATTTAGGATTAACTCTTGAAATGTCAAGATTAATCTGCGAAAGATTTCCTGTGTCGCACAAGCCTCTCTCTGTACCTCTCACTCATCAGCTGCTATTGCAAAGTATCTTAGCCAGGGAAGAAGGGATGGGAGCTGGACCAAGGCCACCTGAGCAAAACACTGATTGGGAGACTGCAGTCATAGAATCCAGAATCCTGTAGAACCATTTTTTATGATTAATGAAGATTGGTTAATGAGTAACCGGCAAGGAACAGCTCGCACCTCTGTGTGTGGTTATTTAAATGTAATTGGCTTTATGAACTCACAAGGCTATTGTATTTTATTTGGATAACCTTGCCTGATGCACTAAAAATCACTCCAGTGTTTTTACAAGTTTGTTTCTTTTCTTATTAAGGCAGAAAGGCTGACTCATTGCTCTTAATCCATCTGTACACAGGCAGCCTCTGAAGTGAATGCCAGCATCCATGTTCAGGGAAAGGGGCAGGGAGAATGAGACTGAGTGTCAATGGCAGCAAATTCGGGCTTTTGGTATCGTGTTGTGCATAAAAAAATAATTCTGATCTATGTGCTAATTACAAATTGACTGGTGTTTCAGTTTGCTGGCCTGGGGCCGTGGTATAAAAGGTATAAAATTGCTTTTAAAGGGTGACAGAAGCTGAGTACTGTCCCACCAGTGCCCCATACAAACAGGGTAATATTAAACATGACTGATCATAGGCAAGTCGATTTAGAACTGTAAATCAGTCTGTTCAAGTGTTATGTGGTATGAAATAATTACATCCTCTTTGCATAAAAAGTATTGTTCTGCTTATGACAGACTGGAAAGCCTCTGAAGAGCCTCATGTCACCTTCTGCAGTCACAGGTACGATGGAAACCCAGAAGTTAATGTGTAATATTTACTAGAAAAAGGAGCTTAAGAAACAATACCTCCTTATTTGCTACTGCTGTTTCTTCTCTGTCGGTGGTTTGTATCTATTTAGGTGAGAAAAAGTAAGTTATTGTTTCAAAAAACTGCTACTCAAAGGAATTGTGTGTGGAGGTGAGGCACACTTGGTGTTTCATCACAGAGTTTTCAGCTCCAGTCTGAATTTCACAACCTTTGCAGACATCTGGAAGACAGAAATAAAACTTAAGAACAAAAATCCCCAAAAAGCTCTTGCAATAACAGAGCTCACATTGTGGGGGTTATCAAAATACTTGAAGCCAAGACTTTGAATATTGAAAAATTCCTTGCTTAAGACGCTTAGACAGCGATTGATTTTTCCAGTATCAGACTTCTAGACAACATTTTAAATTGTGTATCCAAACTCTTCAAACATGCAGAATAATAAAATCTTTTTGTAAGTTTTAGTGGTTGAGATACACTAATATTAGGTACTATTGCCTCAAATAGATTTGCCTGCCTTAGATAAGCAAAGAGAAGCTGCAGCAGCCTGGGGTCATAGTGGCCTTAGGTCTTTGAAATTTCTTGTTAGTATAAAACATAATTAACCCTTTTCCACTAGGATATTTAAGCTTTTCAGCTAACAATTTAGGCAAATAATAACAGACTTTTTTGTAGTCTGATTTGAAGGAATTTCTTCAGTACTGACATCAGTAAACCAGGAACACTTTGGTTTAAGTGGGAAATGTGGGAAAATTAGTTTTAAAATTGTTAGGGAGTTGCTTTCTAAACACTATTTTCCAGTGCTAGCGATAGTAGGAACTAAAAGGAGAATTGATATTCTATTGGGATTCATCTGGGATAAATAAAAGTATTAATTATAATTCTAAGAGCTGCAGCTGTCACTATCTCTCATGTAATAAATACTGTTCATAAGAAACTTTTACCTTTAGGGTGAACCTGCAGGACAGGGGAAAACTGAGAGATATCTTCAAGAATAATGAGCTTAGAGAAATTCAGGGAAACACCACAGGGGATGAGTCTATTCTTACTAGAAAACACCTGTTTTGGGCAAAAAAGTGATTTGAAAATTAGCTTGGGAGGTGTGTGGGGGAAGGTAGGCCTAATTCAACACACTAAAATATCCTGTGTCTCTTTAAATCTCTTAAAATGTCCTGTGTCTCTTAAAATAGGGATTTCTGTGGTAATGTATTTTTTGTAGACTAGGATATGCAATCCCTTCCCCAAGGACTGCTTTTCATCTCTTTTGTTACACTCAACTCTTACCAATAATTTTCCATTATTCTGCAACCCAACTGATTTGGTCACCAGGCAGGTCCACCCTCCTGTGCCGCCTGGAATGTAAATAATAGAATCACAGGGAGTTCCATCCATCACTGATGTCTCCTCTGAGTTTGATAGATTGACTTCAGGGATTTTTTTTTTTTTTCCATTGCAGGAGATAAAGTCATTATATCTGAATAATGGGTTATTTGACCAGTAAAATGTTTTAAAAAGGCCTGTACTTGGGGGCTGCCTCAGTGGATTGGTACCTGCACGGCATTTCTTTGATTTACTCTTCTTCCTCAGCAACACAGTCAAAGCTTTGAATGTGGGGATATAACAATATAAATGCTGTGATTGTCATCTGCAATAATGCAGCTTGGCTGAAGAGAGCAGGTAATCTGTTAACACTGGTTTAACAGCCATTACCCACTGAGGCAGTGCCACCCTGCCTTCTGGAGAGCTCTGCACGGTGTGCCATGTGCTGCCTGGCTCAGACCAATGGTGCAATGAACCCACATTTTTGGAGCTCTCAGGTACAGAAAGGAGCTGGAAGCAGTTTCTGTCAGAACAGTGTGTGCAGGACAGCTTGTTCTCAAGGGAGAAAATTGTCCCAAGAGAACCATTAATTAAAAAAAAAAAAAAAAATTAAGGAGGAGTGGGAAGAAGAAAAGACCTGGTTGAGGTCTGGTTAAATCTCTGGAGGGCTCTGCACTTACACCCCTCTCATGTCCCCCTCTAACAAGATGAGTGCCAGTGGTTATGCATCTGTGAAGGGCATATATGGCACAAAGAGCAGGAATTCCCTGGTGCCCTGCAGGCATTCAGCACACAGTGCTGGGGTGTAGCCAGGAATGCCAGAAGTCAGTCCTGTTAAGATGGGGTTCTTACCACTGTTCTGTGGAAACCAGCATCAGGATTGCATTTTATTTCTCAGCAGCATCCCAGCACCTGTCACACGGTGTTTGTGCTTATTGCCACGAGTTCAATTCTGAAGCAGATACCAGATGGATGCTTTCAGATCTTAATTGAATCCACACCAGGCACACATTCCTAGGGCAGAATTACACCATTGCAAGGAAAGCAAGTGCTTGAAGGGATCCTCCACTGAGTACAGGGTTAACAGGAAAGCGGGAAACCTCGTTTATGTGTAGTACAGAAATGACCAGAGCTGCAGAAATACTGTTTTTCTTTCAGTGATTAATGTGCTCAGTACAAGCGTGGCATCTGCTTCCAGCTTTCATTACCAAATCAGTGGAAACAAAGCCTCGTGGAAGGCAGCGTGTCTGGGGACAGCTTGAACAGGACTGAGCCGCTTTGGGTTTCAGCTGTTTTCTTTAGCACAACAGAGTGGAGCACTGTCTTGTTCATAGGGTAAACACAGGGGATTGAAGTGATCTGTGTAGCAAAAGGGAGCGGTTGCCAACCCATAACACTGTGCAGAATGCAAAAATTCTGTGGCTGCTCCCTTGGGAGTTGTAGGCTACAATCATCCTGTGTGTTGGTTTCAGGGTAAATAATAGTTAAATCATCAGGACAGAAAATCTGCCAGTAAAACTTGGAATAAAGTATTAGTTAGCTCATTTTCCTTCCTTCATAATGCATGTTTGGCAGACTCAGAGCTCGGTCCTCATACTGGTTGAGGAGAAGGGGTATTTCACAACACATTAATACAAGTGATTCATAAATGTAAGGCTGACAATGCAAATGAGCAGAGACTGTTTCAAGCAATAATGTGACTGTCCCTCAGACACATGGCAGCCTAGCAATCTCTTCATATTTGCAAAATAAATTTATTAATTCAGAGTGACAGAAACATTTCAGTACTAAAACCAATAGACGGAAACCCATCATGATGTGAGGGAGGTAACAGAGCAATTCCTGAAGGTTATATGATTAGGGACAAGGGTGGCTTTGGGAATCTAAGATATTTGTTCTACAACCCAAGTCCTCTAAGCTTAATGGCAGAATAGAGAAACTGTACCTTCAACTGTACCTGGGAGCTGTGCTGAAACCAAGGAAACCTTCCCTATAAATGTGAGATAGGAGACCAATTCATGTGCCCTGCTGTTCCCATAAAATCAGCCTCTCCCAACTGGCCTCTCAACAAAGAACAAAATCCCTCCAGATAGAAGAGAATAAGGAAGATTTGAACAGCCACAGAGGCTAAGCTAACATGTACCAAAAATGTATATATATACACCAAATAGGTGATATTAGTTCTACAATTTTCCTGGATTTTGGTTCCTAGAACAGACTTGGTACTCATGTAGCTGACATGGTCACACCCTGAGGAGAATTTCATGGTTCTGAGAACAGAACCTGGCCATCAGTCATGGCAGTCACGATCCTATAACTGTCTTCACCATGCAAATGTGGCTATTTGCTAATGACCAGACAGCCCTCTGCATTTAATTGCATCACACTTTCCAATCTCATATATCTGGCGACCGTGTTCCCTGTCTGCTGTGAGTCATCAGACTCCTCAGGTATATCCAGTTGATGCACCCAGAGGTGTGGCAAAGGCCAGGGCAGTTCAAGTAAAAGGAAATTGAGATGGGTTTTCAAAGAGAATGTACAAATACCTCAGTGTTTGATTGCCAGGGTGGTGATTAATGGCAAACTGGGAGATAAGAACATACGAGACAAATCAGAGCGATTGCCGCTTGTTGTATCGCAAAGTAGATTCACCTCTGGTTTGAGCTGGCTTTTGGTGGTATGAACCAGGGCAGAGATAAGCAATTCCTGAATTCTGGGGGCTGGCAAGTTGTACACAGAGGCCACTGATCTCATGGGCTGAGATTTTCTGGCACTCTCGGAGGCCAATAAAAATGTTGCCCTTATCAGATATGGTGGTGAAAATTAAAATTAAAGCACGGCCCGTCCACAGGAACACCCAGATAATACAATGTTCAAGTTGATCCTACTCATTTAATTGTACTTGCTTGTGCTGGAAAGCTACTGTTGGCTTCCATGTACATTCTGAGTTCAGGAAATATAGAGTGACTGCCTTTAAACCCTGAACTCGAACAGTGGCAATGCGACCTGCAGGCTCTGGAGATGCAGTGTGTCATCAGAACTTGTCCAGCTTATATTTGAGCCAGGTGAAAGAGTTTAAGAAATTTGGAGCTTCTACCTCTTTCTCTTGTATTTATAAAATCTTTGTGTGCTTTGGTGCAACCTGCAGTTCCAGCTAAAAGCTGTAAAAGTTGCTGTGTTCCAGATCATAAATTGGGCTGAGATGGCAGTGCTGTGTGATGAGGCTTGCACAATACCCATGCAGCTTGTATCTGACTCGAGGCTTTGCTATTAATTCCTCACTTTCATGAACACAGAATTAACTTCCTGTTCCTTTCAGCTCTCTGAAGAGCACGTTCTGTTGTGTGACACAAGCACAAACCTTTCTAGACAGAATAAAGTTCCTCGATGTGTAAGGCAGTGAAGCAAGATCGTCTCTGAAATGGTTCTGCATTTCCCTGCTCCCCAGTGCCTCACAGCTCTGGAAAATGAAATGAGTTCTGGCCTGAACCTTCCTGCTGTTATCTAACTCCCACTGTACTTCATGTCAATTATTAACATCAGTGATGATAGAAATCTTAACACATGTTAGAAACAGGACTCCTACAGAAATTTGTTGATCTGTATTATTTTACCCTGTTCTTTAGAGCCCACCTCTCTTCATCTCCTCTTCCAGTGTGCTCTCACAGTTGGAGTGTTTTGGCCTGAGTTGGTGCTTTCAGCCTTTGGAAGGCAGAGTGCAAAAGCTGTTTATTATCTCTTTCACCCACCAGCCAAAGATCTTGTTCATCCTATGCAAACCTTCTGTTTGAGTTAATTTTACCCAACAATAATACCAAAAAGATTTTAACAGAAGACAGAAGACATTACTAAATGACTTAGCTGAGCTCTCAGATCAAGACATATATACATGTTAAGGAGGTCATGGAATATATGCCTTAAGTGTGGAAAAGTCTTCTTGCTGTTGTTGGCTTACTTAATATTTTTTTCAGTAAAGATCCTTTGATTTTTCCCGAGGTAACAAATGATGCAGTGTAAAACCTGCTAACTGCCAACAAAGCCAGCAATCCAGTCAAGGAAAGCTCGGGGTTGGGAGCAGAAGGGTGCAGGTGGATGTACAGTCCAGGCACCTGGAAGGAAGCATGAAAACAAGGGGCTGATCTGGCTTTGTGCTGCTCCCAGTGCAGGTTTGAAACAGGACATCCTGAGGAGAAAGTACTTTGCGTTTTCCAGCTGGGAAAGCTGAATGTATATCCAGTCCTTGGGAAACAGTAATCTTGGTACAGTACCTATGTTGGGGATGGAGGAAAATGTAATTAGAGATGTGTCTTTCTACTATTTCTTTTCAGAGGATACAGTTTTAAGCTTTGCCATCTGGCAAGTGTCAAAGCAGATTTCCATCTTCTTTAACCTTCCCCAGGTTTGGGGTTTGGGGAAGATATTCAGGGAGCCTCTTGACAGCCTGCCTTTGTCCAACGTAAATTGATCACACCCTGAATCTGATTCAGGAGGAGTTTGGGAAGTGAAAGAAGTGCAGGACTAAGCTCATGGCGGACTTCTCAACAGGATAAACCAGTAGTGGGTAATGCCACCTCTGTTGTTTTTTGCCACCATGATGGAATTCATGTGTGTAAACAGCATAATATGTACTCCTTTGTGTAGCTGAATATTGGTCATGTACCTGGGCCAGTAAAGCACTGAGATCAGCCTGAAAAAAAGAAACTTTCCCAGCTGAAGTTTCCCCAGCTTCCTGGAGCCAGACCAGGAGAGCTGTTCTAGTGTTGCAGGTCTGGGCCAAGGATTTATTCTGAAGAGTCACAGTCTGTTGTGTTTTCTGTTTTCCTTTCTCAACTAGAAAAAAAAGGTTGCCAGAAGTAATTCATAGATGTGAGTGTGCTCATCCTTCTCTGCAAGGAAGCTGATCTCTGATCAGAACCTGACAGGAGTCAGCTAAATGTCAGCAAGCTGCAGGTTGAATCTGCACAGTCCATACTTTATAAGTAACAGGAGCATTGAATAGTAGAGAATGAATCAGTGATCCAGGCATGCAGAATTGCTACTTACAAATTCCTAGGAATTATGTAGCTGCAGAGCCCACTTGCATAGGTCAGCCATGAAGATATAGCTACTTTTAAAGTCAGGTGTGTTTTATCTCTTTTCAGCTCTCAGGTGATTCAGTCCAGAAGCTTTTTTTTTTGTGTTTGCTTTATTTCACGTCAAATCGCTGATGAAATGTGTGAAGAAACCTTGTAAATCAAGGGATTTCTGATTGGATTGTTATTTTAGGTGCAGAAATCTTGAAACAGATTCCCACAATAAAATTTAGGAGAGAGGGACAAATTCCTACTCAGAAAGAGAAGAGGCAGTGTTGGGTTCTGATAGAGGAAATGAGCCTGCAAATAATCTGGATGGTGTGGTGTTTCAGAGTGTGTTCTTCCATGTTCCCAGGGAGAACAGCCGTAAATTATCTGCTGTATCAAAATACACAGTGCTGAGCACAAATAATTTGGGAAGATTTGTTATATTTGGGAAGGATGTTCTATGTGAGATCCTGACTATATGAGAAATGCTGTGGATTATCTCACTGGGCACTTTTCTGATGACAGGAGTAGTCCTTTGTGTTTCAGGTCAAATGCTTTCTCAGAAACAAACCCCAAAATATCAACAACAATAAAAATAACTGCAAAAAATCAGGACTCCATTTGGGAGTGGGAAGATGTTGAGAAGCAGGAGTCATAGAAGTGCTGCTAGACAGTTTCTCCTTAGTACACAGGATTTATGATGAAACTACTCACACCAGTTTAAAGAACAGTTGCAGAGGGCATTATCCTGGAATGAGAGAGGGTTTGGTTTGGGAAATTCAACTGCAAAAAAGGAATTATCATAGTACATGAAGTACTGTGGGTTATGGAGTGATGTACCAGTACCAAAGCACTTAGTTGACCTTGGACATCACTGTGGGAATTACAGCAGACACATTACTTGGGTGAGATGAAAAGTATCCTGTTATGACATATGGTATGCATTACATTTTTATGTAGTTTTACAGTTGTGGTATTAGTTACATATAATAGCATGGGTGGATATTATCACCATCCTAAAATGAGACACACAAGATGTGTATTGTTTGTCCTGGCCTGTTGCACAGTGATGGCAGAACTGGAGGCTGTACCTGCAGCACATTCCCAAGTTTATTCCTCCTCCAAGTCTGCAAAACACACGATAACATTGCCATCCCTAACTCATTAGAGCTCAAAAAGGCACATGTGGTGACATGATGAATTTCCAATGGACTTGGACAAGTATTAAGGACAGTGACTTGGAGATTGTTCATGTGGAATTATTGTCTCTCATCTTTGCTCAAGGAAGGAGATTAACATGGGAACAATCAGAGAGAATTGTTAGTAAAATGATCAAGGAATTGGAAGATTTTGTCATAGCATGAAAGATAGACCCATGTTTAATTAAACAAAACACAAGCAGTGCAGGGGCCAACTGATAATGTTGGCAGAAGAACCAGAGATATAATTGGCTAAGAATAAATCTACAGTGGAATTTTTATATAAAGTCTCAGCAAATAAATTCTAGAATTGTCTTCCAAGAGAAGCAGTAAAAGGGAAAAAAATCCTTTAAGATGGCGGGATAAAATGATGCAGTGCCATAAAAGTCAACTGTACTCAGTTACAAGCGGGATCACCTTGCAGTCAGTGTTCCTCTAATCCTAAATTTCTATGTACCACTTGAAAACAGGCAAGAATTTCATTATCCCCGAACTAGGCTGTTCCTTGCCCTGGACACGGGGCTACCACAGTTCTGAACAGATTGCTCATAGTAGGTACTGGTTGAGCAAGAACTGTCACAGAAACTGCAGTCCTGCATCATCTGCTGCTGGGAGCTACGAACAGCAGCGATGGGCAGCTGAGCTAATGATACTGCCACGGACTTACCTTATTTTTTGCCTTTTTTTTATATAATTAACGATTACAGCATTAATTCCATGCTGTCATTAGAGCCTGCTGTTATGCCAAGGCATTATTCCCTTCAGTAAGATGATTTTTTGAAATCCCATGCTGCCCTCTTGAGGGTGCATAAGACGTGTTTGGGGGTTGGGGGTTTTTATGCAGTTACTGTAAAGAAAAGGACATTTTAATGATTTTTGTTTGTTTCTTATGGAAATTAACAGCTTGGGCATGAGCATTTCAAAGCCTTCTACATGTTTAGGATGTTCCAAAAGGAACTGAGCATCCAAGTCCTTGCATTTGATTTCTCTCTCTGAACTCCTCAGAAGATCCAGAGGATCATGTGCAGAAGTGCCAATGGCTGGGAGTAGAAATAGGGTTGCGTTCTCCCAGACGTTGTTGTAGTTAGATATGAACACAGAAATAATGTGCAGAATGGGAAGAATCCTGTTTCCAACACTCAGGCATTGACCAGTCATGAGACAGTCATGGCCCTGCTCCTCTCCACAGTGCAAGGAGCACAGGGACTCACACACCCCTGCTGCAGAGATCTGGCTGCCTGGTGGTTTCTCCCATCTGCACTGTCTCATCTGATTTCTTAGGAGAACTAAATGAGTCTATATTGGCAAAACAGGAACTGCAAGTGGTTGGAGCAAGTGCTGTAAAGAGGGGCAAGACTGACAGAAATTGAATCTGTTGGGGATAATTTTAGCATTAGAAAAGGAAAGTCACTGGACTGACTTTGTTCAATAGTCTCTCTTAAATAATTTGTTTCACATGAGCCCAGCTGGACAGTGGTGGGAACAGGGTTAGGTGAAATGTTTTGCCTAATTGCTCGGTTTTTATTCACTGCTCTGGGAATCAATTTATAGTTCAATGTGTTCATCAGAGACAAACAGACTGGAACAAGAGAGGAAGGGGCTGGTTGGGTCCCACGTGTTTCTGTGCCACTGTAAGGCTTGGATTTGACAGGATAGGAGAAGACATTTTAGCCATCTGTCTTCTCTCCTTCTGCTCCACAGTGCTTATGCTAATCCAAGGGGTTCCTAGAGGAGATAAATGCCAGCAGCTCCAAGCAGGGGTGTGCTGGGAGTGGTTTCTGCTGGTGGAAAGTCTGACAGAGCTTCTGCTGCCTTGACCAGAGGCAAAGGTTCCCCTTTGTCCATGCAGTTTTGGAACATTTGCTGCCTGTCCCTCCTTCCAAGACTGAGCTGTGTCACCAGGAGTGGGACTCAGAGCCAGGGCAGTGTCTGGTGAAGCTCCTTTTTTCAGCCTGTGCCGTGCTTGGCACACAGCACTTGGCTGGCAGAGAGGTGGGAATGCCTGCCAGTTGGAACAGCAATGCCAAAATGAATGTGAGCTTTGTTCCATGAATTTCCATTCCAGCTGCTCAGACAGGAATCCTGGATTCCTGCAGTGCATCCCCAAACTGCCTGCCTTGACTGGAAACTTGTAATTGTACTTCACTGAGCAAGTATCTCTGGAATGACTGATGCCAGTGAACCTCAAAACCATGCCCATTACAGGGATTAGTGTTATTAAATATAGAAGAAGGGTGGGTTCTTAACATCATATGAAAAGAAAACCAATGTTCTTTTCTGGTACCTTCTAAAATTCCTGAAAAATAAGCAATAGTCCATGTATTTATATTTCCAAGGGTTGTATGAATAGTCCTTAGCCAGTCTTTTTGTATGTGAAATTCCCAAGCCCTCCATCCTGTACTTCCTCACACATATTTTCAAGAATTCTTGTATTCTCTCTGTAATAATTGGCCCACAGAATGAGTTAAGCAAAAAGCCAAAGAAAAAAGAACTAGAAGTGTTTATAGCTGACTATGAAAAAGAACTCCCTTTTCCACTGCTTGTCTGATGGAAAGTCAAACATTTCGTTTTAAATGATCAAATGCTTATTTCCAGATCAGGCTATACCTGATAAGGCCTTCAACCAGGCAAAAACCTCACGAAACAGCCAAACCCAAAAGCTCTCAAGAGCTTGACTGAATTTTATTTCAAGTATGGAATACTGTATTTAGAAATAATTTGAAAAGCAGGTCTGCTGACATAAAAAGCAAGAATTTCTTCTTGAAAATTAATCCTATTTGCTGACACTGTTATTTTTCACAAACAAAGATTTGTGAAAATGTGGAGAGAGCTCAGCTGAGGAGTCTCTTTCCTTTCCCTAAAGCAGAACAGGTATGGTTTGTTCCTCAAGGCCATGTGACTCATCAGCAGTTCTCCTGCCTGATCTACCATGTCCTTTCACTTGTCTTGGTCCTGATTTCTTAGAGACCTGAAAATTGAAAATCTAAGGTGACTTCAGCAGATTATCTGGGCTTGTCACATATTTTGGAGGTCTTATTGGTAGAAGTGTCTGCAGACACTGTGGGCTTGAAAGCTGCCACTGTTACACTACTGGAACTTCTTATGTAACTGTTTTTATGGCTTTGTTTAAGATAAGATATTGGTATGTAGTAATCCCTATAGATTAGGGTAATTACTGGTATAGTAATCCTTAGATAAGTGTAATTAATAACAATGGCAATGCAGCAATTCTTTTGTTTGGCTTCATTCTCCCCATGTAGTCTCAAATTTCTGAAGTGTCACAACTCTGACCCTTTACACATAGACCTGAATCCTCTACTTTTTAAGCAGCTGAGACAAAAATGTGTACTAGGTGTTCTCCCTGAAGCTCTCATGGGCATCTTCCTAGTGAATTAATGAAGCAAACTCCTAAGGACCTTTACCACGGGCAAAAGGTAGGAAAAACTAGAAGATATTTGAACAATCTGAAAAAAATCCATCTTGGAGAGAAGTTTCTGCCTGTGGAGGTAATTAGAGAAGTTGCTGAGAAGATCCTGAATAGAGAACTTGCCCTAAGACACCGAGGTGTGAGAGCAGTAGTTGTGAGTTTCCATATAATAAATACCCTGGACATAAATGTGCTGAAAAATTTGAAGTGTTGATTTACTCTGAAAATAACTACAAACTGTGCTTCCTTATCCATCAGATCCTCCTGATGTGCTTATTCAGTTATAACTTCTTACTTAAGGTGAAGGAAAAGGATTAGTTTAAGCACTTTAAAGGCACTGTTTGAAACAGAAAATGTATTGAGTGTAAAAAGGGTACTAAAAAACCTGATGCCTTTTCAGAACCTTGATAAAGCGTGTGGTGCAGACTGAATAGTTTTTACTCTTTCCTTCTAATTGACTCCCCATAAGATTTTCCCTCTGTGATTAAAGTCAGACTTCACTCAGGTGTCCTGGAGGACGTGTTGGTCCTCATGTTAACAACTATAGATGGCCACCTAACCATAGTGTTAAGTAAGCATTTGCAGTCATATAGATAATCTACCATACAACCTGACATATTCATTATTTAGACACAGATAATCCACCATACAACTTGCCATATTCACTATTTAGGCAAAATGGAACCTACCTACATAAAGATCAGATTATCAGCCAAAAGCTTTCTGCATCATCAGGTTGTTCAACCTTCATTATAAGTAAGATTTAAAGGCCTAAGTGTTCTGACAGCATGAGGGATTTCTCTTTAACCATGTGGTTCAAATATTAGACCATGCTGAAACATCATCTGTATGTGACCTTCTGAAGGTTGTGATGAAGAAAAGACTTTGGGGCTGTTTGGGTAACAAGAGTATGACCAACAGTGGCAAAACAGGGCAGACTGAACTCATAAACATTACATCAGACCTGTGCTGGAGATAACATGTTTACTAAACTTCTCCAAATGAGTTGATACCACGAGTCATCTCATTGTGATCAGCACTGGCATTATTTCCTGCTAAGACTGGCCTGCACACTGGTACATTATTGCTTGCCCAAAATATTGAACTTAGAAAGTGAAGCTGTCTTTATTTTGTGTAAATAAGCATGAGTGTTCCCTCCTGGAAGGACAAAAAGGTTGCCAGCAAATGCAAATAATGGAAAATGCCAGCATGGTAATGATAAAGACATTTGGAGTTCATCTGTTTTTAAGGAAATCTGATTATTACATTGATAAGTGCAAAATTTATACCTTTCAGTCTTTTTAAGCAACATCATGTTCATATGTTGAATCCAGCAAAACTGGTCT